>MNCI01027040.1:4030-61269 GCA_015680685.1 Gnetum montanum
AAGATCAAGAAGCATATAGTTGCATGGCTCTGGATCTCCACAAACAGGTCCCCCTAAACATTAAACATGGGCCCTGTTCCTCCAAAGCATGTAACACATCTCCCCGTGGCTTTGGTCTTGCCAACAAGTCCTCTTGAATACTAACCAAGAGCCTCGTTTCGCCAAAGAACACCCATCGCATGTCTGAACTCTGAGTCTACTAAACAATGGCTATTAACAAGGACCAGCATGCCGCACACCCGAGCACCCCATCTCCCAGCATAATTTCCTAGGGAGTCGTCAATTCCCACAATCTCTCTTCTCCTATCAGCTACAAATTTTCCTTTTACGATCCCATGTACTACTGAACACGGTGCGATGACGTCTAGTCAAGGGGCAAAGAATGAAGCCTATATCAAGTTGCTTATGGTGTTTTGCACTTCTTTGTCAATGCCTCTCGGGTCGATTCCTCCAAGCGTCAACAAAGAGGGGTCAATGAAACACCACAAAATTTTGAGCTTGGTACTTCCCCAGCAAGAAGCAGGTCCCTGGGATCCACGAACAGCCACGGCTATATTTGGTGTCACACAGTGCAACTTTGGGAATCAAGAGGCTTAATTTTCACTAAGTGTGCAGTACCAGCGTATACGCCTAGCGTATACGCCCAGCATCAATAGCGTATACGCTCAGCGTATACGCCTAGCATCAACAACATATACACCCAGCGTATACGCCTGACATCCCCAGCGTATACGCCTAGCGTATACACCCAACGTAGACATCCGAGTTACACGCCCGATGTACACGCCTCACCTGTACGCTCGGCACCACAGATGCACACGCCCGACGATGGAGTCTCAATGACAGAATGAAGACAGCACCAAAGAGCAAGAATTGAAGCAAGTCGGCAACCATCAGCGTACATGCTCGACGTATACGCCGAGTCATTATCGGCTTGTACGCTCAGCGTGTACACCCAGCATCCATAGCATCTCCACCCCAGTTCACACACGCCCAGCACGTCCAGTGTATACGCCCAGCGTGTACGCCAGCTTGATGTAGCGTATACACCCTGCGTATATGCCTAGCAGATGTAATATATTGTATATTTGTAAATTGTATGCACCCGGTCAACGCGCCATGTGTCTCCTAACCCGATTCTAACGTAAAAACCGATATAAAACCCCACTTTTCCACTTCACCGAGACGATTGGCGAAAATCCCAGAGCATACCATAAACATTTACGCTATGCACCAGAGCTAAAAACCCTTTTACGCTGGAAAGCCCTGTACACCGTGCACACAGTCTCTACGCTCCGCCTACCGTGCGAACCCACCGAGTCATCCCTGCATCCACCGGGGCTCTTCGTCCGCCTTGTGTTCATCACAACTATGTTAGACTGGTGCACTGTACTTTGACTATGTAATACCATTGTTTACAGTTTACACTAATTTCCTGCATGTGTTCTGTTCACACTTGTCTACATGTACGCCCTATTCATATCTACTACGCCATTTACGCTCTCGTTACGCTTTCGTTTACACTCTCGTTTACGCCCATTTACGCTGTTTACGCATAACCCAGCATATAGCACTTTGGCATACGTATGGGTAAATCCTTGTCTAATCCACGTGTCTACCTTCGTGCATTCCTTCGTGCATTCCAGCTCGCCCTTAGGCGGAGGCAGGGTCTTCTATGCACATCCTACGATTCCACTGTCTCTATTTCCTTCCAGTTGATGACCGATGATTTCAGGCAGTACACTTACCATTCCGATGTTACCCAATTGTCGGAAGCTGAGTCAATAAAAATAACAAAGTCTTTGCATGGTGTGGTTCTCACGCATAAAAACACAAAACAAAAAAAAAGGAAAAGAGAAAAAAGAAAGTGAGAATTCAAAGCACACCCCTTAGATGAAATAAACTTGGGCTACAAGTAGTGGTTATGGAACCAAAATTGTTCCCTCTAACTAAGACCCTTCCCACTTCCCATTCTCTCCTTTGTTTCGTTGGAATGGTGGTGACTCTTGGGTGAAGGCATTCTTGTTAATTCAAGTGGATGGATTGGCTGAAGGCATTGATGCGAAGTCACTAGATGTGATTGGTTTGAGGCTGGATTTAGAATGAGATTTGCTAAGTCACATTAATCATGCAACACACAAGGGGCTGTACACCACCTTATTCTTGGGATTCCATTCCATCTTCTTCTCTCCACCCTTCTCTCCATTATTCACCTCATTGCTAGTTGTATCATTAGTGTATATATTTTGGTTGATGCATTATTTTATTTTTAGTAAATGCTTGTGGTTAAGACTTTAACTCTTGTTCCAAATGACATTCCCAGAGCCTACAAACTCTTTGAATGTGGGTTTGTTAGGGCATCAAGCGCATGAGCCTACTTTGGGGAGGACCCACTGACATTCCTATTTGGAGCATCTGTTAACTTATTTTCCCTAACATTTTTGTAATTAATTATTATTTTTTTCATTCCCATCTTGACATCCATTTCATCGATGTTATCGTTGTCTCTTTTCCTTCATCTTTCTTATTCCTTTCCTTTCTCCACTCTAAAGCTACCGGAGGTTTGCGATTAGTCATGGGGGTATGGGGCCCAATTTTTCTGATTTTCTCCTAGCCCCAATTTTTTTTTATTTTTCCTAACCCCTACGCCTTCTGTAGTCATCATTAATATATCTCATGATCCATATCAGCCATAACACAACCTAGCCAATGGACCTTTCACGGCAGCAAGGTATCAATTACATGATGATTCATTTACCCTTGCTAATATGAGATTGTGTTGTGTGTGCAAATGGCAATCATACAATAATGGATTGGATCTAGAAGGAACACATGGAATGGAGCAGTGCTAAAGCAGCTATGCAAGAAGAAAGATCAATGATGTGCTTATGGATGGACAACAAAGGTGCAATCTAGGCGTTGGTAGTAGCAACACTTCTTTCTCTCTAACTTTCTCAGCTGTCAACTAAGGCCTAATGTCAATGTAATAAGGTGTTCACCCTTGTTGTCATGGACACTAGTTTTTTCAAGTCTTGTAATGATGATCCATTCACATGTCATCCCATTAGTTCCATTCCCCTCAATAATCCCATACTTTCTCAATATTTTGTAAAACTCGAGGATGAGTTTTCATTTAGTCATGGGGGTATGATAAGATACGATATCGCATGCATCGCGATATTGGGTTGTCCCCTGTGATATCATGTATGTGATATCACGGTCCACCACCATATCTATAAATAAGAGGTGGATCTCCCTTGTTTCCTCATCCTGGGCTAGAAGTATGAAAACTCTGGCAGATTGACCACTCCAGAGATAGAATATTTTCCATGTGCCTGTAGTAAGAGTCCTAAAGTGAATAGATCTTTATTCAAGCAACATTGTACCTCAACACAAGTTGTGTAAGAAAATAAAGATGAACTTCCTAGATAAACCTTGCAGTGCATGGAATAGGATTTTATTTAATGTTATTTATTGCTTTCTCTCTCTCATCCTTATCTCCTAGAACACAAAATGAGTATGACTTGATTACGAGCATATAAGTGTGACTACTTGGTAACCCAGTGGCGTATCCAAGATCTACGCTTGGTAATCCTAGTGGTAGTCGTGCACAAAGATGTGTACAGATAAGATAGTCAAGGAATCAGTTGTTCATCACACTTAGGCTAGATTAGATTCTCTCAACCCTTTCCTTCTAGTTAAGTACCTTAGTATGACCACTTCGAGCATGCATGTTATGCGTGGTAATCCCAGTAACGATTAGCATTTGGTAGCCACGGTTGCATCAGTTCAGGGTGTGTATGGTAAGTGGGAATGGATGCTAACACTAGGTAATTTAGAATTAGTCATTAGTTAGAGTTAGCAATTAGTTTCTCAACCCTTCACCTTGTTAGCATAGGAGACAAAAACATAAAAAGATATAGAAATCATATACCTCAGACTTACTTAACCATACACCGTGACAACTATAAGTAAGTTTGGGAAGATAATGAATGGTTAATCTTAAGTGTTCCATGAGGCGTGTAGGCATTTAGTTTGTGGAGTTCGACCAGATCGTGCATGCTATGCTTGTATTCATATGGTTGAGTGTAGGGGTATCTCGCCACTCATTAGTTACTTATGTAGAAATTTATAACATATCAATGAGCCATAGCTAGCTTGATTAGAGCATTTGACTTGTAATTTACAAGTTACACATTTGATCAGGATAAAAATCATCTAGGAATCCTATCATTGACTTCATGGCACAAACATTAAAATATGAAAATTTACAAAAGCATCTAATTTCCTAAATCCCTAAAAACTTGTTCCAGCGGAGCTAAAAACAATTTAAATTATGGCTATATTCAAAGCTTGATCTACCTATTGCTACTTGGCCTGGGCATTAACCATTTCCTCTAAAATGCATGTTTCGATGTGTAAGATAGGCTACTAAAAGAGGCTAATTTTTCCTTTTGAGATATTTTAATCATTTATGCTTTCTTAGGACTCTAAGGCTTTTCAAGTTGTCATTTTTGCTTTGACATTAACACAATATAGCATATTTGTTAGATGCACTTGCGATCAGATTAGATATCCTTGATCTACTAAGAATTTTCAAACTTGTTGTTAGAACTTATATTAATAATTCATATGACTATCATGAAATTTTTAATAGAATGCATGAATCATATAAAACTTAAACTTAGTTTTTGCATAAGTATGCTATAGTCCTTAGGTTGGGCGAACTACAACATTTTGCACTGTCTAGCAATAGAATGATTACCCTATGAAATTATGCATATTCATCTCTATGCCAAAAGATGGGTAGATTCTTAATAGTTGATGTTTGCTTCTATTTGCAATCATAAAAGTAGGATTAACCTAAAGTATCATTCCCCTCATACTTCCTAACTAAAACTAAGCTCCTACTATTTTGAAGGTGAAAAACTTAGAACAATAATCTATTGGAACCACGAGCATTCAAGAATGATAGTATCTAAGATTACATAATCACAATACAATATTTATCAAGAGGCTATATTGGAACATTAAGACTATATTGGAAAGAGGCTAGTTAGATGCTAAGCTCTTTGCAGCAAAGGTCTTTTATTTACTAATCCATGTAAATAAAATTTGGACTTTTTTCATAGCCTAATAAAAATCATAGGAGTGTCTTATCTATTTTCATTTTACATTGTTCATAAATTAATATTCTCAAATTTTATAACTCAAATATTATAAAAATGCAATGTAAAGTTATTGTGACATCAGAAATCCTTTCCCCTACTTGAAGTAGTTGTCATTAATGCACGCAGAGTAGAGCTATCAATTGTTATATGAATAACGTTATCTATTGGTTCTTTATTGAGATGTTTGAACTTCAAATCCTTTGACAATATTGTTTTCATGATTGAATGTGTACTATTTTATGGCTTTTAAATAACATAGCAGATTCCTAATTGCTCTCATGGATATGCTAATGCCAAATCCTTTCTAATTCTTTTTTTTTCATCCCTTCATCATGATTGATTGCTCTAATATTCAAGATTTTTAGTCGTTGGGCTTTTTTTCTTATAGAATTATCTAATAGGATTTTGGTTGCATGCATTGGATAGTGTGCGGGTTTTCCTCTTTTGAAAACAATTGAAATTGAAAGTGAATGTGAGCATGGTGTGGATTCTATTGCTCAATCATCTTTAAAATCCATGAAGATGCTTAAAAAAATCTATCATAGTTTACTTCTATCTTGAAAGTGTGAAAGTGATAGCAGAGAAGAGATTCTTCTTTTGCTTATTGGATTACATGGACAAGGTTTTGATGTAATGGATCTACTTTTGATGACAATGCCTACTTTCCTTTTGGAAGTAATGGCTACTTTAACTTGGGCTAAGCTTATTCAAGAATGAGTAGCTTGCGTGCCCCCATCAAGTGATTCAAGTATCTATTGAAGGATTACTCTTCTATATATAGGAAAATATGTACCTTCTAATGGTTTGATGAATATCAAGGTGTGTTTAAAATTTTAAAGAATAAAATCACTATTATTCTTGTATTACATTCTTGTAATTAGGACTACCTATTTGATTTAATGTGGGATGCTAGAGATAAAGTTGTAGAAGCAATAATTGGTTGACACACAACAAATAAAGATCTTCTACTATAGTCATAAATGAATTGTACTATTAGAAAGAGTTATTAGTGATTGTCTATGATCTAAATAAATTTACACAATTTGTGCATAGGTTATAAAACTAACCCATAAGGTTTTTAGCAAATAAGACAATAGAAAATTTTAGAGCAATGAAGTGGAGTCCCTTACTTCATCAACTTGATTTGGATTTTCTTGATTATCAAGATTAAGAGAACACTATATTTATTTAGCTATCATTAAAATTTCTTCTCATGTGATTCAGAATGTTACATATACTTAACAGACAAATAGTTCCATAGTAAACAAATGAAATGGTTACATTATACGAGAATTGATAATATGACATGAGCAAAAATATTTAGTTGTGCTATATGATGTGTGGCTACATAAATATTTATTAAAATTGAAACTGAAAACCAAATGAAAAAGACCATATAAAGTAATTAAATTCTATTAAAATGGGAGCATGTGCATAGCATGGCTATAAGGAAGCCTACAAGTGAGAGAATAGACCACATAAAAAGTCAACCTAAATTGTAGTTGACATGATTTGAGTACTATGATTATTTACATTACCAAATAAAATTAAAAATTAATGAGGCTCTACTCTAAGAAATATTATAATCAAGATATTATGTGCTTTGTTTACCAATATTTTTGTTTTCTTTCTGTAATTATAATAATCTAGATTATTTTCCATTTTTCATTCTAGTAGTTAATGAAAGTCATGAGCAATATTATGAAGAGTCATAGAATTTTGATAGTGCTTGATTATGTCTCTTTTTTTCCCTTCTGTAGAACTGCTTTAACAAGTAAGCATCTACTTTCTTAAAATTAGATTCTATGTACAATAGCAAATCATTACAATTTTATTTTTGGATTATTGTTAATATGGTGATTAATGATTTTTGGGACATGCTATAATCATGTAAGAGTGTTATGGTTATTATGTTGTATTAGTAAATTAGAATTTATGCTTTACATTGAGAACTTAGCAATTACTTTCCTTGTTGGATGTTTAAAACCTTTGGCTTCTTAGTTCGAGATGCTATTTAAAATGTTGTTAAACAATGCTTTGAATTTAGTTTATTACATATTCCTTTTAGATGGTGCTTGACTAATGATTGACTAGATCTATGAATGGATTGCTATATTATGTATTGAGATAGGCTATGTGTAAGTGCTAGCTTTCCTTGATGACTTTACACTTTCATTTTGAGTAAAAGAAAGGTCATGACTTTAATTTAACCATAAGGGATTTGGTTTTCTGAAGCTAGGTCCATATCCCTTACTAAGTGGAGGTTAGGCATAGAAAAAGATCTCTATTTGTTTCATACCCATGCTTGGGGAACTAAGATGACAATATCAATAAGATCTTCTTTTATTTTAAAGGTTTCTAAGGTTAGGATTTTAACCTTTTCCTTTAAGTTTTAACAATTCTAACCAAAATCCAAAACTTTAATAATTCTAAAACATTCACAATTATCCATGGGCCCAAGGATACTGTCACTTTTTATTGGTGATACCAATCCTCATATTAGGAATCCTTGGCCCCTATTGGCAATCTTTTGCCAAAAAGGCCCCAAATTTTTGTGGGTATTTCTGAATTGTTATAAAAACAACTCTCATCCAAGTTATTTAGGTTTGAGAGTGTAGAGGACAGGTGGAGAGATCCAAAAAAACAATAAAGATTTCAATAATCCAAGCTAAGAACAACAATCTTGATAATTTCATAAAAGCATTGTGAAGGTGGTTGGACAACTAAGAAGAGAGAGGTTGAGAAAATCAACCCTTACTGGCCATTATCAAACATAATAGAGATGGATCATTTTACGTCCTTTCTTAGATATCTTACTTATTAGGAGGAATTGTTAGAATATTGGATTGTTATGTAGCACTTGTTTTGTTTCTCCTTGCTATTTCATGTAGTAACCATAGTCTTCTCTCCCTTCCTAGACACACTCCATGTTGTTGTATCTTTGTTTTTGTCCTACTTAGCTACTTTTGTCTTGTGTGGTTTTTTCTCTCCTCCTCTCCCTATTGTTAGGTGGAATAAAAGATAATGGATGGTTTCTTATAACTGACTCTTTCTTGAGAACTTTTTGTTTTCTTTTCTTTCTTTTTAAAGTTCTTTTTTTTTTACAGTAATGAGTCATGAGTTCAAATATTTTCATGATCACTATCAAAAATTAATAAAATATGTATATTAATAGGTTGCTAGTTCAATTCCTAAATCAACAATTTTTGATATTATAGAATTCATATTTTGCTAGATATTAGGTTCAATTCTTCTTGATAATTACAAAACATTCCAATATAACATCTCTTTGTATTATTTAGAATTATCATAAGATGGAAGGAACAAGTTTTCAAAAAAGATTCATGATAAGGAAAATTTAGGATACATAATCAAATAAGACACCTTCTTTTTTAGGTCATCAGTAATGTAAAATTTTTCATCATCTTACGAGCCTTGAAGGATCATCACGTGATCTTTCTACAGCCATGGATAGGGTACTTATACTCTACTATTTTAAACTGAAAATAATAATGCATCACATTTATATGAAATAATTAAAAAAATTAAAATATAAAGCTATGGTATTTGCACCCAATATCCTTGATTCATGGGTCAGGCTCCTCCAACTTGATTCATAGGTCCAGTTCCTCAATAATGAGCATTCTTTTGCATTCCTTTTTCAAATCATTTACATCTCAACATACCTGTTTTAGCTCTTGAGGCACACCTTAGAGTATTTTCCTTTGTTTTTCTTTAGTTTCTTAGCATCTTTGTTAAAATAGAGAAATATATATATATATTATTTTCTTATATATTTATTATTTTCTTAAAAAAAATGTTCCTACCATGTTATTTTAAAGCATATTTCTTATGCATAAAGTATTTAAAGATTTAATCTTAATACATATAAAAATTAGATGAACAAATTTATTACTATTTCAATTAGTCATTTCCACCATAGTCCAAGCAAAGCACACACACAACTAGACAACAAAACATGCACACAAACACACAAAAATACTATTACAATCATTAACATAAAAACTTAAGGAGAAGTGGTTTTTTACACTTACCATGATGACTTGTTAAGTGATTTGCTTATAATGAACAATCCTCACTGAGCAAACAATGTCTTGTGATGAACTGGTGAATTTTTTTGATTTTATTATTCCTTATATATGGTATTATTATGATGGCTTCCCTTTCTTTTATTGTGGTTACCTTTTTATCTTTTTGGTATCTTTAGGAGGATGTGTATTAAGATAATCTTGATATCCTCAACAATAAAGTTATTATCAAGGTTCTTAAATTTTATCTATGATTAGGCCAATAGATTAAGAGTTATCAATTCTTGAATCCATGTTGTTGAATTCATTTGAAGAGTTGAATGATCCTAGATGGAGGACATTAAGGTTTATAAGAAGGCCATCATGTCAAGGTTGAACAAAGAGATTATGTTTAAACATAGCATGGACCATTTAGAAATAGGAAATTAGACTAACAGTTAAATGTATAAATCATATTAAGTGATAGAATTATAACAATTTAACTCACACTGAGCTTGTTAAGACCTTAACATGTCAATTATTGGTTAGATGGAAGAGGATAAGAGTGGACAAGAGCCTTCATACCATGAAGAGGGAGGAGAGGAGAGAATAACTTCCAACTAAAACAATTTAACAATTTAACTCACACTGATCATTAAAAAATTCAAAAACATTAAGAACTTAATAGGTTAGCTATGGATTAGATGGAAGAGGATGAGAGTGGACAAGAGCATTCATAATATGGGGATGGAAGAAAGAAGAGAATAGCTTCTAAAACAGGCATTTAGAGTAGCACATTTCTTTTATTATTGGCTAGCTTATAATATACATTAAACTTTATGCTTTTTCATTTCCCTTTAGGCTTGAACACAATCCTCTTTTTGTTATATTTTTAGATCGAGTATAGCTTCATAAACAAGTAGTACTTAAAAGTATTTCTTATGTTTGTATATTTTGGAGTCAAGATGTGTTGGATATTAGAAAACGTTTCTTAGGATGTGGAGTTGGACTTTGTACATTAGAAGCTTTAATCCAAAATGATGTTATAATCAATGAGATATTGATTTTATGTGCTTTTAAAACTTGTATTCCAATTATAGGTTCTTGTTTTATAGTTGATATAGGTCAGAAAATTCAATGTGGGGTTTTATTGGATTAACAAACACAAATTATGTCCTCATCTAAGTTTGAGCAACTTAATGATTATAGTTATCATGATTATAGCTATCCACAACAATAGGCACTGTGTATTTTCTTGATTGGTAACAAAATTATAGCTTCTAGATATAACATGTATAGGTTTAAATATTTTACTTAAGTTTTATTTAAAATAATGATGTCTAGATTATTTTACTTGGAATATTGAGAGTTGCACATATTATAAAGAAAAGGCTAAAATGTGAAGTGTTTCTATTTTATGATATGTGGACTTTGATACATTTTCTTGAAAAACATTTTTCCATGTGCTCTATTGCTATTTAGCCTTTTTTTCATTATAGATATCCTCAATGGTTACTAGGTAACTGTATCTTAAATGTTGAAATAAAAAGCAATATGTATTGTTGCATTTAAAGCTTCAAAGAAGTTACAAAGGTAGCTTTCCATTGTGTTTAAGGAAAATTTGACTATGACAAAGAGTTGAAATATCATATGAATCAACTGAAATTAGGGTGGTGAGACTTTAAATATTAAAAAAAGATAATTTAATGTAAAATGTACATTAGAAACCACTCTAATTAGTGTTCGTTGCTAGAATTGATGCATTTGGCAAATCATTGAAGTATTTTATAAATTTAGTGTAGGAAATGTTATAGGTGTTTTGATGGATTTTCAACTACCAATTAGAATCAATGTATCAAAGGAAATATTGAGCATAGGCAAATGAATGTTGTCTCTAAATACTTAGCTTTGACCATCTATTTTATGTAGGCTTTACATTAGATAGTTTTATCATAAATTGTTAAAATGCTAATAAGCTTATTGATTAGGATAGCTATCTTTAGTGTATAGGTTGCATTTGTCTAAAGAGCATATTTTAAAAAAATTGTAGAAAATCTTTAAAAAGGTAGTAAATTAATGTTATGGAGAGCATTGGTTATTTCCTAGTAAGTTCAATGTTTCATATAGACGTAGTTTTCTTCTTTCAAGCTAATTCACAAGTAGCTTGCTTGTGAATTGTAAGCATTCATGTATACATAGCTACATACATGCCTTCTCATACTTTGGCTCTAATTATCACACATGATAGTGGATCTAGTGTTCAAATAGCACTTTTTCCAAAGTTACTAAATAAAACTTGATCCAAGATAATTCATTGTTGGTGATGATGCTTCTTAGATTCAACTGCTAAAAGAACATATTTATTAAATAGATGGATAGGGGCTTGGAGCTTGATAATAATAATTTTCAGATGTGCCCTCTACATTATTTATTTATTTTTGTTTTTTCTAGATTTTTGTAGGGATTTTCCATATTTGGTCATGCTACAATCATTGACATTTTTGTGAGTATTTATTTTCCATTTGAATTAATTATTTAGTCATTAATAAGCTTGAGGAAAATATATGTAAAAGATTTCATGAGTCATAAATGCTAGATTGCATGTTTGTGAGAATTACAATGTTGTAAGATGGATCTTTCAAAATATGACAAATAGACATATTGTTAATAGATCACCAAATTTATTTAAGTAGGAAATTGAAAGGGTTGAAGATAAATTTCTCCTTGAATCAAAAATATGTTTCCCTCTAACCCTTGGAGAAAAATCCCCAGCCCACTCCTATTCCTTCCAAACCCTCCAATGCTCATGTCATAGCTTGTAGAAGGCATGAGATTAAACAATGATATGGGTTACTTATGGGTAATTACGTAGGGTTAGTTGCACATTTTCTTAGAACCCATCTATTTGATGAAGTAAAATAAATTAGAATTTACTTATTTATTAGTGCCTCTAACAATACACATGAACCCAACTTTATGCGTAAACAAATAACAAATGAAAAATAACATTAACAACTAATATATCAATCCTATTAACATCAAGAAAACATTAACAATGAAATTTGCATTTGAACATTTGACTTACCTTAATAACTTAACATGTATTTATATAGCATTAATACAAGGACATAAGAAATTAACATGCTTACCAATATAGACATACAAAGTCATGACTTATGGAAAGCATGAAATATTACTCATCCTAAGTTGTAACATTGCCACCTTCAAATAATTTCATTTTTAGGAATTTACCACACTTATCAACTATTAAACTTGGGTTGATACTCATTTATTAGCCATACAGGCATGCTTTTCGTAACTTCATTCATATGATGGTTCTCATACCTTTGTTTTTCTTTATCAATGTATTGGATAAATTCTTGATTTAGAGTAGTGTAACTTTTCTATCTTTTTATGGAATTGATTATTAGAAAAAAATTGTATGAAATAGAATTGGATAATTATCAATGCTAAAATGATTATCCCATATGACACTCATGTGGTTTCCAGCCACCTACATCCTACCTTACAACATAGCTACATGATAGTCAATCACCTTATCTACCAAGGTGAATGATTATGGAAGAAATCACATGTATAATTTCAAATAAAGGAAATGAAATTGTTTACTTGAACATTTGCCTTGTTCTAGTAGCAGTTGCATACTTCCTTTTAGTTTCTCCTTTCATCATAGGTTTTGATGCATGGTTATTTTTCTTCGAGTATAGTGATACGATTTGCATGTATTTTATACTAAACTATGGTATTGGAGCTTTGGTTCAAGTAGATCTATGCTATTGGATTTAAGGTTCTACCATATTACCTTGTTTTGCTCTAACACTATTGGTTTTTTCTCCTTTCCTATATTTTTGTATTTGTAATGAAAGATAACATGTGTGAAATCTAGTGTAGAAGGTTGCCTATGCTAGGAGAGGAGATAGGATAAAGTGGTCATTACTAAAAGAAGGTGGAAGGTCATATGTCTGGAGATAACATTCAATAGCACAAAGATATTGAATTTGTGTAGGGTGAGCTATGTAGAGAAACCCACTAGGTATGACAAGCACTAGTGTCAATACTTTTGGGAGCATGACATTGAACTTATGGAGTTTCTCTATACCAAGGAGGTAGCCATCCATGCTTGGGATTAGTCCATGAACATATAGCCCAAGGACTTCACCTAGAATGTCATGGGCATGATGAAAAATTAGTAGTTGAAGATTGCACTCATGTGTTGGTATTTGAGTAGCAAATGGTCTATGACAACCAAGTATGTTCATTCATATATTATGATATATCTTTGAGACAAAAAATGTAATTTTTGCATTATTGTCTTTTTCTTGTAACAATGCCAAATATTAAAATACCCCTCTTTGTATATATGTTGGTTTATTTGTTATTAAGTTAAATATATATTCTAAAAAAGTATATATGTGTTTTTTTAGGAAATAAAAATTTAGAATATTTTTTTTAATAAAATAAAATGAAAATAGGAAAAGAAGAATCTTTTGGTTAATAGAAAATGAAAATTTTAATTTTAGAATAAGGAACTTTTGTTAAGTTTATTATAGATAGTGAACATAAATGCTGAGTGTTTAGGATTATTGGCTACTAAATTGATAAAATAGATTGCTAAACATGTTAAGTAATCAAATTACCATACCTCAAATTAAACAATGTGTAATTTATTTTTTCTCTTTGGCTTATTTTGGCCACAGTATTTTCATTATAATATTTAAGGTTTTGATGACTTTAATGTTGATTCAACTAGTATAATAGTTTTCTTTCTTTATTATAGTATTTGCTTAATTGTGAAACTCGAATTTTTGCATATAGTGTCTTGTTGAAAATGCTATTTATACGTGTTAGTTATGAGACAATCACTTCTTTTTCACTATGTTTAGAATGATTTTAGTGCTCAAACTGGAGATATAAGAGAAATAAACTAGTGGAGGCTCCCTATGTTTTAATAGGTTAGTACTTTTGTATTTTTGTGGCACCTTAATGCTATTTTTTAAATGAAGGTAGTACATTTGTTTTATTGTATTTTTGAATAATTATTATGTTTGTGCATATTGTCAATTTTTTTCCAAAGTGAAGGGAAAGGAATGTATCAACCTAGAATATCCTTGTATACAAAAGGAATAATGATATTTGAACATTCCATTAAATCATTAAAGACTTTGCCAAATACTATGATATGCTTGAAACTATTCAAAAATGGAAAACTTCCATAGGTGAGAACATGACTAAAATGTAAAAGGAAACAAAGAACTAGATGGACAATGAGAACGTGGTTGAAATGTAAAAGGGAAAAAATGGCTAGATGAGCTAAAGAGAGAAGACTAGGAGAAAAGAGAAATAAGAATGAAAATAATGAGGATAGATATGTGCTAACAAGATTTGTAATGTGTGAACCAAAAATTATGCACAAAGTTAGTGGAGTCTCTATGATCATCCTTGTGAAGAACCTCATAAATAATCATAAGAAGCTTGAAACACTTGGCCTTTGCATGGTAAACTAGTATGAATTTTTAATTTTGAGTAGTTAGATGATTTGATTGGATGTAACATATCAAAATTTGTATATCCTAGCTACTGAAATGCATAGACCTTTAAATTAATGATTCTATTGCATACCTCTTTTCTCATGTTAGCCATATGCTAAGCATACTAATTTCATGTTTTTCTCTATCCTAGTTTTTAATGGATTCTTAGGTTGGGATACTAGTGCATGAAATTGTAATGATGCAATTAGAAAAGAAAAGATGTAAAAAAATAAAATACAAACCACAGAAGACACCAAAATTTGTAGTGGTACATGGGTAGAGTCTACTTGATAAGGGCTTCTTAACCCTTTTCTTCCATTGATTTTCTATCTTCTAAATTATTCTAATCCTCAACTTGTACAAGTAGAATTACAAGATTTAGCATGATTTAATGGTTGTATTTCAAGAATTTACAAAGTACTGCAAGTTGAAGCACAAAGCAGGGATTCACAAAATAATGAAGAAAAATTCCTGATTAGATATTATAGAATAAATAATTGATCATACAAGAATCAGAAATTTCATTCATTCTTTCAAGTCCACTTAAATAAGCTTGGATGGATTCAAATTTGAACGTGTTGGCTAATGATTTGTGGCTTTCACCTATCAAATCAAGTTCTTCATGCACTAAAATCATCGATACCATGTAACCAAGTTTTTTGAAATTGGATCAAATCAATTTGTCCTTGTCCAACTAATTTTACTTTTCTACAGTTTGAAATTTGTGATGTTTATCCTTAGGAATAGGAAAATCCATTTCCAAATTTTTTAAAATTAACAATTTTAAGATGTCATTTGAGCATGCTTGACTCAATTGCTTAATTTCTAATTTTTTTTACAATTTTGAACTTGTAGTTCATATCTTTTGGC
Source organism: Gnetum montanum (assembly GCA_015680685.1). Lineage (NCBI taxonomy): Eukaryota > Viridiplantae > Streptophyta > Gnetopsida > Gnetales > Gnetaceae > Gnetum > Gnetum montanum. Next base: position 19,649 of record MNCI01027040.1, read on the forward strand.
AAGCTTGAGCCAATTTAGAGATGTGAATGATGAAATATAAAGTTTAACATATTTGAAACTCAAATTTCCTAACAATTTTCCTTTTTGTAAATATCGAATATTCACTTTTTTGGATGTCTAAAATTTGAATGGTATAGATGCTCAAAAAGTAACCCCTCTAATTTTTAGGCTTCCCTTAAGATTATGACTCTCTTTGTTACCTCATTTTTAAAAAAATAATAAATGTGATGAGAATTTAGTTGGCAAATTTTGATATTAGTTACTTGATGGTGAAATTAGTTTTACTAGTTATGCATCTATATTTGACAATCATATTGTCATCCTTAAAGAGTGTTTATCTTCTAAAGGATTGAAGAGTCATGATAGTTTTAACTTATTAGCTAGTTAAAAATAGCCTATCCAACTAAATATAGAGGATGTGATGTTTTTCTTTCTTATAGCATGATTCTGAAGTGATAGATGCAACTATCATATGAGTTTCAAAAGTAGTAGAACAAGTTGTGTTAAGCATGGATGAAGCTTCAAAAAAAATTGCATTATGGGAGATTCATAAAAGAAATTAGTTGTAGTAGCTATGCCTATGTATTTGACAACCATCTTGTTATCCTCAAAGAGTGTTTACCTTGTAAGGATTGAGTCCCTCTTAGAGCATGATTCTAAAGTGATAGATGTAACTATCATATGAATTTCAAAAGAAATAGAACATGGGAAAAGTTTGATATAGGGCATTGTAGAGAGAATGTGAAAGACTATGACACATAAATAACAAAATCAATTATGATTCTTAAATCAGTTGTGTTAAGCATGGATGAAGCTTAAAACAAATTGCATTGTGGAAGATTCATAAAATAAATTTCTTATTTATTAGATTTAGATCAAAAAATAGGATGGGAACTACCTCACAAAAAAATTGACCCTTAGGCAAAGAGAATTGGGATGATATGGTAGCCAAGATACCAAGTTTAGTCAATTATGGAGGTGGACATGTAGATTGTCAAAACAATATGCATAAGAATAAATTCATTCATTATACTCCCATATACATTACAAATAATTTTAAAATGATTTATTTTGGTTTCTTTTTGAGCTTTTACAGGGATTAGCAATGTTTGAAAATGTTGTGATTATGAACATATTATCTCTTGTTGGTCATTTTGTAAGCATTTATCTTGTAGTTGGATAGATTATTGTCTTTAACGATTATGAAAAACAATAGTGTGTATGAGATTTATATGTTTACTATGTGCTAAATTGCATGTTTGTTGGATTTAATAATTATTTTTTGATGGTTGAATTAAGGTTGAATATGTTTCTTCTTCTTGGATTTGGGTGAAATTGCATTGGACAAAATTTAAAAGGTAACAAAATGCTCTACCATAAGCTTTTCAACCTAATGGGAGTCATCCTTTTTAGTTTAATACAAACTTTGGTATGGTTAGCATATTAAATATGTTTAGGGTTACAATTTTAATTTTGTTAAGTTTGATTTTGAGCAGATGTCTATTCAGGAATTATATTTTGTTTTGTTGTTGAATTCTAGAACAGTATTGACATAACTTTTGTTGTTTTTTAACTTTGACTCTACATTGGCATTTGCTCCTTACTAGCCTAGGATTTTATTGTCTAGAATTATCTTGGAAAGAAGAGCATTGACTATCTTGAAGGTGAAACTGTCGATTGTCTTTTCAATATTTTACCAAACTTGTGTTGTGTTTTGAAAATGTCAAAATTAATATAATAATATCTTGGAGTAAAGACAATAAATTTAGCTCTATAATGGTACCATTATCTTGGAAATTTTTCATATTTGTTCTTATATTAATTTATGGATTACATGTGACATTGTGTATTTGAAAATTGAATGGTCACATTGAAGCAATTATTTTATTATTCTACAATATTGGTTGTTGAAAATTTGAATTTATGGTAGTTTCATATCATGTAGGGAATCCTCACTTTATAGGGGTGACTATTCTCTTTATTCTAAATAGATAATTTTGACAACCAACAACAAAGCATATTATTCTTAACTTTAACACTATCGTAGCAAGGGTGAAACTTGATTTTGATTCATATTCTATTTTAATTTATTGCATGTTTTGCTTGCATTGCCACACTATAAAAATTAAAATATGAAAGGACATTCCATTTCCTCACATTTAATTGACAACTTTGTAGGATGCAATTTTTTTTTGAAAGATTAAAGGAGACATGTCAAAATTGTAAGCATTGTGAAAGATAATTTTTATAGATACTAAGGTATTTTTTAAAATATAATTTTTAAAATGCATTTTCAAATAATTTTATATTTTTTATTTCTAATCTTATTATATATAATCTCTTTTTGTGCCTTCCAAAAAAAAATCTGTATAATTAAGATTAACTGGTAATGGTGCATATTTTGTTTTACATTTCTATTTGTATCTCAGTTATCAATGTCACTAGAAGCTATTTCCTTGATACAAATTTTTTCATTCAAAATTTTTACACACATACTAATAGATATATAGAAGATTACGAGAGTAATTTCTTAGCTAATAATGTATTTCAAAAAAAGATAATGATCACATTTTGCATCTTTTTGTATATAGCTGACAATATTGAGTGCAATAATTAACAATGAGCATCTAGAATTTCTATGAAAACACAGGCTCTTAAATTGTTACCATATTAATTAAATCACATAAGAAATTATGTTTGAACATTTTTTTATTTATTGAAAACATCATCTCTTGATAATTTATTCCTTGTGCCATTGTCTCTTTTCTCATACCATATTTAATCAAAATTTCTTCTCGTTGTTATGTTTCTTTTCAAGATTATTAGTTAGTGTTTGGTGGCTTCTAGCTATGCATAAACATGCTTTTCTCAGCCTCTATGGAGGATGGTTTGATACGTGAACAATAGGACATTTTTCATTTTATGAAATTAGTTGTGAAAATAGGGTTTGGTGGTCTATTATGGCTTCTTTGCCTGAATTAGTCTATAATAGTCATGGAAATGCACATGAGATGTTGAGTTCTCATCCTCCATGAATGATGATGCTGCTAAAGTATTTCTACAGTGAACTATCATGCATCATTTGAGGATGGTGCTTTTGGGGAGAGACTCTATTACTCAAAACTTTGGCTAAGCTTATTCAAGAGTGAGGATGGGTGTGAAGTTAAACTCCATTGTAGAAATGGTGAACATAGGATCCCATAATGTGAGTGATATTTTTCATGTTTAATTCATATTTATGAATGTTTATTTTATGTTTTCTTGCTTGATTTTAGATTTCATGCTTAAAATCAAGCAATTGAGGATTGAAATAATCCTTCATACATGTTAGGTCTTGGAACATAATTTGAAGCAGTTGTTGAGGTTATGGAGCTCCAATTTGGAGTTTATCTCAAATTCTACTTTCTCATACAAGTTTAGGTTGAATTGACATTTGGAATTCTTAACGTTATGTAGAATTGGGGTTATCATTATATATTACCTAGTTTTAGGCCATGAGAAACTAGATTTAGTGCTTCTAAGAAGGATTGAAGTTTCAATTGTAGAGCATCTCATTTAACTTATATGTCACTACAAAAAAACCTTATGTGGAATATTGAATATTCCTTTGAATTTAACTTGAATGCTCAAACTCTTATTTGTTTTGATTTTTACAGTTAATAGAAGAAACAAGGTACTATATATGCAATTAAATTGCAACACATTAGTAGTGGTATACACATAGGTCCCTATAGATCGAAGGTCTTAAAATGTGTCAAGGTTCATAATCTATCCTTATGAAACCACTTGGGATGGAACAAGAGATAATAACCATGTAACAAGATATTGTCTAGCAACTTAACTTAGTAACAATAGAGAGGACAAGGAAAATGTTGGTATAGTAATAATGTTATAATTTTTTTGATATTGTACACAATTATTTTAAGAATGTCATGTTGACAGTTAGCCATAGTCCAAAAAAAGTGGACTTAGCATTCTAGGAGGCTTTTAGAAATAACATGGACTAAAAAGCATTGAGTATCTTGGAGGTCAACTTGTTAGTTTTCTTTTTTAATGTTTTACCAAAGTTGAGTTGTTATTTGAAAAAGTTAAAATTAATCTTATAACATCTTGGAGTAAAGCTAATAATTTTAGTGATATAATAGTATTCTTGTCTTGGGAAGTTTGCATATTTTTTTGAGCAAGTTTTTGCAAATATATTAAAGAAAAATAGAAATGTTTACAATGCAAGGATAAACCTTGCCCAATACAACTACCACCAACCTAGGAAGGGACACCGATCCCCCAACCCAATGCAAAAAGAAAGGGGAAGGAGAACCCAATCCTCAAGAAAAATGGGGTTAAACATGGATCCCATAGACACTCGACACCAAACACCAAGGATGCAACTCAGGTTTCCTTGAGCTAACACCCTTTGGTGTCCCCTAAGCAAACACAGAATTCCACAAAAACTAAACCAGCACAAGGACCAATAGGAAACAAAACAGGAAAACAATGATCAGAAAAGAAAAATAGATATTTTTTTATTTTTGCTAATATTAATTTATGGATTACTTGTAATTTGATATTTTTGAAAATAGATATCATATTGGAACATGTATTTTATTATTTTACAATATCTAGTTGAAAATGTTGAATTCACGGCAATTTGATACGTAGGAATCCTCACTTTTTAGCCTTGACTTGCATCTAGATTTTAATTATTCTAAAGAAATGATTTGGGAAACTAGCAAAAGAATGTATATGCTAAATAGCAACACTATCATAGGGAATGTGAAGCTTAATTTTGGTTAGTATTCCATTTTATTTTATTACATGTTTTTATGTCATTCACATGATATGAAGATAAAAGGATACTCATTTACCTCGCATGTACTAATGTTTTTGTAGATATGGAATGAGACATGCCAAAACTACAGGTATGCTAAAAAACGTTTTTGTAAAGATTAAAGGTGTTTTTTCAAATTTAATTTTAGGAGGAGATTTTCATTATAAATTTTTACGTCTAATATTATTTTGTGAATATAATCTTTTTTTCTTTATTCTGAAAAAAAGTAGCTTTATAATTAAAATTCATTGTTCTACATGTCTCTTTCTATCTCCTTCATCAATGTCACTAGAAGCACTATTGCAACATCCATCTATAGGAAGCAAGAGTTAACACTCAAATTCCCCAACAAGCTGGCTAAAAATGTAAGGGTAAAACTTTTTTCCCCAACCAATTGATCTATTATTAGAAAATTCAACTTGCATAGAGACTAGCATAGACAACTATCAATTAAAATAAAGTATAATAAAGAAAATTATATGGTGCAAAGAATGGCCCAAGGATCTGGCAAGAAGAGAATGTCAATATATGATGATTGATATCTCTTAATACACTACAAAAGAAAAAACATCTAAAACTTAAAATCATATCTACAACCATATAACTTAGCAAAAATTCAATTAATTCAATCCTTTCACTTAGTAGTCTTAAATTATGCATAGCCAAAATGTAATAAGTTATAAGGAAGTTAATCTCAAGAAAACATATTATTCATGTATCTCGAAAACTGCAAATTGAAATAAAAAATAATACAACAATCTTTACATTTATTTACAATATCATTGTCAATGATATAATATCTAGGTTTAACAAGCAAGAAAAATCAGAAAGTAGATTGTACACATTAATAAACTTGTTCATAGAGATAACTGGACAAAAAGCACAGGAATCTTATGAATTAGTAGTTACAAATAAAAATATTTAAACTCTTAACAAAAGAATTAACCACAATTACATCTAGTGTCAATCAAGAAACCATATTGAATAATCAATTTTTGGTTCAACCATTATTGAGAAAAAAAAGATAATGATAAGAACGAAACAATGACAAGAAAAATTTATGCAAGATTCCTTTGATACAATGTACAAGTATAATTTTCTCTATATTTATCAATTATATTCTAATTTTTCTTAGAACATAATAATATATTAAATGCTATTCATCAAGAGACATGTCTAACCCAATTGTTGGGCACAAGAAATATAGCAATCTACAAATATCAAATCCATTCAATTATACAATAATAATTTTTATTTTCTTTTAGCAATGGGCTGAATGAAAATCATTACAATAACTATTCTAAACTAAAATAATAAATTACACATCACTAACATTTAATCAATCTAATTTACCAATAATATGGAATAAAAAAATCACCTACATTTAACAACCATAATTTAATATCATTAACATTTAATAACTATCAATTAACATCCTAGATTTCCCCTACTCTATTGGACTCATAGAAAGATAACAAAATCATACTTGAAAAGGCATAGAAATAATAATCAAAATTTAAATCCAAGGATTAAGCATTTAAGGGGATCATCACGTTAATTTTCTAGCCAAAAATCAAGAATTAAATGATTCTATAAATTTCAAAAAATTACAACATAGACATGGACCCAAGGATACTCTTAATTTCTACCAGTGATACCAATTTTCATATAAGGGATCCTTGGCCCTTGTTGGCAAACCATTATGTCAATATGACTCAAATTGTTATGGGTTTTCTAAGTTATTGTGAAAACAACTTTCATCCAAGTCATTTGGGCCTAAAAGTAAAAAGGATGGGTGGAGAGATTCATCAAAAAAATTAAGAATTCTAACAATCCAAGATCTTAACAATAAATTTTATCAAAGTTGATTCTAACATAAAAATATATTCAAGGTAAAGTGATGAATGGCAAGGTACCCCTACGCCCAACCATATGAATCACTAAGGCATTACACATGATCCAGTTGAATTTTATAGACCTATAGTTGTCTCATACATTATTTTCTCTATGAAGTGAAATGGTGTTGAGAATGTTCATTGTCTTCCCAACTACACTTGTGAGGCTCAAGGGTATGGTTTAAGTGTACTTGAGGTATATGAATTTTTATCATTTTATGTTTAATGTATGTAATTTCCTACAACAAGAATAAAGGGTAGAGTAGATTGAAACTAATGTCTATTGCCTAGCTAGCCTAACACAAGTAATGACCCCACTTTCCTAAAAACATATAACACTATTGGGCTACCAAACATTAAGTGTTGCTAGGTTACCAAATATTATATGAATGCTCAAAGTGGTCATGTTCATGTTCATTAATTGCTGGAATTAAATTACTTAATTGAAATGCATTAAAATAAAGAGCAAGAAAGTAAAATGCATTAAAGAAAATATTAAGTTATTCTCAGGGCTACAAGGATTTCCAAAAGAGTTCATTTTATTCCCATCACACTATTGTGCTAGGTACAACAGTGCTTGAGTAAAGAACCATACACACTTTGGACTCCTTCTACGAGCACTTAGAAAATATTCTAACTCTATGGAAAATAAACTACAAGAGCGTTGCTACCTTGCTTGAAAACTAAAACCAAAATAATTTAAAAATTGACTCAAAATGGGAGCCCAAGCATGGTATTTATAGACTTGGGGAATATACCCCAACATTAGATCCAGGCCTCAACGTCACATACGTGAGGTCGTGGCCCCAATGTTGTGTACCTGATGTCATGGCTAATACAAAATAGTGATTCATAAGACCCCTACAACTGAATCAAAACTTCTTCTCAAGTGAAGAAGAGGAGGAACAAGTTCTTTACAATATAACATATTGGGTAGGTATGGGATTACTAACTGACATGACAGACTGACTTAAATGAAACAGACATATAGACTCTGAGTGCTCAAGTGTATATAATTACAATTTTTACAATAGTGGGTGTTCATGAGAAGAGGAGTGAACACCCTAGTCAATATCGACATCCAATGCCTCTTAACAACATGAGAATGAGAGAGAGAGAAGAGATGCTTTGATCACGAATGGTTCTCATTCTGTGGTATTGTTGCATCATCCTTGGTGAAGATAGTCCCACTTCTAGTCCATGCATCCCATTGCAATCACAACAGGATCATGAATTAATATGTAATGTATAACACATAACTATTAAATGCCTTGTCTCATTAGTGGGAAGGCCAATAGATAGGGTAAACTAGATAAGTAGTCCATTAAATTTGAAAGAGTTTAATACAAGAAACTATTTGAAGAGGATATAAGAATTCACAACAATGAAAATAAGAATTCATTGAAAACTATTGTGAAGATGTGTACAATTGGATGTCATTGATGGGGTAAATAGAAAGAATGTGATTGTAGAAATGTCTAAGGATAAAGAACTTAGCTAATCCAACTAAAAGATATGCAAGTGGGCCCTTCCCAAAGTAGACACAGGCCTTTTATGCCCTTGCATAACTTCAAACCAAAGAGTCCATGGGCTCCATAGATTATTAATGATTATAAAAAGTTGAGTACAAAAATTAGAAAGTAACTAACTAAGAATTTCAACATAGCAAACCAGGACATAAAACCAAAACATAAAACCAACAATGAGGTAAAACATGGAAATCACATATGGATAAGAGAGAGAGTGTGTGTGTGAGTGAAATGGAGTTTCTAGTTACGATCACATGAAGTCCCTAGTGGATTTTGTGATTAAATGACTTGATAGGATCCATCCTTAGTCTAGACCAAAACCAACCACTTTCAATGACTTCACACCAACATTCTAAGACCAATCCATCCCTTGAGACACAAGAGTGTTCCCACAGAACAACCACCATTCCAAATTAGAGAAGAAGTAGAAAGTCAGGAAGGGCTTTAGTTAGAGGAGACGAGTCCCATAACTACTACTTGTAGCCCATTTATTCTATCTAAGGGATGTGCTTGGAATTCCCATTATTGTTATTTTTTTTAAATGGAAACCACACCATGCAAAGACACATGTGTTTATTTTGTCTAAGGGTATGCTTTGAATCCTCATCTTTTTTTTTCTTGATGAAAAGCACACCATGTGAGGATGTATGCATTTATTTTTTCCAACAGATGTGCTTTGAATTCTCATCATTTTTTTTCTGATGAGAACCACACCATACAAGGACTTATTCAACTTCCTTTATTGATTGGCATATAATGGTAAGAAATTCATGGAAACACACATGTACCCATGCAAATAGAAAATTACAAAGAATACTAAATCTCTTTGAAGCCACACCCTGTTCAAACCTTTGAATCCTTCCCAATTCTAGAAACTACCAAAGTTACAAATTTATTAAAGTTTTATTAGTGAAAAAGCGATTGCATATTTCCAAAAAAAGGAAAACCATAGAGTGTGTGGATGGGTGGATATTGTGGACTCACTACCTATTACATGAAAAAGAAACCATGTCCTAATTATCCATAACAAAATTCAAAGCTAAAACCTAGACACCAATAATCAAATAACAAAAATAGTACATACCACCATCAAGTAACACATTACAAAAAGTTAGAAAATCATACCAAATTTAAGAAAATATAGAAAAAAGTATAAATTATTTAAAAAATATCAAATGTACTAATGATGGTGTAAAACAAAAATCAGAAAAGATATATAACATAAAAAAAAGATGTAAAACAAAAAGTTATAAAATGAAAAATGTTTAAAACAAAAAAAAGTTGAAAAACTAAGGAGCCACTTGAATGGTTAGCATGGTTGACCATCTCCCCCATGACCAAGTTGAATAGAGGAGATTTTAAATATGGAGCATGGTTGTCCATCAAGTGGTGTATGCTCATGGAAAGGCTTAATTTGTTGGATGTTGACTAGCTATTTCTTGTTTGGGCTCTTTGGTTTATAGATCATCATGACCCTTGAAGGAAAAGTTTCATAAATGATATAAGGTCCTTTTCACAATGTCTAGAACTTAGGTCATTGAGGTACATATGAGGTGTTTCAATACAGAACCTTATCTCCTAGTTGAAATTTAACTTTTCTAATTTCTATGTCATGATGATTTTTGTTATAAGCCTTGTGAGGCTCATTAGATGATAAGGCCACTAATCATTTTTTATCTAGCAAGTTGACATTCATCAGTCATTCTTTTTGGGCTAGACTTAAGTCAAGGTCAAGGTCACAACCCATTTAAAGTGTACAAATTTTAGATTGAATAGGAAGTGTTGGTAGTTTGTCGTACACAAGCTCATAGGGAGAGTAGCCTATAGGAAGTTTCCAAGTTGAGTGATAGGCCTAAAGAGCATTGTTGAGTTTTGTTCTCTAGTCCTTTCTATACTTGTTAATAGTTCTTGTTAGTATACTTTTGATTTCCCTAATGGTAATCTCAGCTTGACCATTAGCTTGGAAATGGTAAGGTGTTGTGAGTTTATGTTCAACCCCTAAGTTTTGCATGAGCTTCTAAAAAGTAGTGCTTGTAAAATGAGTTCTATTGTCAGAAATCAATGCATGTGGCACACCAAACCTATTTACAACATTTTGTTGTACAAACCAAGTAGTAGTAGAGAATGTATAGTCAATGATAGCTACTACTTCTACCCATTTCGTATAATAGCCAATAACAACTATGATGTACACCTTTCCATTTGACATGGGCATGATGGAACCCATGAAATCAATGCCCCAAATGTCAAATGGTTCTAATAATTGAATCCATTGTTGAGATTCCTCCATTTGAGTAGTCATTCTACCATCCTGTTGGCATCGTTCACAAGAGCAGATGAAATGGTGAACATCCTTAAAGAGTGTTGGCCAATAGTACCCTACCATCATGATTTTAATGATCATGCATCTCCAAGCATAGTGTCTTCCACAAGGACCTTCACAAGCATCTTAGAGAATGTGTAGTTAATTGGCATCAAGGAAATACCAATGAACCAGGCCATCAACATAGACCTTGTAGAGGTTTCTATTTATCTCCATGAAGTTCTATACCTGGTGAAGAAACTATTGTTTCCTTTGGTTGTCCAACCCTTGTGGCATCTCCTAAGTGATAATATAGGTGAGAATATTATCATACCATTTTGGCTCATTGGACATTTGTTTAGTTATTACTCTAGCAAAGATGATTTCATTAGGAAATGTATCAGATAATGGGCTTTCTTCCTCTTTTTCATTCCATTGAAATTAACACAAGTGATCAGCGATCACATTCTCAGTGCTCTTTCAATCTACCATCATAAGATCAAACTCTTGCAATATCACTAGTCACCGCATGACATGGGGGCTCACCATTGGCTTGTTCATTAGAAAGCATATGGAACTATGGTCTATGTGCAAAAACACCTTGTATCCAAGCACATAATGCATGAATTTCTCTAGAGCAAACACCACTACCATCAATTTTTTTTCTATAGTGGTGTAGTTCAATTGTGCACCCATAATGCTTTGGCTAGCGTAGTGGTTGTAGTATGGACATTTCGTATCATCTAACTACATTAGCATAGCTTCCAAAGAATAATTTGATGCATCTATCATGATGTGAAATGGTTTGGACTAATTAGGTGCTTGTAGAATTGGAGTTTCCATAAGCCTTTCTTTTAGTTCCTGGAATTCTTTTCACATTCCGGGGTCCTAACAAAAGGTGCATCTTTCTTTGTTAGTTCAACTAATAGTTTTATGATCTTAAAGGAATTTTCTATGAATTGCTGATAGTAGCCAATATGTCCAAGGAATGATTGAACATATTTAACTATTTCTAGTTCGTGGGTTATTCCTTGGATGATCCTTATTTTTTTAGGGTCCTACTACTTGTGATATTTTGTGCCCCAATACAATGTCCTCCTAGACCATGAGGTGAATTTTCTGCCAGTTGAGCTACAAGTTAGTTTCAATACATCATTTTAGCACTTTCTCAAGGTGGTATAGGGCTTGCTCAAATGTAGCTTCATCGGTGGAGAAGTCATTCATGAAGACTTCTACATCATTACCAATCTATTATTGAAAGATGCTTAGGACTAGGCATTGAAATGTGGTAGGGGCATTGCATAGACCAAATGGCATCTTACAATATGTAAAAGTCCCCCAAGGACTTATGAATGTTGTTTTTGCCTAGTATTTTTGTGCAATTTGAATTTGGTTATAGCTACTATAACCATCTAGAAATTTGTAGTAGTAATGCCTTGATATTTTGTCAAGCACCTAGTTAACAAATGGCAACAAAAAGTGATCCTTGAATGTTACCATATCCAGCAACTTAAAATTGATGCAAACTCACCACTTATCATCCTTCTTTGGTACAATTACAAGTGGACTAACCCACTTCCTATCTGCAATGGAATAGATGAACCCTACCTTGAGGAGTTTCTCGATTGCCTCCTTGATGATTTGCTTCAATTTTGGGTTCAACCACCTTTGTGGCTATTGTTTTGGCTTCATGGATGGGTTGGTGTAAATGCAATATTGACATATCCTAGGATCAGTTCCTATGAGTTCAAGATAATACCAAGAAAAATTTACTGACCATCTTTCAACTACCTTCAACAGCATCTCTTTCTGTTTTGGATCAAGTCTTCCATTGATTATAACCAGCTTCTTATTTTTCAAAAATACATATTCCATTCAAGCCAATAGCATTTTTACTTCAAGGGACTATTGGTTGAAGTTCTTAAGAATTTCCAACTCTTCCCAATAGGTATCATTGTTTATATCATCAAAGAGTTGGTGATGAACTTGCTCTAGTTCATCCATGGTTATGACATTCACATGTCAGGCTCTTAGCTAGTTCCATGCATAGTGTGTTGCTTTTGAAATTAGTGATCAACCACTAAGTCACCTCCTATTTTGTGACTACTGTGTATAGACACCTTTAAATTTCTACTTCTAGTACACACTACTTACATGTAGAGATGGATGCTTGCTTGATGGCCCAAAGTTTCTACACACAATTGCATGTGCTATTGCTGTATAAAATGCATGGGACTCTCTTCTTCTTGATCTTTCCAAATGCATTTTCTTAAAATATTTCTAGGGAAAGATCTCTGATGGCCATTCTTGCATCTATGGTGCTTAGTCATGTTCTTCCCATTATGATTGGAAACTCCCCTTTGAAGTTCTCCACTTTGATTACTAGGAAGTTGGTAGGATATGACCATCCATAGATAGTGGTCATAATGTCTTCTACCAGTCCCAATGGAATAGTGATGGACTAGTCTACAGATTCCAATATGATGTTTCTCTTCTTAAGAGGAGGTAGGTTCTAGGCAATGTACATCTCATGAGAAATCAAATTGACACCAAAACATGAATCGAGAAAAGCCTTGCATGGTTTGTTCCTAACAATCTATAAATAAATCAGAGGACTTCCAAGATTAGCTAATTTCCTGGGAAGGTTTCCAACATAGATTCAATCAGACATGGTGTGAGTTAGCATGATGGTATGGATCCTTGGTAGAGTTTGGTTTGAAGGAGGCCTGAAGGAATTAGATATGGAGAAAGAGGAAAAAGTAGGGTTGTCAACTACAGGTATAGGTGAAGGCTTAGGTAGACTATGGGATCAAAAGAAAGGTCTTTTTTCTGATCATGCATTCAACCCCTCTAATTGATGATTAGGTTACAAATTAACAACCCTTGTAGCATTGCATTGTTATGGTTGAGTAGGCAGTTCACCTTGCATTGGTGGAGTAGGTGGTAGCTATGAAAATGGGGGAGAAGTGTGTGCAAGGATAGGAGGAGGATAAGGATAGGGAACAACATCCATTTTTTCATGTAGAGATGGAGTTTGATAATAGTTATAAGGATGGTAGTAAAGTTGTAACTAAAAAATGTGATTGGAAGAGTCACGTGAAGACATGGGTTACTAAACATGATAACCATATGGATCAGGCTACCAATTTTTGCTACCATTTTTGGTACTATTCGTACAATTGTAGTGGAGATCCACTTAGATAATATGGTTATTGTTGGTAGAAATACCTTAGATTACCTTGAGGATAAGGCAACCTCCTGGATGTAAGGCATAAACCCTACACTCCTAAAGATATGACACAATGGGGCAACATCCCTTAGGATGTTCATACTGGTAAACATCACATCCATGATCATCATCTGATTCATTGTCCACAACCTCTTCTATTGAAAACATTTTGCCCTTAGCTTTGTAATATTCACATTTAGCTTCTTTGTGTCTCTTGCACTCATGATCACTACCTTGTTCTTAGGACTCTTTAGCAATTTTGAGGATAGCTTAAAATTGGCTATCCATGGAGTCTATTAACTAATCAACCTTGGCCATAAGTTTAGATTGGAATTGTTGAATTTTCAAGGCATTTTTATGGACCCCCTTGTTAAATACGAATTCATCCTCACTATCACAAAATTGAACATTTATCTTGCAAATGGAAGGATCATGGTTGTACTCCTCTCACTTTCTATTTTTTGTAGTTCACCCTCCTCTTTGGTGACCTACTCTATTAACCTTTGTACTTGATGGATAGTTACTTCTAACAATCACCCTTGGGAATAGACACCAAGGGTTTTCCTCATTTCATTACGAATCCCATCTACAATGTGATGGAGTTGAGCTAATTGAGAATAACCATGGCTAGGGAATTTGTACATTAAGGCATAATATCAACCAATGGTGGCATCTAAGGGTTTGTGTGCTCCTCGTTTTCACCCTTGAATTTTCTTCCTTAAGTTGGATACTCAGGAGTACGTTTGGTACTTATCATTAAACATTTCAATCATGGTATTCCATCATCTAATAGATTTTGGTTCTAAGAACCAATACTAGTTCTTTGCTTGTTTGATGAGTGCCTGATAAATAACTTTAGTTTCTACCATTTGTTCTCTATGTTTTGCAAGGCACATGCATCTTGGAAAGCTTGAAGATGATTCTACAGATTAGAGTTATATCCTCCTTAAAATCAAGGAATATTATTAATGTCTAATCATTTGATCCAACTATCTTTCACATGCTTTGTTGGAATTCTAACTACCTTTGTAATGTTAAGCATACTTCAAGTAGTAAATAGAGGCTCATCAAGGCTTTGATCATGGTGCCTAAAATTCACTCTACTACCCCTTCATTCATGGAAATGTGCTTCTCTTGAATGTCTATGTTCTTGATCTTNGCTCTACTACCCCTTCATTCATGGAAATGTGCTTCTCTTGAATGTCTATGTTCTTGATCTTTCCTATCTCAATAGTCCCTTTAGTCATGTTGGTTCCATTGGTCATTTTTTTCATTTTGGTTACCTCCATCTTAATCTCACTTTTTGCAGTTATGGTTGGAGCTAGAAGATGATGATGAAGGAGAAGAGGAAGGAGAACTAGCATCATCATGATGCCTGGTACTGCCTCTTGAGTGACCATGACCACAATCTTGATCATGCTTCTTGTTGGCATCCTTGTCTTGACTTGCCCCTCCAAATCCTGCTTTGTCATTAGATCCCTTGTTACTAAAATTAGGATTGTGAACTATGGAGTGTAGATTCTAGTTGTGATCTTTATCACAAAAGTTAAAGAAAAGAGTGTCATTGAATGAAAGATCCCCATAGAAGGGTTCCCCACTAGCTTGTTGGTACAATAAGAATGAAAAATCATTATGTCCTTATTCCTTCAAAAGTTCATAGTGTTGCTCTAGCTGCTGATCTTACAGGCATTGTGCTTCTGTGGGATGATAATCCTTGGTGTTGATATCTTCCACAATATATTACCCATGGAGGTCTTCAAGACCACATCATGCAATAATTTGATAAAGCATTGCAAGGGTAGCATGATTGGGCAAAAACACAATGTTACCCTCCATGTCACGCCACTGCAGCTATTCATCCTGGTGTAAAATGAAGGTGAAGTTTGGAACATACTCATTAGGATGAGTATATTAATTCAGTACTATTGAGGATTTGATGGATGAGTGTTATCAAGCTTGGGTGGAGAAGCACTCTTGTGAGAAGAAGAAATTGTTGATTAGTGAAACAAAAATCACACTGTGCTCTAAGAATTTGTTGTAGTAATTGTGAAATAAGATATGACTCTTAGGTTCATTCCAACAATTATATACTTTCATTGGCTCCTAGATAGCACACAAAACAACAAAAAGGTCCCCCAAAAATAACACTAATGATGAGCAACAAGGTACCCCTACACCCAACCATATAAATCATTAAGGCATTACGTGCGATTTGGTCAAATTCTATGGACCTATAGTTTTCTCATATATTATTTCCTCTAGGAAGTGAAATGGCATTGAGAAAATTCATTGTCTTCCTAACTGCACTTGAGAGGTTCAAGGGTATGGTTTAAGTTTAATTAATGTATATGAATTTTTATCATTTTATGTTTTATGTATGTAATTTCCTGCAATAAGATTAAAGGGTAGAGTAGATTGAAACTAATGTTTATTACCTAGCTAGCCTAACACAAGTAACTACCCCACTTTCTTGAACACATATAGCACTACTAGGCTTCCAAACATTAAGCATTGTTGGGTTACCAAGTACTATATGAATGCTCAAAGTGGTCATGCTCATGTTCATTAACTACTAGAATTAAATTGCTTAATTGAAATGCATTAAAATAAAGAGCAAGAAAGTAAAATGCATTGAACAAAATATTAAGCTATTTTCAATGCTACAAGGATTTCCAAAATATTTTGTTTTATTCCCATCACACTACTGTGCTCAGGTACAGCAGTGCTTGAACAAAGAACCATACATACATTAGACTCCTTTTGTAGGCACTCAGAAAATATTCTAACTCTAAGGAAAATAAACTCCAAGAGCTTCACTAGCTTGCCTAAAAAATGAAACTAAAACTATTGATAAAATGACTTAAAATGGAAGCCTAGGTGTAGTATTTATAGACTTGGGGAATATACCCCAACATCAGATCCAAGCTCCGATGTCACGTATGCAATGTTGCAACTGATACAAAATGGTGATTCATCATAAAGAAAGGAGAGGAGCTAAGATATTGAGATTATCATCCAACACTACTCATTATACATAGCAAAAGAAGGATTCATTTTGCCTTATTACTAAGATTTCTTACTTACCAAAAACAATTAATTACAATATTAGACTACTGCTCAAGTCAAATTTCTTTTTAATTTGTTCTTTTTTGTAGTAGTCACAATCTTCCCTTGTCACTCTTCTTTTTTTCAACTACAACCTTCTTATGTTGCTGTTTATTTGTTGCTTCAGCCATAATCTTCTTTTATTTTTATTCTTCTTTTCTTTTAGCCATTATCTTGTTGTTCATTTGTTTTTTTTTTTTTGGAAAAAATATTCATGATTATATTACTAAATAGTGTGAAAAAACTATACAATTGAGTATATTTTGTACATTGCGTGAGGGGGGTGGGGGATGGTAACACCCTCCAACATGGGATCTTAACCCCCCAAACCATCCAAAGGTCAGATAGACCATTGGCCTTGAAAATTCTTTCAAAGATAAAAACCCTACCCAACCAGCAACTATCAAAACTCAAAGCCCCATGAGCCGCTCCACAAGCACCCAACAACTAAGACATAAAATTGAAGAAACTTAAAACATTTTGTGGGACCCCCAAATCCTCCCAAGCTACAAACATGCCACAGAAATTTAAATAGATCTAGACAAGCATAATTAGGGACTTCTTAATTATGGATATCGTTCAACACCTCTTGATGGTGATCTGAATCCATAAAAATGGTTACCTATTATAAGTCTTTGAAAGAAGCCTCTTTCTTGGCATAGTTGTTGGCCATCCCTTTTTCATTAGGCTAGAGATTGAAAGAGGATCTTCAAATGTGTTGGTGAAGAACCAACTAGGTAGTACCTCTATGCTATTTACATAGTGAATTCAAAAAGAACTTGGGAAAATTCATGTGAGGCCCGAATCTCATACACTTCAACAACGTGAAGTGTGAGCTTTGGAGTTTGGAAACATTTTCAAATTGGACTATAAAATGATCCACAAGTTTAGCTACTTGTCTCTAGATTAGTGGTAGCATTGACTTTGACACTTGGCCAGTCCTGATATATATGAAACCATGTCATTGGAAAACATTTTGGCATCCTGTCTTCCACACACCATTGGTAGCATAATTTCTCCCATGGCCAGGGTCCCTTACAACATTTCCAGTGCTGGTTCCATAAGCATAATTTGAACCCTACAAAAAATGGTAACTTTTCCATTCCAATTAGTGAAAAAAATAATCATCTACTAATGTTGAATCCACCTCTAGAAGAGGTAGAACCTCATTCCATCTAACTCATTCCACTAGCTACCATAGCTCTTAGTTAGCGTAGTAGGCCACGTAGGGCAGCTTGAAAGTTAGCACCACTTCTATGGCTATCGTCACTTCCTACCATGCATGCGTAGCTTGGAATGTGATCCACACTAGTGGAAAAGCTTGTTGCACTCTAAACATTACATAGTTCTAAATCTTCCATACCTCCCAAAGTATTATCATTGCATTTGAATCCCCACTTAAGCTAACTGGCCCATGCAAATCCACAGCTTATGAAGTATCTTGTACATAAGGGCATTGATAAGTGAAATGTAGCACTGTCTCAGAGTTAATGGAATATAATGGACATTCATCATTAATTAATAACACCTACCACCTGAAAACCATACTCACAGGAAGAGCATTATGAGTAATGAGTGAAAGGGAGGCCTTGATTTTCTTTGGTAACCAGCCTCACCAAATATTCTTCTAACCTTTCATCAATAGATATTGCTCCCGAGTGATCCATCGTGGAGGCTTCCCATAGTAGACCTTGTGCCAGCATGAATTATGCATGTTTGCAAAGTGTCTTCCACATCAACAAGTCATGTTGTCCCACTTCCCAGTGCCTATACTTTCATGCCATTATTCTAATCCAGTGGGTGGCTCCCTCTTGATTTTGAAAATAATCATGTTATGAACCATTGACGATCCGGCATGAGTTCATCCTCAAATTTGAAAATTTGTAACCCACCTGCCTCCTAAGGTTGTATGATGGTTTCCCAACCAATTAAAGTATTTAGCTACTCCCTCTTTTCCTAGACCAAATAAAATTACATATCAACTGATTAATCCTCTAAACAATGACCTATGAGGGAGAAGCCAACAAGGGCAAAAACCTTGCAATAGTGGGAAGGACCCCCAAAGAAAGGATAATCCTACCTTGGCCCAGTGCCCAATGCAAGCTTTCATCTTTTGCATCAACTTGTGCGATGTATGCTTCCTCACCTATTCAAAGAGGAGGATACCTAGATAATAATCTTGAACAATTCCACATAGGATTCCTAGCACCTACAAAATATGGCTCCCTATCCTAGCATTAACATTGATTACATGGAGCAAAACGTTTCCCAAAATATGGCTCCCTACCTTGACATTAACATTGATTAAATGGAGAAAAAATTTTCCTTGATTAATCTCTAAACTAATCTCTTGGACCATGCGTTGAAGAGCTTGGTTGATCCCTAGTGATTATGT
Organism: Gnetum montanum; assembly: GCA_015680685.1. Classification (NCBI taxonomy): domain Eukaryota; kingdom Viridiplantae; phylum Streptophyta; class Gnetopsida; order Gnetales; family Gnetaceae; genus Gnetum; species Gnetum montanum. Next base: position 38,932 of record MNCI01027040.1, read on the forward strand.
AACCATTTACTTAGAAAGTAGCATAATATCATCAATGTAATGCTCAACCAAACATTCTACACCCGCAATCTAAAGTCCTCAAATGCCCTCAACCTTTCAATAAGATTTCAAAGTAACCATTGCAATGATGAAAGACAAAGGAGAAAGCAAGTTCCCCTACCTCAGTCCTCTACCAATGGATGACAACTCCCAAAACATCTTTCCAACATCAAAGGAAAATACCCTAGAAGCCTATATGTGGATGCACAAACTAACAAAATCTAGATCAAATCCATTATTGATCATAATTATGAATAATGCTTCCCAACTCACTATATCATAGGCCTTTGTAATATTGAGTTTCAGGCACATCCCTAGAAATTTGACTTCCCTCATGGCATGAATAACTTCTTGCATCAATATCACTTGATCTTGCTAGAACTGATCTTGAATAAATCTTGCTTGGTGTTCAACAACTAGCTTCGAAATGATAGGAACTAAACAATGCAAAAAAATATTTAAAAAGATTTGGATCAGCACATTATGAATCCCAATAGACCTAAAATGCACTAGATTCAACAGATTAGGTTGCTTGAAGATAACAATAATCCTAGAATAGTTAAGCTACTATCTGGCCTATCATCTCCCCAGCATTAAGTTGAAAGCATCCAACATGTTTTGTTCAAAAAGGTCTGAAAACTCCAAAAAAAAATTCAATACTTCATCCATTTGTTACTTCAACTATGATGAGTGGTGAGGTACCCCTACATCCAACCATACAAATCACTAAGGCATTCACATGTGATCTAGTCAAATTCCATGGACCTATAGTTCTTTAGTGCACTAGTTCCTCTAGGAAGTGAAATGGGCATTGAGAATGTTCATTGTCTTTCCAACTACACTTGTGGAGCTTAAGGGTATGATTCAAGTGTAATTGAGATACATGATTTTTATCATGTTATGTTTTATAAGTTTAATCACCTAAAATAAGAATAAAAGATAAAATAATTTAAGATCTAATTCATTTACTACCTAGCTAGTCTAACACAAGTAGACATCCCACTTTCCAAGACACATCCTGAACACATATAGTGCTACTGGGCTACCAAACATTAAGCATTTTTGGGTTGTCAAATACTATATGTATGCTCATAGTGGTCTTGCTTGTGTTAATTAATAGCTAGAAATTAATTACTTAATTTAAATTCATTAAAGTAAAGTGCATGAAAGTAAAGTACATTAAAGAAAATGTTAATCTATTCTCAATGCTGCAAGGATTATCAAAAGAGTTCATTTTTATTCCCATCACACTGCTGTGCTTAGGTACATCAGTGTTCAAACAAAGATCCATATACACTTAGAGTCCTATTGTAGGCAATCAAAAAATATTCTAACTTTGGAGAAAACAAACATCAAGATCTTTGCTACTCTAACTAAAAAAATACAAAAATAACTAACTTGAAATCATGAGCCCAAGCACTATATTTATAGGCAAGTGTATACCCCCCAACATCAAATACCCAACACCACATCTTAGTTCCAACATTGGATACCCGATGTTGAGGCTCTAACATTGGATACTTGACATCGAAGCAAATGAAGAAATGTGCTTATCATACCCCCACAACTAAATAAAAATTCATCATTGAGTGAAGAAGAGAAGGAATAAGTTTCTTACAAAATACTGGGAAGGTGACTGACATACAAACTAACTTAGATCGAATAGATAAACTTTGAGTGCCTATGTATATAGAGTTACAATATTTACAAAATTGGGTGTTCATGATAAGAGAAGTGAACACTCTAGATAAGATTGACATCCATGCCTCTTGGCGGCTGAAGAGTAAGAGAGAAAATCCCATGATCATGAATGATCCTTGTCATAAGGTGCTTTTGCATCATCCTTGGTGAAGATAGTCCCACTTCTAGTCCATTATTCCTACTATAATCATAACAAAATCAAGAATTAGTATACAATGTGTAATATATAGTTGTTAAATACCTTTTCTCCTTGATGGTTACACTCAACTAGGTTGTGATTATGGTAGATTGATTTCTTTAGGAGTGTTAGCGGGAAGGCTGACAAATAGGGTAAAATAGATAAGTGCTCCATTAAATTTGAAAAATTTCTACACAAGATAATATTTGAAGAAGGTGTAAGAATTCATAACAATAAAAAGGAAGGTTCACTACAAAATGTTGTAAAGATGTGCATAATTGGATGTCACTGATGAGGTAAACAAAAGAATTTGATTATAAGAGTGTGTAAGGGTAAAGAACTTAATTAACCCAACAAAAAGATATGTAAGTGGGTCCTCCCCAATGTAGGCACAGACCTTTTATGCCCTTATATAACTTCAAATCAAAGAGTACGTGGGCTCCATGGATGATTAATGGTTATTGAAGGTTAAGTACAAAAACCTAGAAGAAACTACCTAAGAATTCTGACACATCAAACTAGAACATTAAACAAGAACATGAAATTGACAATGAGGTGAGACATGAAAAGCATTGATGAATGAGAGAGAGTGGAATGGAGTTCCTGATTAAGGTCACATAAAATCCCTTGTGAATTTAATGGTTTAATAACTTGATATGATCCATCATTAGTCTAAACCAAAATCAACCATGTTCAGTGACTTTGCATTTCCATTCTAAGACTAGTTCACCCCCTTGAAACACAAGAGTGCTCAACAGAATAACCACCATTCCTTATTAGAGAAGAAAAGAGAAGTAGGAAGTGAGGAAGGGCCTTAGTTAGAGGGAATCTTTAGGCATGGGTAACATGTCTTTCTAGTTTCATAATTAGTGCTTGTAGCCTATTTATTGTGTCTAAGTCACATACTTTGAATTTATATCATTTTTTTAAAATGGAAACTACACCATGCAAAGAAACATTCATTTATTTTTTCTAAGGGGTGTGCTTTGAGTTTCTATATTTTTTTTATGATGGGAACCACACCATGAAAATACTTATTCAACTTCATTTTATTGGTTGACATGAAATAGTAAGAAATTCATAAAAACACACATTTACCTAGGCAAAAAAAAAGGCACAAAGAATACTAAATCCCCTTTAAGTAACACCCTATTCAAACCTTTGAATCCTCACCAATTCTAGAAACTACCAAAGTTACAAGTTTGTTAAAGTTTCATTAATGAAGAAGGAATTGCATGTTTCCAGAATAAGGAAAATCATAGAGTTTGTGGATGGGTGGATGTTGTGGACTCATTGCTTGTTGCATGAAAAAAAAAACTATGTCCTAATCATCAGTAAAAAAATTCCAAGACAAAATCCAGACATCAACAATCAAATAACAAAATAGTACATATCACCATCAAACAATTTATTACTACTATACTTGGCACTTATTAACAAAAAGTTAGAAAATCACACCAAAATAAAATAAAATAAAATATAAAAGAAAGTGTAAAATTTTCAAGAAATAGCAAATTTACTAATGATGGTGTAAAACAAAAATTATAAAAGATTAATAACATGAAAACAAGAAGACATAAAATAAAGAATGTGTAAAACAAAAATTTGTAAAAAAATGTGTAAAACAAAAAGTTAAAAAATTGAAGAGCCACTTATATGGTTATCATGGGTGGCCATCTCCCCAATGACTAAGTTGAAAGGAAGAGATTTAAAATATGGAGTGTGGTTGCCCATCCAATAAGGCATTTTTTGTATTAGTTGGCTTATGCTCGTGGAAAGGTTTGATTTGTTGGATGTTGACTAGCTATTTCCTTTATGAGCTCTCAAGTTTGTAGATCATCATGGCCCTAGAAGGAGAAGCTTTGTAAATGATGTAAGGTCCTTTCCACAATTTTTGGAACTTAGTTTGTTGAGGTACATGTGTGGGGTTCCATAGAGAACTTTATCTCTTGGTTGAAATTTGACTTTTCTAATTTCAAGGTCATGGTGTTTTTTATTGTAGGAATTGTGCAACTCATTATATGATAGGGCCACCAATTGATTTTCATCTAGTAGGTTGAGATTAATTAGTCTTTCTTTTTGGGCTAGACTAAATTCAAGGTCAAGGTCATAGGCTGTTGAAAGTGTACGGAGCTTGGACTGAATAGGAAGTGTTGGTAATTTCTTATACATAAGCTCATATGAAGAATAGCCTATAGGAAGTTTCTATGTTGAGCATTAGACCCAAAGGACATCATTGAGTTTTGTGCTCTAGTATTTTTTATATTTGCTAATAGTTCTTATTAGAATCCTTGTGATTTCCCTATTGATAACCTCAACTTAACCATTAGCTTAGGGGTGGTATGGTGTTGTGGGTTTATGTTCAACCCCTAAAGCATTACATGAGCTCTCAAAAAGTAGTGCCTATAAAGTGAGTTCCATTATTAGAAATTAATACTTGTGGCATACCAAACCTATTTACAAAATTTTATTGTACAAATCGAACAACAATAGAAGATGTACAATTGATAACAACTCCTATTTCTACCCATTTCATACAATAGTTAACAGCAACTATGATGTACGCCTTTCCATTTAACATGGGCATGATGGAACCCATGAAATCAATACCCTAGATGTCAAAGGATTCTAGTGGTTGAATTCATTGTTAAGATCCCTTCATTCAAGTAGTCATTCCACCATCTCATTGGCATCGTTCACAAGAGACGATGTAATGATGAGCATCCTTGAAGATTGTTGGCCAGTAGTATCCTACCATAAGGATTTTAATGGTCATGCATCTCCCAGCATAGTGTCTTCCACAAGGACCTTCATGAGCATCTTGGAGAACACATAGTTGATCATAATTAAGGACATACCAATGAACCAATCCATCAACACACATCTTGTAGAGGTGTTCATTGATCTCCATGATGTGTTTGACCCAGTGAATAAACTATTGTTTCTTCTGATGGTCTAACCCTTATGGCATATCCTGAGTGAGAAAATAGGTGAGAATACCATCATACCAATTAGGCTCATTGGTTAATTATTCAATTATAGCCCTAGCAAAGAGGAGTTTATAAAGAAACATGTTAGATAGTGGGCTATCTTCCTCTTGGTTGTCCCATTACAACTAAGACAAGTGATCAGCAACCACATTCTCAATGCCTTTTTGATCTACCATTGTAAGATCAAATTCCTGCAAGATCACCAACCACCGTATGACATGGGGGCTCACCGTTGGCTTTTTCATCAAGAAATGGATGACATTATGATTTTTATGCACAAACACCTTGTATCCAAGCACATAATGCATGAACTTCTCTAGAGCAAACACCACTACCATCAATTCCTTTTCTGTGGTGGTGTAGTTCAGCTTTGGCTAGCATAGTGGATGTAGTATGTACATTTCTTATCATCCATCTACATAAGCATCACTTTTAATACATAATTTAATGCATGTATCATGACATGGAAGGGTCTAGACCAATCAAGTTCTTGTAGATTTGGAGTTTCCACAAGTTTCTCTATTAGTTGTTAGAATGCTTTTTCACATTCTACACTCTAGAAAAATGGAGGATCTTTCTTTGTTAGTTCTATCAATGGCTTTCCAATCTTAGAGAAATTTTGTATGAATCACTGGTAGTAGCTAGTATGTCCAAGGAATGATCAAACATCTTTGATAGTTTTTGGTTGGTGGGTTGTTCCTTGGATGACCCTTATTTTCTTAGGGTCTACCTCAATTCTTACTTGTAATATTCTATGCCCTAATATAATGCCTTATTGCACCATTAAGTGAATTTTTTTCCACTTGAGCTACAAGTTGATTTCAACATATCATTTTAGCACTTGCTCAAGGTAGTCCAAGGTTTGCTCAAATGTAGCTCCATAAGTGGAGAAGTTATCCATGAAGACTTCTACTCCACTATTTGTTGTTGAAAAATGCTCAAGACTAGCCATTGAGATGTAGTAGGAGCATTGTACAAACCAAAAGGCATCTTACGATATGCAAAATTCCCCCAAGGACTTATGAATGTTGTTTTGGCTAGGTCCTCTAATGAAATTTGAATTTGGTTATAGTCGCTATAACCATATAGAAAACTATAGTAGCAATGCCCAAATATTATGTGCAACACCTGATCAACAAATGACAATAAAAAATGATCCTTGAATGTTTCCATATGCAGTAGTCAAAAATCAATATAGGCCTACCACTTGCCATCTTTCTTTGAAAAAATTATGAGTGGACTAACCCATTCACTATCTGTAATGGAATAAATGAACCCTAGCTTGAGGAGTTGTTCAATTTCCTCCTTGACGATCTACTTTAGCTTGGGGTTCAATCACCTCTATGCCTATCTCTTTGGCTTCATGGCCAAATTAGTGTAGATGCAATGCTACCATATCCTATGATCAATCCCTATGAGTTTAGGATATGACCAAGCAAAAGTTGTAGACCATTTTTCAACTACATTCAACAACATCATTTTCTACTTTAGAGTAAGATTTTCATTGATTATGATTGGTTTTGCATTTTTTAAAAACACATATTCCATTCTAGCCAATAGCATTTTTAGTTCAAGGGGATCTTGCTTAAAATTTTGAAGAATTTCCAACTCTCCCCAATAAGTATCATCATTTGCATTAATAAAGAGTTGGTGATGAACTTTCTCTAGTTCATCCATGCTTGCAACATATGCACATGTTACGCTCCTAGTTGATTCCATGCAAAGTGTTCTACTCTTAGAATTAGTGGATAGCCACTGGGTGCCCTATTTTTTTGTGGCTACTACATATAGAAACCTTTGAATTTTTGCTTCTAGTGCACACTGCTTGCATGTAGAGATAAATGCTTGTTTCATAGCGTAGAGTTTCTACACACAATTGCACCCTGTATTGCTATATGCAATGCATGGAACATGCTTCTTCTCGATCTTTCCAAATGGATTTTCTTTAGATATTACTAAGGAAATATCTCTTATGTCCATTCTTTCATTAACGATGCTAAGCCATACCCTTCCCATGATGATTGGGAAATCCCCTTTGTAGTTCTCTACTTTGATCACTAAGAAATCGGTAGGATAAGACCACCCATAGATAGTGGTCATAATATCTTCTACTAGTCTTAATGAAATAGTGATGGAATGCTCTACCAAATCTAATCTAATATTTGTCTTCTTTAAAGGAGGTAGGTTTTATGTAGTATACATCTCATGAGAGATCATGTTAATGCTGGAACTTGAGTTAAGAAGAGCTTTACATGGTTCATTCTCAACAATCTACAAATAAATTAGAGGACTTCCACGGTCTTCTAACTTCTTGGGAAGGTTTCCAACATGAATCCAATTAGATACGACATGAGTAACCATAATAGTATGGATCCTTGGTAGTGCTTGGTTTGAAGGGGACCCAAAGATATTTGAGATAGAGGAAGACAAAGGAACAAGATTGTCAACCATGGGTATATTTAAGGGCTTAGGTGGACTACATGGTTAGAAGAAAGGTCTTTTCTTTGATCAAGTACTTCAACCACTTAGTTGATTAACTAGTTGTAGGTTAATGTTCCTAGTAGCATTATGTTGTTGCATTTGAGCTGGTAGTTTACCCTACATAGATGGAGCAAGTGGTAGTTGTGTGGATAGAGAAGGAAGATGTGTAGGAATAGGAGGAGGATAAGGGTAAGAGGTGGTATCCCTTCTTGCATGTGGAGAATGCATTTGGTAATTATTAAGAGGGTAGTAGTAAGATGAAAAAGTAGAAACGTGACTGGAGGAGTCACATGGAGATAATGGTTGTTAAACACAATACCCATATGGATCAAGTTTCCTGTAAGAGTATTACTACCTTGGTGGTGCCAACACCCATGACTATGGTTGTTTCCACTGTTGATACTACTCATATGGTTGTGCCAAATTTTCACAAGGATAATATTATTGTTGCTAGTAAAACTACCTAAAATTACCTTGAGGATAAGGTAATCCTCTAGATGTTTGCCTTTGTGTTAGTCATGGATTTAGAGTATACACCCTAGATTCCTACAAGTCTGACACTATGGGAAAACATCCCTTAGGATGTTCATACTAGCAAATGTCACACCCACCATCATCCTTTGACTCACTTTCTACCACTTCTTCTATTGCAGCAATCTTACCCTTACCTCTTTGATAGGCACATTCAACTTCTTCGCACCTTCTACGCTCATGATCACTACCTTGTTCTTTGAAATCTTCAGTAATTTTTAGGATAGCTTGAAATCTACTATCCATGAAATCCCATAATTGATCAACCTTGGCTATAATTTTACATTGAAATTTTTGGAGTATTAAGGTATTCCTATTCATCACCTCATCAGATGTGGATTCTTCCTCACTATCATAGAATTGAACCTTCCTATTTTGGATGGAAGGATCATGGTTGTACTCTTCTACACTTTCTCTTTTTCTTACTTCATCCTCCTCTTTAGCTACCTACTCAATTAGTCTTTATATCTGATAGGCAATAAACTCTAACAATCACCCTTAGGCATAGACACCAATGGTTCTCCTCATTTCTGATTGAATCCCATCTACAATGTGGCAAAGTTGATCCAATTAAGAATAACCATGGCCAAGACATTTTTGCCTCAAGGAATAGTATCGATCAATTACAGCATCCAAGGTTTCATGAGTTCTTTGTTTCCATCCTTGGATTTTCCTTTTCAAGTTGGACACTCTAGAGTATGTTTGATATTTATCATTGAACAATCAAGCATGGTACTCTAGTATCTGATAGATTCTAGTTCTAAAGATTGGTACCAATTTTCTGCTTCTTTAATGAATGTCCATGGGAACAACTTAAGCTTTTTCCACTCATTCTCTATGTTTTTCAAGGCACATGCATCTTGAAAAGCTCAAAGATGGTTCTGCAGATCAAAGTTATATCCCCCTTCAAACCAAGGAATATTGTTCATGTCTAACCTTTTGATCCAACTATCCTTCACATGCCTTGTTGAAATTTGTACTACCTCTACAATGTTTAGCATAATTTAGGTAGTAAGCAAAGGCTCATTAATGCCTTGATCATGGTACCTATGATGCCCTTTACTACCCATTTTTTCATAGTGATGTGTCTCTCTTGAATGTCCATGCCCTTTTTCTTGGCTTTCACAATGGTCATTTCAGTCATTTCGGTCCTGTCAGTCATTTTGATCACCTCCATCATAGTCTCACTTCCTACGGTTATGATCAAAGTTAGAAGAAGAAGATGATGATTGTGATAAAGAGGAATAGGAAGGAGGACTACCATCATCACGATGCCTACTACCACCTCTTTGATGATTACGACCATGATCATGATCTTGTTCCTTGTCTGCATCCTTGCCTTGACTTGCCTCTTTGGATCCTTTTTTTTTCATTAAATCAATTCTTACTAGAACATGGATTGTGAATTGTGGACTGTAAGTTTTGGTTTTTACCTACATCACCAAAGTCAAAGAGAGGAATTTTCCTAAATGGAAAACCCCTAGAGAAGGATTTCCCATCACCATTTTGGTATAGTAGAAATGGAGAATCATTAAATCCTTTTCCCTTTGCAAATTCATGACAGTGTTCTAACTGGTGATCTTGGAGATGTTGTGCCTTAGTAGGATGATAATCCCTAGTATCACTATCTTACACAACATATTCACCATGATGTTCTTGAAGACCTAGATGGATAAGTATTTGGTAAAGCATTGTAAGAATAGAACAATCAGGTAGCAACACAATGTTACCCTCCATGTTATACCACTACAACTATTCATCCTAATATAGAATGAAGGTGAAATTGGATGCATACTCATCAAGATGAGCATATACCATTCAATATTGTTAAGGCATTGATAGATGAGCTTCATTAGACTTGGGTGGAGAATTAATCCTGTGAGAAGAAGACATTTTCAATTAGATGATTAAAAATGTAGTGTGCTTTTAGATTTTTGTTGTAGTAATTGTAAAATATGATATGACTCTAATATTTATTCCAATGATTTTGAGCACTAATTCCTAGAAAGTACATGAAACAACCAAAAGGTCCTTGACGCTGGCACCAATGATGAGTGGCAAGGTACCCCTACACCCAATCATATGAGTCACTAAGGAATTCACATGTGATCCTATCAAATTCGATGGACTTATAGTTCTCTAGTGTACTAGTTCCTTTAGGAAGTGAAATGGGCATTAAGAACATTCGTTGTCTTTCTAACTACACTTATGGAGCTCAAGGGTATGGTTTAAGTGTAATTAAGGTACATGAGTTTTATCATTTTATGTTTTATAAGTTTAATCTCCTACAATAAGAATGAAAGGTAAAGTAATTTAAGATCTAATTCATTTATTTCCTAGCTAGCCTAACACAAGTATGCATTCCACTTTCCTAGACACATGCTGAACACATATAGTGCTACTAGGATACCAAATGTTAAGTGTTGCTAGGTTATCAAACACTATATGTATGCTTGAAGTGGTCATGCTTGTGTTCATTAAAGACTGAAAATTAATTGCTTAATTTAAATACATTAAGGTAAACTACATGAAAGTAAAGTACATTAAAGGAAATGGTATTCTATTCTCAATATTGCAAGGATTATCAAACGAGTTCATTTTTATTCCCATCACATTGTTGTGCTTAGGTACATTAGTGTTCAAACAAAGATCCATACATACTTAGACTCCTACTATGGGCACTTAGAAAATATTCTAACTCTAGAGAAAACAAACTACAAGAGCTTCATTACTGTGACTGAAAAAACTAAAAAAAAAAACTAACTTGAAATCGTGAGCCCAAGTACTATATTTATAGGTTGGCATATTACCCTTGACATTGGATACCTAACATCGCATCTTGGCTCCAACATTGAATACTTGATGTTGGAGCAGACAAAGAAATGTGCTTCATCAAGCTATAATCTTCTATTGTTGTTGTTCATCTTCTTGTTTAGCCACAGTCATCTTTTTATTGTTCATTTATTGTTTTAGACACAGTATTCTTTTGCTAATCATTTTCTGTCACATCCCTTTTGATTGAGCTTTCTTTTTCTCTCTTATGAACATACGCTCTTCCCTTTTCTTTTTTTCCCTACTCTTCTTCTCTCCTCTCTCTTCTATTTATAATTACTAGCAAAATTTAAGAGATCATCTATTTTTTTTTTTTGAGAAAATTTAGGATCAATTATATTATAAATAGGAAGATTATGTACAACACTTTTTTGAAACAAAAACTAGGAGCAAGGGAAACAACATCCAACCCCCCTCCCACACGTGCATCTTAATACCACCTCTAATATTTCTTACAATTGATTGTTTATTGAAAACTATTCTACATTTCCTTATTTTTTAAGAAAAATAAATGCAACATTTTTCTACACCACCACTTTTATAAATTAGTAAAATTATATTCTAATAGGTCAATGGTTAAACTCATTGAGGTGAAAATTTTAAGATTTTGAAATTATAATTTTGCCAAGTATTAGGTTCAATTTCTTTGAATTACATAGTAGAAAACTAACAAGGATAAAATATTCAAACATAATATCTACCTATGTTCTTTCTTTTTTAATAGCATGTCACTTCTGAACTAAAAACTAAGCTCATACTATTTTGAAGATGAAAAACTTAGAAAATTAATCTATTGGAACCAAGACCATTCAATAATGATATTATCCAAGATTACATATACATATTATAACAGCTATAACAAGAATTATTTAAACATTTAGACTACATTGGAAAGAGGCTAGTTAAATGCTAAGCTCTTTATAGGTAAGGTCTTTTATTTATCAATTTATGTAAATAAAATTTAGACTTCCTTCATAGCCAAATAAATAGCATAGGAGTGTCTTATCCACTTGTTTTTTACCTTGTCCATAAATTAATATTCTTAAATTTTAGAACTCATATTATAAAAATGCATTGCAAGGTTGTGGTGACATCACAAATCCTTTCCCCTTCTTGATGTAGTTGTCGTTGATGCAGGTAGAGTGGAGCTACCAATTGTTACATACTTAATGTCATTTATTGGTTTGCTATTGAGATATTTCTACTTCAAATCCTTGGATAGTATTGTGTGCTAAATTATATTTCATTTATAACACTTGAATCACAAAAATAATTCTATTAAAGCTTTTGAAAAAACTAATATAGAAAAAAAATCACTTTCATGAAAGCCAAAGCTCCAAATTTCGTCATCATCGACCTTGTTGGTATTAGGAATGAATGAAACTATCTCAGTTATACATTTATAATATATATCTATAATTTTGTGGAGAAAATTTTCTTTGTTGACAAGTAATAAGGTATTTGAATCAAATGTTTCATGACTTCTAAACAAAGAACAAGATTTATGGATTTTAAATTTGCAAAAAACCATTTATTCTTTATAACTTGAAGTATTTTATGATATATAAAGATAACTAATTATTTAGCTTGGTTGCTTTACGGAACTTTCTTTTGGTTGTTTTAATGGATCTAGTTTTAGTATATGCTGACTGTTGGGAACACTGATGGTTTTGGGTTACACCTGGTGCCATGGGCATCTACATGTTGTTTCTTTGTGAATATTCTTGTTAATATTATCTTGAAATTTTCTTCATAGAAAATTATTTAGCTACCATTAAAATTCTTTCTCATGCAACTTGAAATGTAAGATACACTTAAAAGGTAAATAGATCCCTAGGAAACAAATGAAATACTTACATGATAAGAGAATCATTTGTATGACTTGAGAAGAAAGATTTAGTTGTGCTATATGATGTGTGGCTAGATAAATATCTATTGAAATTGAAATTAACAACCAAATGGAAAGGATCATGTTTAGTAATTAAATTCTATGAAAATGGGAAATATGCATAGCATGGCTATAAAGAAGCATTCTAGTAAGAGGATAGACCACACAAAAAGTCCATTTGAATTGTAGTTGGCATGGATTGGGTGCTATGATTATTTGCATTGCCAAATAAAATTATAAATTATTGAGGGTCTTCTCCAAAAAATATTATAGTCAAGATTTTACCTATTTTTTTAAAACAAAATTTCTATTGTCTCTTGGTAACCAAAATAATCTAGATTATTTGACATTTTTTGTTCTAGTTGTATTTTAAAGTAATGAGCAAGATTATGAAGAGTCATAAATAATATTAATATTTCTTGATTATGTATTTCTTTTTTTCCCCTTTGTAGAATTGCCTGAATATGCAAGCATCTACTTTTTAAAAATTAGATTATATTTATAGGAGAAAATCATCACAATTTATTTCTAGGTTATTGTTAATAACATGAATAGTGATTTTTATGATTTGCAATAATAATGCGAAATCATTATGGTCATTATGATGTATTAGTAAATTATAATTTATCCTTTACATTAGGCACCTATTAGTTACTTTCCTTGTTGGATGTTTAGAACCATTGGCTTCTTAGCTCTTGAGGTAGTATAAAATGTTATTGAATAATTCTTTGAATTTAATCTATTAGGGATTCCTTTTAGATGTTGATTGACTAGTGATTTACCACATTTGCAATTGGATTGATAGATCATGTATTAAGATAGGTTATGTGCAATTGCTAGTTTTTCCTAATGGTTGTACACTTTTATTTTGAGTAAAAGAAAGGTCATGCTTTGATTTAACCATGGACCCTTTGGTTTTCCAAAGATAGGGGTCTACTCCTTGCTAAGTGGAGGCTAGGAACAAGAAAATATCTCGATTTATTTCATATCCATGCTTGGGGAACTGAGATGACAGTATCAATAAGATCTCCTTTTATTTTAAAGGTTTCCAAGGTTAGGATTTTAACCTTTTCTCTTGAATTTTAACATAGGAAAATATTACAATGCATCACATATGGTTTTACGGAGTTTATTCATTTGGATCATTTTATAAGTTTAAAAATAAGCAACCATGAATAATGCTTACATATTTTTGTTTGGATGTCTAATGACTAGTAGAATGAGCCTTTTACAAAGCAAACATATGATTAGTTTTATTCTACATTTATGCTATTTTTATGCATCAATTTGATCAATTATAGTTATAGACTAATGTACCTTACTTTTATAGATTATTAATTCTTGTGATAAATAACACGAAATAGTTAGGGTTCTGATTGAGATAATTGTTGTTAGAGATGGATTGGAATAGTTATTAGCAATATAGTAATTGCATATTGCATTGATGGTGTGATGTGAAAATGGCAAGTCTTACATGTTGCACAAGCTTAAGAACAAATATGTGTTAATTATTAAACATTGATGGTGTTAGAGGAGATACTATTATAGAGGCATCATAGGATATTGCTTAAGTAGACATTCAACAATAAACTGAATTATCATAGGAAAATTCTCTCTTTTGAAGTATGATGTGATTGGTCTAAAAATTACTCCTCAAGTAAGCTAAATATACAAATGTTCTCATGGCCTTTGCCCTTCTCTCTGAACCCATTGCAATGTTATGTTGTAGTTGTATTTAAGATGCTTTAGATGTTGTGGAAATTTTAGATTATGAGTTTAAATTAGGTTATCTTCCAAACTAATTTAAATGGAAACCAATTTGTTCTTCAGAAATTGGATGCTAATAATTGATATCATGATTATTTAATTGTTTTGTGTTATTTATTTTGGGAGTTTTTGCAATTTTCACTTATTTTTTGTGATTAAATTGTAGGTTGCGAATCTAATTTAATGCTCATGAATGACACATGAATAACAAATTTATTTAACCAAGATTGATTCATTTAACTACATTTCTGACCTAATATTTTATTGATGTTTTTGATTTTCAAAGGGATATGATACATGAGTTGGTCATAGATGAGGTGACTTAGTAGGAGAACACTAAAGGATAATTACCTAGAGCCACAGTGCTCATCCCACTAGGTAGGATCTTGGGAGGGTTGGTAGATGAGCAAAAGCCTAATATTTTTGAGAGTATTAACATCACAACATTGAAATCTTCACTAGTTCATCATTTTGATGTCATTGATGTAGAAGAAAAAACAAATTGAATACATTGTCTTTTTGGTATATTTTATGTTATTCAACTTCAAGCATGTGTGATTTTCTCACTCACTTTTAATTGCATAAATGTGTTATGAAGTGTATTAATGAATTAGAATCTAAATTTTTTCCTTTATGTATACCCTCTTAGATGTAGTAAGTTAGGAACAATTATGAGAACTAATTCATGAAAATTTTTATGATTAATAAGAACAAAGAAAAGATATAAAAATTCACAATGGAATCTAACTTGAATATGAGTTTAAGAGCTTGTATAAGAAAATTGAAATTGAAATAGTTGAAATTAGTTATCTACAAAACTTTTGATAATAGAACTAACATGCCAAAATTTATAATATGCCTATAGAAGTCTTTTTTATGTCTTTTAGCAATATGGAAAATTCACTTGAAGGAAATCAATGAGGAGAAGAAAGACTTTCATATCATTATTTATAATTATTTTTTATTTTAGAAGCTTCTACTTTTGGCTTTGTTGTTGCTTGAACTTTAAATTTTTCCTATATTTTGGACCTTACTACCTTCAAACAAATGATTAAATGGAGAATGCCAAACAAATTATCTTTGAATATTAACAAAAGACCAATTGAGCTAAACATAAGGATTCAACTTGAAAATTCCAAGATGTTCTATGGACTTATAGAATTACATATAAACCATCTTTAGTGGATCAATGGGTTTATGAAAAAAAATGCTTCTTATGGATGGAATTTAAGCATAATTTTCTTAAAGAATAGTTCTAATTGATGAAATAGATGAAATGAGACTGTAGACACAAAAAAATGCTCTCACTTGTTTCTTGTTGCCTTAATTTTTTACATTGTAAATATTTTAGCCATTTCTATCTATTATAACTAGTCCTTTCAGCTGCATTAATTTTCTTAGCTATAGATTTATATCATCATTATTTAAGTTATTTGATATATTTATTAGTTAAGGAATAACCCTTGTAGTTCTTGACAGGTTGAATTAATAGTTAGTTGTCTTTAAACTATTTGATGAACATCCATGTACACAGTTCCATCATGGGTATGTTTGGTCAAGAGATTTATCATGAAGAAGAGTCGTGGATAAGTGATCTTGGATTTCCTCATGGGTGTGTGTGGTCAAGTGACTTATTGTAAAGAAGAGTAGTGGGCAAGTGATCTCGGATTTCCTCAATGTTTTCCACTCTATAAATCACATAATAAGGAAGTAAAATTAAACTTTATTACATGATAACCATCCCTTTATTTTCATGGATTAAGGATCTTGGACCTCATTGCCTCTTGGTTTCTCTTTTGTGCAAGGACATTTTCTTACCTTGAACTTTAGTTCATCCTATTTGAAGATTATGTCTTAACAAGTTGAGCCTATTCAAATTATCACATTCTATACATTTTATCTATACCTTTGTTTAAATTATTTGTTATGCTTATGAGTTAAAGAATAATCCTTGTAGTTGATGATGGGTTGGAATAGTAGTCAAATGTCTATAAAAACTTTGAGGCGCATCCCACTATATAACTTCATCATGGGTGTGTGTGGTTGAGATCCCTACCATGAAGAAGAAGATTAGTGAAAATTGATCTTAGATTTTCTTAGTGTTTGCTACTACTTACATCATTCAAAGAGGAAGTAGAATTGAACTACATTACATGATGACCTTTCCTTGATTCTAATGGATTAAGGATCCTTAACCTCATTGTCTTTTGGCTTCTCTTATACGTAAGGGAATTTCCTTACCTTGATATGTTATTAAGTGGTTCATTTATAGAGTTAATTATTATATTTGATGACCATTTCTTGACATGTTAAGTTTGTTTAAAATTTGACATTATGTGTATTTTAGTCATTTTCTATCTATAGTAACTAATCCTTTGAGTCACATTCCCTTTATTAGCAACAAATCAATATCCTTGTTTAAATTATTTGATATTTTTATAAATTAAGGAATAATCTTTACACTTGGTGAAGTGTTGAAATAGTAATCAAATATCTTTGAAAGATTCAATGATCATCTAATTAAAAAATTCCATCATGGGTGTGTGTGGTTGAGATCCCTACCATGAAGAAGACAAATAATGGACAAGTAATCAGTGTTTGCTACTCCTTATGTTATTCAATGGGGAAGTAGAATTATATTCCATTTCATGATATCCATCACATGATTCTCATAGATTAAGGATCCTTAATCTCATTGTGTTTTTGTTTCTCTTCCATGCAAGTGCATTTCCTTATCTTAGTAAATTGTTAAGTGGTTCACTTATGAAGTTCACTCTTTTATGTTTGATGAATGTGTCTTAACAATTTGAGGTAGTTCAAATTTTAACATTGTATATATTTTAGTCATTGTCTACATATAATAACTAGTCCTTTTAGTTACATTAATGTTATCAACTATAGTTCTATACATTCATTTTTTAAATTATTTGATATGTTTATGAATTAAGGAATAACCTTTGCACTTGGCAATGGGTTGGAATAGTAGTCAAATTTCTTTGAAAGATTCAATAATCACCCATTAGACAAAACTATCATGGGTGTGTGTGGTTGAGATACCTACCATGAAGAAGAGGAATAGTGAACAAGTGATTTTGAATTTCCTCAATGTTTGCTACTCCTTACATCCTTCAAAGAGATAGTAGAATTGAACTACATTGCATGATGGCCATCACTTGATTCTCTTGGTTCAAGTAGCCTTGATCTCATTACCTTTGGTTTCACTTCCGTATAAGGACATTTCCTTACCATGGTGACTTGTTACATGATTTACTTATAATGAACAATCCTCATTGATCAAATAATGAATTTTGTGATGAATTTGTAAATTTTTCTAATTATATCATTCCTTATATTTAGTATTATTATCATGGCTTAACTTTTTTCCTATGCTAGCTTTTTCATCTTTTTGGTATCATTAGAAGGAAGTATATTAAGAGAATCTTGATGTCCTTAATGATATAGGCATTGTCAAGGTTCTTAAATTTTGTTCTATGATTGGACCAATAAATTTAGAGTTCTTAGTTCTTGCATCTATGATGTTGAGTTAATTTGAAGAGTTGAATGATCTTAAGGATCATATGGATGAGATTAGGATTGGTAATATGGCCATCATGTCAAGGTTGGACAAAGATATTACAATTAAATATAGCATATACCATTTGGACATAGGAAATGACATTAACAATTAAATGTATCAATTATATGAACTAATAAACTTCAATAGTTTAACTCACACTAACCATTAAAGAAAAACATTAAGAACTTAACATGTCAGCTATGGATTAGAAGAAGATGAGAATGGATAAGAGCCTTCATACCATGGAGAGGGAGGAGAGTAGAGAATAGCTTCTAACTAATAAAATTCAATAATTTAACACACATTAATCATTAAAAAATGAAACCTATAGAATTTAACATGTTAAATATGGATTAGATGGATGAGGATGAGAGTGGACAAGAGCCTTCATAATATGGGGATAGAGAAGAGGAGAGAATAGCTTCTAATACAGGCATTCAAAGTATCACATATCTTTTATTGTTGGTTGACTTATAATACACATTGAAGTTAAGGCCTATTCTTTCTCCTTTAGTCTTGAACACAATCCTCTTTTTATTATATTTTGAGATTTGGTATAGCTTCATTAATAAGTAATACTTAAAATATTCTTTATGTTTATTTAATTTTAGAATTAAAATATGTTGGGCATTAGAAGAGTTTTTTTAGGATGTGGTGTTAGGCTTACTTTGTAAATTAGAAGCTATCATCTAAAATGATGTTATAATGAACAAGATATTGATTTCATGTGATTTTGAAAACTGTATTTTAATTATAGATTCCCATTTATATAGTTGATATAGGACCTAAAATTCTATGAGAGGTTTTATTAGGTTAACAAAATTAAATTAGGTCCTCATCTAGGTTTGAACAACTTCATGATTATCACTGTCATGGTTTTTGTCTTTTTATAAATATCCATAATAATAGACACTTTGTGTATTTGCTTGATTGGTAACAAAATGACAACTTTTAGCGATAACAGGTATATGTTCCAATATTTTACTTAATTTTTTATTGAAAATAATGATCTCTAGATTATTTTACTTGGAAGATTTAGACTTGCATATAATATAAATCAAAGGCTAAAAAAGTGAACTGTTTCTATTTTATGAGGTGTTGACTTTGATGCATTTTCTTCACAGAAATTTTTCTATGTGCTCTATTACTATTTATCCTTTTTTAAATTCTAGATCTCCTAGATGGTTAATAGGTAACTATATCTTAATGTTGAAATAAAAAGCAATTTTTATGGTTGGATTAAAAGCTTCAAATAACTTACAAAGGTACCTTTCCATTGTTTCTAGGACAAAGAGTTTGAAATATCACATGAAGCAACTGAGATAAGGGTGGTTAGACTTTAAGAATTAAAAAAAGATATATTATTCCAATAGAAACTACTATAATTAGTATTCATTGCTACAATTGATGCATTTGGCAACTCATTGAAGTATTTTATAAATATAATGTAGGTAATGTTATAGGTGTTTTGATGGATTTTCAACTACTAGTTAGAATCAATCTATAAAAAGAAGTATTGAGTATAGATAAATAAATGTTTTCTATAAATACTTGGCTTTGACCAATTGACCATCTATTTTATGTAGGCTTTACATTAGATCATTTTAGATAAAATGCTCTTGAAGTGATTTATTTTATATGTTAAAATGCTAGTAAGCTTATTTTTTAGAATATATATCCTTAGTATATAGGTTGTATTTTTCTAAAGAGGATATTTAAAAGAATTGGAAATCTTTTAAAGGTTAGTAAATGAACATTATGAAAAGAATTTAAGTTCAATGTTTTATATATTGGTAGTTTTCTTTGTTCAAGCTAATCCATAAATAGCTTACTCATCAATTGTAAACATTTAAGTATGCTTAGCTACATGATGCATTCTCATACTTTGGCTCAAATTATTATACATGATATCATATCTAGTGTTCAAATAGCACATCTATCAAAATTATTAAATAAAACCTAACCCCAAAGAATAGAGGATAATGCTTTATTGGTGATAATGAATCTTAGATTCAACTGCTAAAAGAACATATTTGTTGAATAGATGAATAGGATTTTGGAGCATGATAATAGTGATTTCTAGATGTGTCCTCTATATTATTTATTTATTTTGATTTTTATGGAGTTTTGATAGGAATTTGCTATTGATGAGTGGTGAGGTATCCCTACACTCAACCATACGAATACGAGCGTAGCATGCATGATCTGGTCAAACTCCATAGACTAAGTGCCTACACGCCTCATGCAACACTTAAGGTTAACCATTCGTTATCTTCCCAGACTTACTTATAGTTGTCATGGTGTATGGTTAAGTCTAAGGTATATGATTTTTATATCTTTTTCTAGTTTTATCTCCTATGCTATTGAGGTAAAGGGTTGAAGAGATTAACTAACTCTAACTAATGAACTAAGTCTAAATTAATTTAGCGTCAGCATCCATTCCCACTTACCGTACACACCCTGAACTAATGCAACCGTGGCTACCAAACGCTAATCGTTGCTGGGATCACCACATGTAACGCACATGCTCAAAGTGGTCATAGTGAGGCACTTAACTACGAGAGAAGGGTTGAGAAGGAAAGTAGTAAATAACAGATAATAAATAACAATAAAGAAAATTCTAATTAGCCTATTCCATGCACTACAAAGTTTATCCAAAAAGCTCATCTTTATTGCCGTACACAAACTTGTGTTCAGGTACAATGTCTACTCAAATAAAGATCCATTAACTTTAGGACTCCTACTGCAGGCACATGGAAAATATTCTATCTATGGATTGATCAATCTACCAGAGTTTTCCTACTATCTAGCCAAGGATTATGAAACAAGGGAGATCCGCCTCTTATTTATAGATATGATGATACACCGCAATATCACGTATGCGATATCGTAGCCTGTGCGAATCGCGTCTCATCATACCCCCATGAATGAATGAAAACTCGTCCTCAAGTTCCTTACAAAATATTGGGAAGGTATGGGATTATTAAGGGGAATGGAACTAATGGGATGACATGTGAATGAATCATCATTACAAGACTTGAGAAAACTGGTGTTCATGACAACAAGGGGGAACACCTTATTACATTGACATCAGGCCTTACTTGATAGCTAAGAAAGAGAGAGAGAGAGAAAGAAGTGTTGCTGCTACCAATGCCAGGATTGCACCTTTCATTGTCCATCAGTAAGCTCATCATCGATTTTGCTCCTTGCATAGCTGCTTCATTCCATGTGTTCCTTCCAGATCCAATCCGTTGTTGCATGATCACCATCTGCACACACAACACAATCTTTGTATTAGCAAGGGTAAATGAATTTTAAATGCAGTTGATACCTTTATTTCATGAAAGGTCCATTGGCTAGGTTGTGGTATGGTTGATACGGATCCGGAGATATATTAATGATGACTACCGAAGGTGTAGGGATTAGGAAAAAACAAAAAAAATTTGGGCTAGGAGAAAATCAAAAAAATCGGTCCTCGTACCCTCATGACTAATCGCGAACCTCCGGTAGCATTAGAATGGAGAAAGAAAAGGAATAAGAAAGATAGATAAAAAGGAACAACTATAGCATTGATGAAATGGATGTCAAGATGGTAATGAACAAAATAAAATTAATTGTAAAAATGTTAGGAAAAAGAATTTAACTGGTGCACCAAATAGGAATGTTAGTGGATCCTCCCCAAAGCAAGCTCATGCCCTTAATACCCTGACAAACCCACATTCAAAGAGTCCGTAGGCTCTGGGAATGTCATTTGAAACAAGAGTTAAAGTCTTAATCGCAAGAATTTACCAAAAAGAAAACAATGCATCAACCGATATATATACACTAATGATATAACCGGCAATGAGGTGAATAATGGAGAGAAGGGTGAAGAGAAGAGAATGGAATGGAATCCCAAGAACAAGATGGTGTACAGTCCCTTGTGTATTTCATGATTAATGTGACTTAGTAAATCCCATTCCAAATCTGGCTTCAAACAAACCACTTCCAGTGACTTCGCATTAATGCATTTTGGCCAAACCATCCCCTTGAAGTAACAAGAACATCTTCTCCAATAGTCACCACCATTCCGATGAAACAAAGGAGAGAGTGGGAAGTAAGAAGGGCCTTAGTTAGAGGGAACATTTTTAGTTCCATAACTAGTGCTTATAGCCCAAATGATTATTTTGTCTAAGGGGTGTGCTTTGAATTCTCACTTTTGGCCTTTTTTTTTGTTTTTGTGTTTTTTGTTTTTATGCATGAGAACCACACCATGCAAAGAATTTTTTATTTTTATTTCTTAGCTTCCCGAGAATTGGGTAACATCAAAACAGCAAGAAAACTCAAGAAGAGAGCATCCAAGCACCCAAGAGAA
>MNCI01027040.1:61583-88726 GCA_015680685.1 Gnetum montanum
AAAAATGTGTAAGACAAAAATATGTAAAACAAAAACGTGTAAAACAAAAACATGTAGAACAAAAAATGTGTAAAACAAAAATGTGTAAAAAAAATGTTGTAAAATAAAAATTAAAAATAACTAAGGGTCTCATATGATTAGCATAGGTGGCCATCTTCCCCATGACTGAATGGAAATGGAGAGATTAAAAATAATGAATACCTATTTGAGTTTCTTAAAAGTGCCCAACTTCTCGATGTTCTTAGATTAAGGGGTGGAAGTTGGCGACGCTCATATTCTAATGTGTCTATGCCTTCGTTGTTGGCATGGTTTGTTTCCTCAGTTTGTTTCATGCATATTTAGTTGCTCCTTTGAGTAGCTGTCAACCATGGGGTTTCTACTACTTGTTGTGTGGTTGCTATATACAGGCATCTTTATTTCAAAGTTTCAAGGGCACACCTATTGCATGGAGGCATTTCCTCCATGTCATCACCTGATGAATCACTGTATGTGATGCATGGAACTCTTCTCTTCTCAATCTTTCCATAAATGTTTATCTTAGAGATTTCCAAAAAAAGATCACGGATCCTAAGGCATCCATCTACTATGCTTAGCCATGCCCTTCCCATTATAATCGGGAAGTCCCCTTTGTTGTTGTTCACTTCAATCACCTAGCAATCAGCTGGGTAGGACCAACCACACATAATAGTAACAATGTCCTCCGCCAATCCCAAGGAAATGATGATGGACTGGTCTTCTAGCTCTAGTTGAATGTTACTCTTCTTAAGTTGGGACAGGTTCTAGGCTTGATACATCTCTCATGAAATTAAGTTAACTCTGGAACCTGAGTCAAGAAGAGCCCTATGTGGTTCATTTCTGGTGACTTGGAGGTAGATTAAGGGACTCCCAGGGTCAGTTAGTTTTCTAGGAAGGTAGCCTACCTTGATCCAGTTGGTTACGGTATGCATTAACATAACTGTCTGCGTGAAGCTTTGTTGTTGAATAGAAGGGTGATCCAAAGTGTTAGATGGTGGAGGAGTGTACATGGGCTCAACTGCTTGTTGTTGCGAGAGTTTGTCTAGGCTTTTGATTTTGAAGAAGGGTCTTCTCTTTTTACAGTTTTCAAAACCAGCAGTAGGTTGAATATTTACAGCTCTCACAGCGTGACATTGCTACGGTTGAGTAGGAAGTTCTCCTTGCATTGTTGGAGCAGGAGGTGTTATGGGAACTATTGGTGAAAGAGGTACAGATGGATTAGGAGGATTGTATGGGTATGGAGTATCTCCCGAAGGAGAAGGAGTCCTAAAGTACTCCCGAACTTGGTAGTGATGAGGGGGATTTGTGTGACCCATAGAGTCACTTAGAGAAATCGGCTGCTGCACATAATAACCATATGGGTCTGGCTGCCGGTAAGGGTACTGTTGTTTTGGCGATGGCATTCCCCATGACTGTGGGTATTGCCACTATTGATGTTGTTCGATGGGTTGTGGTGGAGTTCCACTTGTATAGTACGTTAGTGGTTGGTGGAACTACCTTCGGTTACCTTGAGGATAAGGTAACCTTTGAGTTGTTTGCCGTTGGTTAAGTCTCAAATTAAGTGCATACAGCCTAGACTCTTATAGATGTGAGATGATTGGACAACATCCCTTACGATGGTCATAGTGGCAGATCTGACATCCACCGTCATCATCTATGTTTGATTCCACAACCACATCGGAGTTAGTAAATTTTCCCTTATCCTTGTTATGTGCAAGGCCTAAATCTCTCTACTTTGTCTTACCTTTGTCACTACTTCATTCCTCCTTAGACTCTTCTATAATTTTTAAGACAGTTTCAATTTTAGAGTCTAAGGAACTCCATATGTCATCTACCTTAGCCACTATTTCTATTGTTAACTTCTGAATTGGCAAGGTTTTTCTATTCACCAACTCTTCGAGTGGTGACTCATCCTCTTCATTGCAAAATTTCACTTCCTTCTTTCGAAGAGAGGAAACATGGTTGTATTCTTCTGCACTTTCCCTTTTTCGTAGCTCACCTTCTTCTTTTGCTACCTGCTCCAACAAGCAATGTACCTCATGGGATCTAAGTTCTAATAATTTCCCTTGGGCATAAGTCCCAAGGGTTCTCCTAGTCTCATACCTTAGCCCATCTATGATGTGTTAGAGTTGATCCTGCTATGCATAACCATAGCCTAGGCAATGATGTAACAATTTGTAGTAATGGCCCATGGTAGCATCCAAGGGTTCATGATTTCCTTGCTTCCATCTTTGGATCCACTTATGCAAATTGAACACTCTGGAGTATGTTTGATACTTATCGTTGAACAACTCTAACATTGTACTCCACCGCCTAATGGTTTCCAGTTCTAAGGACTGGTACTAGCTCTCTACTTCCTTGGTGAGCCTCCTGGGAAACAACTTAAGTTTCTGCCACTTTTTTTCTATATTTTGCAAGGCACAAGCATCATGGAATGCCTGTAAATGATGTTGTGGATCCACATTATATCCCCCTTCAAATCGTGGGATGCTATTCATGTCTAAGCGCTTGATCCGACTATCTTTTAAATGCCTTGTTGGGATTCTTACTACCTTCGTTATGTCAAGCATACTTTGGGTTACGAGTAAGGTTTCATCATGATCATCTTCTTCATGATTCCTATGATGTCTGCGTTGTTCCCTATTTTTCCTTCGTTCATGCCGTTTTCCTCTCTCTTGACTCTCTTGTCAAGGTCTCTCATTTTTCTTACTTTTATCCTCTCCCTTATGCTCTTCATGATTGCGCCCAGAGGTGGAGGGAGAGGGTGAGTGATGTGAAGAAGGGGAAGAAGAAGGAGAACCATCGCCATGACGATGCTTCTTTCCTTCTCTTCTATGGCTTCAGCCTCGATCATGGTGATGATCTGTGTGCCTATCCTTGTCTTTTGTTGTTGTTCCCTCTGTGAATAGTTGGTGTTCACGAGAATAAAAACTAGGGTTATGTATCATTGAGCGTAATTTCTGATACCCCACCTCCTCACTATCATTAGGAGGGGGAACATCCTTTGATAGTGAACCAATTATAAGTGGTTCACCATCTCTTATCTCGCTAAGGACGTGTGGGACCTCTTTTTCCTTCAACAGTGTATGTTGGCTCTCCTTCCTTGAGTCCCTCATATGTTGTAAATTTGTGGGATGATAATCCCTTATGTCAAAATCTTTCATAACATATTTAGCATAGAGCTGAGTCATGCCAATTTGTGCTAAGGCACGAAGGAGCATGTTGGAGACTAATCGATCTGGAGGTAACACTATGTTACCAAACAAATCTCTCCAGTGCATTTGTTCATCTTGATGGAGAATAAAAGTATAATCAGGTACATACTCATCAAAATGAGTATATGTCACCCTATATTGTTGAGGAACCGGCTAATTGAGGTTATGTGTTTTTGATTGTCAACTATTCTTTGTATGATCCTTAGGTGATGTGCTCTTGTGAGAAGAAGAAGAAGACATGATGTCTTGTAGGTGTGCTAATTTTACCATTATATAATTTTTATTTGATTAACCCTAAGGTTCGTTAAAGCTCCCAATGATGTGAGCAATATCCTATATTCTATTTAGCGCACAAACACTTAGTCCCCAGCAGTGGCACCAATGATGAGTGGCGAGGTACCCCTACACTCAACCATATGAATACAAGTGTAGCACGCATGATTCAGTCAAACTCCATAGACTAAGTGCCTACATGCCTCATGGAACACTTAAGGTTAACCATTTGTTGTCTTCCCAGACTTACTTGTAGTTGTCATGGTGTATGGTTAAGTAAGTCTAAGGTATATGATTTTTATATCTTTTTCTAGTTTTATCTCCTATGCTATTGAGGTAAAGGGTTGAAGAGATTAACTAACAGAGATTAACTAACTCTAACTAATGAACTAAGTATAAATTAATCTAGCATCAACATCCATTCCCACTTACCGTACACACCCTGAACCAATGCAACCATGGCTACCAAACGCTAATCGTTGCTAGGATCACCACGCGTAACACACGTGCTCGAAGTGGTTGTATTGAGGCACTTAACTACGAGAGAAGGGTTGAGAAGGAAAGAAGTAAATAACAGATAATAAATAACAATAAAGAAAATCCTAATTAGCCTATTCCATGCACTGCAAGGTTTATCCAAGAAGCTCATCTTTATTGTTGTACACAAACTTGTGTTCAGGTACAATGTCTACTCGAATAAAGATCCGTTCACTTTCGGACTCCTACTGTGGGCACATGGAAAATATTCTATCTCTGGAGTATTCAATCTGCCAGAGTTTACCTACTATCTAGACTAGGATTATGAAACAAGGGAGAGCTGCCTCTTATTTATAGATATGACGGTGAACTGCCATATCACATATGCGATATCACAGGGAAAGACACGATATCGCATACGTGATATCGTGAGGGATGCAATATTGCGATGGTAGCGATATCGTGTATCGTGGCCTATGCAAATCGCGTCTCATCAACTATGTCTGACAATGCACAATCATTGGCATTTTGGTGAGTATTAATTTCTCATTTGAATTAATTATTTATTTATTATTAACCTTGAAGAAAATATATGTATAAGATGTGCATGAATCATAAATGATAGATTGCATGTTTATTATCTTTTATTGATTTCTTGGAATTGATTTAAGTAACATTACATTTATTTATTCCAAAACTTTTGAGCAATTGCTTATCATAGCTTGATGTAGTAGCTTTCTAAAATTCTATCGATGGACTTGAGTCTAACTTTCATTAGTGTAAAGAATGAGGGTTTTAATACTATCATATGTTGTGTTATGTTAAGGGTATATATATGAGTCTCCTTCCTTTTGGTATGACTGGAATTGTATGGGAGAATGCTATAGTTACATACACTTCCACTCTAAACTATTTCAACCAAGTGAAATTCTTTCTTTTAACTCAAAGACCAATTTAGCTATTATGCAATCCAATTTTTTTTTTTAACTTTTAGAGTGCACTAGATATTTTTTATAATCTTGAGAGGCATGGCTGGCCCCATCATAATAGTAATTAGTTGACAGTCATATATGTAACTAAGCTTCCTAGCTTTTTTAACCATTCATCATGGACCTAAATTTCTTACAGGTTTTATAAATATGGCTTTAGTATTTGGGTATTTCTTTATATTGATGCCTTAAGTTTTGTTGGTCTAGTAGAATTTGTGATAATGATATGTTGTCTTGTACTAGCATGTAACCTATATAATGTTCAAAATTTTTAATGGATGGGTAGGCTATTATTGTAAACTAATTGAAGTCTCATTTGTTGATGGAAGACTATAATTTTATGGGTATTACTATAACTATTCCTTTATTTAGTATTGTATCCTTTGCATGCTAGCAATAATTCTTTTATGTCTTTTATAGTTCAAGTGCATAATGTATTTTTTTGTTTCCAAGAAAATATTTGGAAATATATGGTGGGAAAATTCCATTGTTACAAAAATTGGGTTAGAAATTCCTAGCAACAACTATGGATAGAAGACATAAAAAGTAGAATCCATCAAGTTAGTCTTATGGGCACAAGACTTGAAAAACCAAAGCCTAAAAACCTAAAACACCTAATGCAAAATCCATGCCTAAAGTAACAACAATGGACCATTAGATGGGGTAATGAAGTTTAGTGCAAGAGCACTATAGCATCTCTTGCATGTGGACTATGTCCAAAATATTCTGGTTTTTGTACTAACTTTTTGAGTATTTTTGCTCACTGGAATGACTAAGATTTTGACATTGTTGCATTTCATGTTTGACAATCAAAAATTCTCCAAAACCAACATTACAAGGCACATTTTCAGCTCCCAAAGGCCTCCAAAGATCATTCTAAGTCACAACCTAGTATATGAGCATCAATTCTATGGCCTTGGCAACTTCTTTTTTTTTTCTTTTTTGAGGTGATGGGGTTAAAAATTCAAAGTGTTTAATTTCTTTGGGATTGGAGGGTGTTGAAAATCCTAACTTTGAATAAGGTGATGCTAATGCCAACATTAGTGTCATTGTCACTTGCCTTAGAAATTTGCATCACCATGGAAAAACATGAAAATATTTTTAAGTATGAGGAGCTAATGTTAATAGTCAGTGTTAGTGTTTGTGTCACTTGCACAAATTTCCTTCTTAGAATCTCCTATGTGCTCCATGACCACCCCAGCTTCATGAGTTCAGTCTAGCATCTAAGTCCTTAGTTGCCTCTAAGGTGATGCTATTGTTAGCATTAGCTCTAGTGTCACTTGAATAGTCTTCATGTTACCTACACTAGAGTTATGTTTTTCTAGCTATGACATCACTTACTAGACAATTTACCAAAATGGCCTTGTTTTGACTTTGAATCATTTCTAGATGATGTTCATAGATTCTTTATTCATAACTACACCTACCAAAGGTTACACCTACACTCCACCTATGCCACAAGAGCATTTCCTGCTTCCCAGTCTTGCATTGCCCATAAAGAGCTTCGCTTGAGGCTAAAATGAGGCAATGACCAATGACAAAAGGAAAGAGATGGAACATGCAAATAAGAAACTTGTACAAAAAAAGAGGTCTCATTTCAAGGGACATCAAACCCAACTTCTCATGCCCTTTCTACTATACCAAGTGCTCTTTTATTAGATATTGTGCCTCCTATGCCAATCACCAAGGATGACATCCTTATGGTGAAGCTTTTTCCTCAAATCATAGTTATGATGAAATTGAAGGAAAGAAAACTCTCTCTCTTTGATCTCATCTCAACTTTCAAGGAGCACTATTTGGCATTGGAGGAGCTCTTCAAATCCATCACATTATCAACAAAATTCAACATCATGCCCATGTCATGTCATCTCATCAATGTTCAACATCCCAGTGTATGAGGTTCATTTATCATCATCATCATCATTATCATCCTAGCCTTGTCCCAACAAAATGAGGTTAGGTACATGAGTTCTTTTTCACCATTCATCTCTATGAAGAGCTAGGTCTTTGTTTATTTGTAGTTTCTTCAAATCATCTTCAATCAGTTTTTCTCATGTTTTCTTTGGTCTTTCTTTTGGTGGTGTTGCAACTAAAAACCTCAATTACTAGAATGGAAAAGAAACCAAGGATCCCAAATGCAACGAATTCCTCAAACCCTAAATCCCTAGGGCCTTTACAATAAAAATTGGATTTAGGGTGCCTTGGCTAGTTTAGCAAATCAACCAGGGACTTGGGACATGTAAAACATGGAAATATAAATAGATCTAGATAATGCATGGATAATAAATTTAATTCTATTAAACACAAAACTCAAAAATTAAACTTTATTATTAAAATAATAAAGAATAAATTAGAGAAATGTGTATAAAAAATGGTGCTTGGAGGAGAAAAAAGGGGGTTCACTTATGCAAGAGTTCAAAGCCCATTGAAGTCGGTGTGATGAGCTCCATGATCCAGATGCCAAGCCACTCTTGATGCTATAGAACCTTCCTTGGCTACTATAACCTTGGATATACTAATTTGGGTCAGTTTTGGAGGGTGAGAAAGGTCAAACATTTGGATGCCAAGTTGCTCCATGCTAGGTTTGGAATCCCAGAAGTGCAGTTTTAACACCAAAATTCATCAAATCTTAAGGCCTCAATGCTTCCACATTGGGTTCAAGAGATTGAAAGTATGGGAACTTGCAAGAGCTCTTGAGTTCTTGAATATGACCCAAGTGTGGAGTTGTGTGTAATGTTTTTGCTTAAAATTGCTAAATTGCCAAAGTGTTTGTGTGCCAAAATTGCTAAACGTTATCCAAAAATCCAGAACCCTTCAATGGTGTTTGAGGCTGGCTTTTATAAGATCTTTGGACCATGAATGGGGCTACAAATTAGCTATGATTAGGCTACAAAATGGCTAGAAATTTGATGTAATTTTGCTACAAATTGGATGCCAATTTTAGGTGAAATGGGTGCCCAAATTTGGATGGGTTACTAAACATAATAAGTGCCTCCTCCCATGGCCATTCCATTTACTAAAAATAGTAACTGAGGCACCCCTTCCATGCTGGAGATGAATCTTCCATGCTAGGCTCTCCATCATTCTTGTTGAAGTGCTAGTTAATGTTGAAGTGCATAACTTGATGAATTTTGCTTCTTGTGGCTTCCATGTTGGGGGTTTGAATTTTCCATGCTAGGGGAAGAAGGGAAAACATTTCAAGATGGGGGAAAAGTTTCTATGCTAGTGGGGTGGGGCGGACTTTCTAAGTTAGGGGGAAAGTTTTCAAGCTAGGGGAAGACTTTCCAGGCTAGGGGAAAAATTTTCAAGCTGGGGGAAAACTTTCTATTTTGAGGGGAAAGTTTCCAAAATGTGTGTTTGGTCTCCACATTAAAGGGGGAAAAGTTTTCAAACCCCTCATCCTTTGATGCTACGGGTAGGTGAGATTTGCCCCCTTGCATGTGTTTTTAGCGTAGAAAAATCTCTACCCCCATAAAACCCATCAAATTTTCTTTTTTAGCATTCCAAAAGGTATTTTTGATCTCCCCAAGTCCAAATATAGCCACTAGATAACACTTTGTCACTTGGGTAATGAGGCTTTGCCCACTTATGAGGCATTTTTCAGCCCCAAAAGTATAAAGTATGTGAAATTTCCCATTGTGGGTTACAATTTTCACATTTACAATGAAATTCCACCTTAGGTTCCATGGGGTGAAAGATACATGGTGAAAATTTGTTATAACATGAAAAATTTTGTGGTGTTTCAATGATCTCTGTTTGTTGGTGTCTAGAGGATTAACCCAAGAGGCATTAACAAAGAATAAAAACACCATTGCATATTATAAAATTATAATGCATACAAGCGACATGAGAATTAGGCTATCTAGGTTACTAATGTTGCTAGTTTAAGGACATGGTGGGCCATGGTACCAATTCAAGACCTTAGCAGGTTGTCTCACTAATTTAAGGTCATAGTAGAGCATTGAAAGTAGGCTTTCTTGTTGATGATCTATTGGCTACATGTAGTATGGCTTCAAATAGGAATGATTGACTAGATTGGCCAGCCCATTCCCATCCATGTTGGGTATTAGGCTCTAGTGACAAGAAATGGCCCTTCCCAGTTGGCTAGGAATTTTTTTGCATGCTCATGGATGGCCTTGAAAATGAGGTTCCCCTTCTTGATCTTGCACATGAATAGGTTATGGTAATGTTGTTACTTCTACCTCTCTTGATAATGCTCGATGTGAGCAAGCACTTGCATATGCTGCTCTTCCACCGAATCTAGCATTACAATCTGCAACTCCTTGCTCTACTCGTCCTTGATGAAGTTGGTCAAGGCTACTCAAAGCGATGGTACCTACAATTCCAAAGGTAAAATAGCTTCAAAACCATAAACAAGGCTTTAAGACATCATGCTGATTACCATGCGATAGGTTGTTCAATATACCCATAGTGCATGGATAAGTTACTCATGCGACTTATGCTTATTGTTGTTGAGCATATTCTTGAGGCATTGTTGCTTGCTTCTACTTGTCCATTGGCTTGGGGATAGTAAGGTGACAAGAAATAATGCTTAATGCCTAGGTTGTGACCAAAATCCTTGGTTTCTTGGTTATTGAATTGAGGTCCATTGTCTGTAACTATGGTCATGGGTATGTCAAAATGAGCTACAATGTTATCTAGCAAACTTGTTTAGATGTGATCTTCCTTAGGGAAATAGCATCAACCCACTTGGTAAAGTATTCAGTTGTGGTGATGATGAAGCTATGCCATATGATACATTTAGGTGTTATGGGTCTAATGATATCTAATCCCCATCATTGAAATGACCATGTTATCTGGGTTGTATGCAACTTAGTTGGTGATAAATGTATCATGTTGCTATATCATTGGCATGTGTTGCATCACTTAACCTTTTGCAAGTAGTCATTTTCCATATGGAACCAATAGTAGCCTAACCATTTAAGCTTAGCAGCCATGGCTCTAGGTCCTATGTGTCCATCACAAACACCTTCATGAACCTCCTCTAGGACTATTTTGGCTCTAATTTTTCCTAAGCACTTTAGGATTATGTCATTATAGGATTATCAAAATAATGTGTTATCACCCATGTTGACATATTGCTTCAACCACTTGTGTATGGCATCTTTCTAAGAAGTAGTCAGGCCCTATGAGGATTCATCATGCATAAGGTAAAATTTGATATCATCATACCACTCCTTTAAAGAATTAGTATGAACGATGGCCATAAAGGCATCCTCAATGTTTTATGTAATGGGAGTAGCCCAGTTCATAGTTAAGGTGGGAAACTTGCTAAATACATCTATTGTCACACTAAGGGCTAATGTTGCAATTGCGTTAGCTATGGCATTTTCATTTCAAGGTACATGTTGGATATGAACATCTATGAATTGTTGTAGTAATTTCTTTCCTAGGTCACAGTAAGGTTGTAAGTGCTTAGCTTTTCATGTAGAGGTTTTGGTTACTTTTTTAACAATGAGTTATGAATCACCTTTGATGGCTAGGCATCTAATTCCTAGGTGATGAGCTACCATCATCCCTCTGATCAAACCCTCATATTCTACTATGTTGTTGATACATGGGAGCTTGAAATGATAGGCAAAGGATTGGATTTCACTTGATGGGAATGTTATCATGGGAGTAAGACTAGCCCCATGAGTAGTTGAAGCTTTGTCAAAGTTCATTACTACCTCATAACCCTCGAGCACTTGGCTAATTGTGTTAATGTGTTCATCAGGGAACCCAAGGTCTATGATTGCTTGGTCATCAACTAATGAAATTTTGAGTTGTACGACTATAGCTAAACCTTTTGTTGAGGGTTGAGAGACATAGTGGAGGTCAAACTCTATGATTATGGCTTTCCATCAAGCTATACAACTACTTTTGTAGATGTTGGTTGTTATGGATTTGAGTATGTTGTCCTTGCAAATTATGTTGACTTACCTTCTAAAGAGGTACTATCATCATTTCTTCAAAGAGAAGACTAGTGCTAGACAATGCTTCTCCACTTTAGTGTATTAAGTCTTGTGGGCTACTAATGCATGGCTAAGGTAGTATCCAGGTATTTCTACTTCATCATCACGTTTTTTATAGAGTAAAGAGGCAATGCATGTATCAAAAATGCTAAGAAAAATGTAAAATAGTTTACTCTCTTGTAGAGGATAGACTGTAGGTAGCTATATTAGTTCTTGCTTAAGGTTTTCAAAGACTTCTTGGCATTGATCCATCCACTCATAGTAAACTCCTTTTTTAAGTATGTGATGCATGGGATATAACTTATCCATAATCCTAGCAATAAACCTACAAATAAACTATAGTCTAACATGTAATCCCCAAAGCTCTTTAAGGTTGATGGGTGCTACCAATTTGGATGTGGCCTTAACCTTATTAGGATTTACACACATCCCTACCTTAGAGACTACAAAGCTAAGCATCTTACCAGTCTTGATACTAAAGATATACTTCTTAGGATTGAGCCTAAGCTCATATTTGAGGCATCATTTAAGCAATAGATCTAGGTCATTGGCATGGTTGTTGGCTATTTTAGGCTTCACAACTATGTCATCTACATAATCATTAAGTAAACCTAACATGTAATCACTAAAGATATAGGTCATGGCTCTTTCGTATGTTGCTCCAACATTCTTACGGTGAAAGGGCATCATCGTATAACAATAGGTACCCCATGGGATCATAAAGGGTGTACTAAGTTGGTGCTCTGGGTTGATCCTAATTTAGTTATATCTCAAGAATCCATCCATAATGGACAATAAGGCATGTCTTGATATAGTACCAATAAGTTGATCAAAATTAGGGAAAGGAAATTTATCCTTGATGGTGGCTTTATTTAGGTCTAAAAAATTAATGCAAATACAAATAATTCCATTTTTCTTAAGAACTACCACTATGTTGGATACCCATTTTTCATAATTGATGGTCCTAATTTAACTTGCTTGGTAGAGCTTTGAGATTTCATCATGAACTACCAAGGCCAAATCAAGTCTAATCTTATGCACATTTTGTTTAACTAGTCTAATCCTAGGATCTAGTATGATGTTGTGTTGGACTAGACATGGATCTAGGCTTGGCATATCTTCATATGACCAGGAAAATGCCTTAATTTTATTTTGTAAGACTTTAGTGATGTCTTGGGCACATTGAGGCTCTAGTGTGGAACTTAATTTAAGGGTTTTATCCTCACCACTATGTGTTGTGATAGAAACCTCAACTAAAGGATCTTCAGTTATGTCTCTTGTTTCAAAGTCAAGGGCTTTGGCTAGTTTCTAGGCCATTCTAGAGATTTCTCTATTGAGGCTATGTGATCTACAAGACTCTCAGGCTCAAAATCTAGGCAATCATAGTCGATACACTATGTAATATCACCTTGAGGTCCATGTAGACACAAAAGGCATATTGATGTTCTCCCAGATACTCATACTTTGATCCTACATATCAACCAAAAGCATATTAAGTGGCACCTAGGTAAAAGTAAGTAAATAATGTTAATATTCCATCAAACGTATGCAAATCTAATGTAGTCAAGGACATCCAAGGTGATTAATGAGATGCAGTCAATTCAAAAAAGTACAATAGAGGGGAATAAAGGTTACATAAAGGTCCACTAAGGGGAAATATAAAGAGTGATGGCACAAATGATCAATAAAGGTTACAATTTTGCTAGTTTAACACCTTAGTAGGCCATCATGCCAATTTAAGGTGTTAGCGAGCCATGGTAATATGGTGTTAAATGGTGGTTAGGGAAGGTCAAACCCCACTATTTGATATCATTTAAAGGCTGAAAAAAGGTAAATATAGCTATAATAAGATAAACAAAGAACATATAGACCTGTATAGAGGCCATACAAGGTCAACCATGTCCATAAGGCAACATAAGTCGAAAAGACAAGTCCAAACATTACATAACAAGTCAAAAATCAAGTAAAATAGGTCATATATGATAAAAGTTGGTTAATATAGGTAAAAATGGTTAATGTTTGCCATTTTTAGGCCTTAGTAGGCCATGTTTTGAGACTACAGGGCTATTATGTGAGTTTAGGGATCAATCTGGGCTATTTCTAGGTTGTTTAAACACAAAATCAAGTGCTTTAAGACTTTCACACTAGGCTTTCTATGGAAACAAGAACCCTTAGTGTCAAGACCAAGGAAAATACATTTTGTGATGTTCAAAGGTAATGCAGGATCATATCCATGAAAATTAGGCTCCCTAGAGGTTTATAAAGGCCAAAAAGAAGGTTTTGAAGCCTTCCCCCCTTGTTTCCACATTGGCCAACATGGAAAAGAAGGGGGTTAGCATGGGAAACAAAAATCCAAGAAAAAATGAGGTCAAACATGGTCAAAAAAGTTGTTGGAGCTTAGATCTAGAACTTGTGCATCTCCCAACTTCACTAGAAGGCAATTAAAGGCCATTTTGAGTGTCAATAGATGTTGAAATGACTTCCCCCCTTCTTTTTGGACATAGTATCATCAACATGGAAAAATAGGGGGACACTTATTTGATGAATTTATAGTAATCTTGGAGCATTCTTACCAAGTTTTTAGGCCCCTAGGATTGCAAACTTTGATTCTATAAGTTTCTGGTTGGTTTGGGCATGTTTGAAGACCTTTTAAAGGTACTTAATGTCTTCCTCCCTATTTCCATGCTAGGGGGGTTACTCTATCATTAAAGAATGGAGGGAATGAATTTTGAAGGTTGGGACAAACTAAGACAAGAAAAATCTTTAGGCTAAGAGGTCCTAGGCTTCTTCAACAAAGATCTTTGATTTCTGGGAGTGTCATCTTACCTTCAAAAGTGGAAAAGAAACTTCACCCCCCTTTGTTTCCATGTTTGGAAGGTGATTCTAGTGTGGAAGAAGTAGGAATCCTAGATCTACACTAGTTTGGATCACAATTGACCATGCATGTTACCTCCCAAGATTGTCAAGGTCAAGGGCTATGGATCCACGTCAAATTTTGATAGTTTTGGGCATTCCTTAGTGGTTTTCTAGTTTTCTCATTTCTTCCACATTGGGGATAGAAAGTTTGGCATGGAAAAAAAAGGGGGAGTGGATTTTTGACCAATTTTGACTGAAGCACCCCAAAATTCGAAGGCATGCCTGCTTCACCGATCCTTTACAATTCGTGCAGCATTACGGTAGTTCTTCAGGAGATGGATGCTCTAATTTTTAGACTATCCGCTTTAGCAAGTTTTCTAACTCAAGGAGTCTTGCAACGCTACGCTACGTCATGTAGCGTAGCAATCTTCAGAAGACGATTGCAGAAGCACAATGCTACACTATGCTATGCTATGCAGCATAGCACAAAGTAGCAAAAGCTGGACAATCATCCCCATCGCTTGACTTCAAGTCCTTCGACAATGTCTCCTTCCGTCAGAAAGAAGCGAACTTGGAAAAAATCAAGCCATGTTTACTGCTATGCTACACTAAGCTACATGGTGTAGTGAGGCGTAGCAATTCTGTGAAAATGACAGAAGGCATCTCAAAGGGTGGGATCAGAAAGATTGCAAGTTTTGTAGTGCAAAAGACAAAGTTTGCAGATTGGCGATGTTTTTGCGGCTAAGGACAGCTGCTACGCTATGATACGCTACATAGCGTAGCATAGTATAGCAAATCTATGACGAGTAGTCATGACACTGCAAAGGTTCCCAACACATGCAGTAGGACACAATGCAAATTTTGGCTTCAAACTGACAGTTACGCTACGCTACCATGCGTAGTGTAGCACAACGTAACAAAATGCTACGCCACGGCAAACATGCTACACTACAAAGCATGACAAGGCGTGGCAAGCAATTATGCGACATCAATGTACCCCACCTAATTACACCATTGCTCTAACAACGTAATTACAACATGGTAGGTTTGTAATTATGATGTGGCAGGCTCGCCCAACGGTCATGTAGGCACGTGCAGCATAGACAAGTCAACATAGGCCCAAGGCACATGGCATCCAAATCGCATCTTTTGCGCACCCTTGGTCCTATAAATACCCCAATGAGTAATGCTTAAAGTCTCTCTGGATCATTTGGGCACTGGGAAACTCTAGCTTTTTTTTGGCTTCTGGCACTTTGGCTCTCTTGTCGCACTTTTTGTCCCAGTTTTCTAAGCAACCTAGTCGGCTAATGACTTTTTTGGATGACAAGCAAAAGTTAGCATTATAATCTTGAACATTGTAGGCTTTCTGTTTAACATTGTAAACAGTTAGCACTTTCAGTTGGCATTCTGTTCTGCTTTTCTCTACCACCTTGGTAGTACTTTGCATTGTTGACAATTGAGCCCACGTTCAAGCATGCATCCATCTCATTCTACACATCTCAATTACTCTCAAGACCTCTGCAGTTCATAGCGCTGTGCAACCAATTGTATCCATCTTGACAGAGCAAGGTTATAGATTCGAAGTGGTGCATTTTTCTAACTGCATTTTTACATTATCTCCTATTTACTATTGCGTTTTACATTGATTTTTGTTTCTTTTGCATTTAAGCATTACTTTGCAATATCAGTTTCTTTTTCAAATAACATGTTGCAAAAGGTTATATAGACACTAACTAGGTCCCTGTCTAATCGACCAGACTGTTCAGGGTGCCCCATTTCCATCCCATCTAGCATGGCCCTCCTGTGGAAATGAGGTCGAGACTGCCAACGGTCGATGGCCCTTCGGCGTTTTTCCAGCCATCGAAGTTTTTAGCTACTACAGTTTCTCTTGTGCTAGAAGGAGGGCCTTTTGGTGCCCTTTCTACGTGTCACGGTAGTCTTGTAATCCTTCTGCACCCTGATATGCATTAGTGTAAATTTGACACCTATCTGTGGTTGTTTACACGTCATGTGATGCAGATTGGTCACCTTGATGGTTCCTTGGAAGCCCTACAGGACATAAACCTTGCAGTTGCCAGTTGACTTGCCTATCCTACGGTAGTCTTGTGTGCATTTTGTACCCTATCACGCACTAGCATAAATGTGACACCCTTTTGTAGTTGTTTACACATCGTGTGGTATAGATCGGTCGTCTCGACAATTCCTCGGGAGCCCTGCAAGACATAAAGCCTCTTTTTGATTGCTTGCCAACTTCTTTACTCTTCTCATTCACAAAACTGCTTAGCTTTCCTGATTTCTTTGCTTTTTTCATGTTTGCAAAACTGTCCAGCTTGGTAACAATGACTTCCGCAATTACTACTGCTAACACCTTCAATGTTAAGGTTCTCATCATGGTTCAAGGCACCACTGGTGCCAAACAACCATTGAACCCAATGCTGGAAACACGGCAATCCCTCAAGATCCAAAACTAGGGACCTAAGGGCTTGGCCCAGTAACATAAGCGTTATAACTTCCTCTGTGTGAAGGTTCAAGCAAAGCTACCTTTGGATGTACATGAACTTGAAGATAAACGTAGCTTCGAGTTCACTTACAACAACGGGAAGGAGTTTGTTCCTACTCCCGACATTTCCATACCTTTGACATAGACAAACCAAAGGCTTCTAGACCAACTAATCTAGTTGACGAGGCTTAGGAAGCAGCAAGACATGGCATCTAACCAGGATGACACTTTTCAAGACAGACAGGAGGAACTTGATTCCCAATTCGATGAGGGAGGTCAAACCAATCTTGTTCCTGTCCCTCCTATCCAATCCTTCTGGGCCAACCCATTGTTTGTCACCACTCCCTTTATCATCATGCCTATGTTCCTGAAACCTACAACTACAACTGGAATGGGTAGCCATGTTACCTTCCCAGTGTATCAATGCCCTTATTCTTCTATTTCATTTGTAGCAACTATGCCTTCACAAACTATTCATCAATCCATTCCTATAGCTCATCACACACCAATCATGGCTACCCTACCGCATGTTCACACTATGCCTTCTTCGCAATCGTATGCAACTTCCATGTCAATTCCTACGTTCACATCTGTTCCACCCACAGCGGTGGCCCCGGGCCCGTCCACATGATGGACCTCATTTACTTCTTTGCCTATTCCACAACCATCACGGATGTCTCATTATATTCACCCTCAGAACTACCAAACCCTGCAAATGGTACAACCCAACACGGGGTCATAGTCTATTCCACCGATGACACAAGCGGTCTATCCAGTAGCACAACCTACAGTTGCTGCTCCAACAGCACCACCTGCTAGGTGGTGGATAGTGCAAGCAGCACCTTTCATGGGGGCTACCCCAACGGTACCACCAATGGATCACACTACGAACCCTGCCACTCCTCAGGTGGGAACTGCCTTGGCAGTTCCCCAACCACCTACATCGTCGTAGGGTTTGGACCAAGCATTCCAGCTCATCCAGACCCTCACTGAGGAAATCAAATGCCTTAAGGCTATTGGGTCTGACACGTTACAAGTCATGGACTTTTACCAGGATGACCCCACCAACCCTGCAATCTCTGCTCTGACGTTACCCCCATGGATGTCTCTCCCACACTTCACAAAGTACGATGGGGAGAGGGACCCCAATGCACATCTAGTTACCTTTAGGTCTGAGTCTCTTCCGTTGCAATAATGGCTACACACAATTATTGCTATCTTTGCCATGTCCCTAGACAGGAGAACCTTAGATTGGTATTGCGCTCTACCACACTCATCCATTTCAACTCTAGAACAGCTTCTAACACAATTCGTGATGTGCTCCAAATACAACTTGAAGCCAAAAATCACGTTGAACCAGTTGATGAGCATGAAGCAGGTGCCTCTGGAACCAGTCCAGAAATTCAGCAGTGTTGGAGTACAACCCTTAATGAATTCCATGAGCCTATCGCAGAGGCCCACTTGCTGGCCGTCTTTAAGGGTGCAGTGAATGACTTTATCAAGTCTAAAATGTACTACCTCGCCTCTTGCACTCTTAGTCAATCCTTTACTTAGACTAAGAGTATACAGGACACAACCTAGGTAAGCAAAGACCTAGCTTACATTGTCTACAAAAACACCTTCACAAAGAAGGACAAGGGTAAGGCCCCAACAATCACAGTGGCTACTGTGGCAACCAAGGCCAAGCCTAGACCTAGTAACAATGGTAACAAGGGCAACAAGAAATTGGCCATAATCACAGCTAACCCCATGCCCAAGTAGGGCAACATGTTGCAACCTCCAATTCCTACACCTGAGACATCTACGCAACCCAAACCGAACTTTGAGCGTAAATATCACTCAAAGTATACCCCACTGCCTCTCAAGCCTTCAAAACTTCTGAAGTAGCTATTGGTAGTGGGACACATGCAATATAAGCAAATTTTAGAAGATGAAATCAGGAGACATCAATGCTATTACAAGCTCATTAGAAACCCCTCTTTAGCCCTGCCCAATAAGCCCCCAGTTCCTAAGGGTTTCCAGCTAGACAGGTTTTGTGACTATCACCAACAGTGTGGTCACAAAACAGATTACTATCTGGTGTCACAAGATGACATCCAGAGATTGATCGACTAGGGAAAATTGGTGTTGGATGAAAGCAACCTAGTACGTCTCAAAAACCAATCTATGAATGTCTACATAGACCCCCTCAATGCCAACAATGCTGGTTACATCATCAATGCCATCGGCATTGATAGTGATCCTAGGCCATCCCAGTAGCCATTCGTGGTCCGTGTGCCTCAACATAATGCACCAGCACCACGAGTGGCTAATCAAAGCTCGCAACAGTCGTACACCCTAAGAGTCCCTCCACGGGCATCCATCTCCATGCCACCTGTTAGTGAAACTGCGCTACTTCACCCGCTAACATTGTTAGCTCCTTTCATCATTAGGGGGCTGACTCATTCGATAGCCCCTACCCTACATAAAATAGTTGAACAACCTTCTCGTCCTAAAAAAATAAGAAGTGCATTTTGCAGGTGAGACATCAAAGGGGAATGCCACCCAAGGCACTCCCAAGCCTACGTCTTTGCCCCCTACATCTACACCTTCATCACCAAAGATGAACGTTGCTATAATAGCATAGTTTGTGCCGCCCTGCCAAAAAGGGTCTCAACCTAGATCCAAAGTTTCCCCTCCTCAGGAAATTCTTCTTCTGGGACAAGTCAAAGAAGAGAAAAACATTAAACAGGGGCGTACCCAAGACCTTATGGATGCCCTCACTTAGGTCAAGTAGGCTCTAAAACATAAAAACACTACACTGAGCCTATACGACCTGATCATGACATCTATTCCCCACTGCGAGGCTCTAATCCGCTTGTTGATTGTGATTTTGATCAGCGAAGGCATGCCAGTGGAAGAGAAAGCAATCCACTCAATCATGCTTCCCTCTACACCTGCAGAGCCTGAGCCATCCCAATTGACTTTTAGTGACAATGTCATTAGGGAATATCTTGAAAGGGGTCAGGTAACCATGACACCCCTTTTCATCACAATTTGGGTCAACCAACACCAGATCCGAAGGGTACACATTGATGATGGGGTTACCATGAATGTCATCTCCTTCCCTATTGTGGACAAGTTGAACTTGGTCAACCAAATCAAACCCACAGTAACATTGTGTTTGAGGTCGTTCAACGGGGCACGCATCCTGGTGAAAGACATAGTCCACATAGACTTCATAGCAAGGGACCAGTTCCTCACAAATGCAACATTCATCGTAGTTGAGGAAATTCTCAGGTTTTAACTTGATCTTGGGGAGATCATGGTTGGAACAACTTAGGGCTATCTCCTCACCTATACACCAGGAAATCCACATACCATACACATGTAGGGAGGTGGTGATCTACGGTAATGAAGTAGCAGCACAAGCTATCAATAACGTAGACATGGAGCAGAGCTCAGAGGTTATAACCTCTGAGAATGGAGCACCTACTCACTCACACACTAAACATCTGATGGGAGAATCAGCTCAGCAAGCTGGTTACCAAAACAAAAGCACATGGGTTGAGTTGCCCTTCCAAGCGGGGGACAATGATGTGAACAAGGGCCTTGGTGAAACACCTCAGCCTTATGTTCAGATCAACCCATGATGGGTGAAGAGGTAGCTATGTATAGCATAGCAACCC
Source organism: Gnetum montanum (assembly GCA_015680685.1). Taxonomy (NCBI): domain Eukaryota; kingdom Viridiplantae; phylum Streptophyta; class Gnetopsida; order Gnetales; family Gnetaceae; genus Gnetum; species Gnetum montanum. Next base: position 81,552 of record MNCI01027040.1, read on the forward strand.
CATTGCTTCCTGCCCAATTGAAATCCCTTGTACATTTACCACTTTTTTCTTTGTTAACATACCATCCTTTTAGCATGCTACGCTATGTCTTAGAACGGCCTAAAACTATGCTATGCTATGGCCCAGAACAGCCTAAAACTATGCTACGCTATGGCCCAGAATAGCCTAAAATTATGTATGCTATGGCCCAAAACGACCTAAAACTAGCATAAGTAACCAGTTAGTCATTGTTCAAGTTGTTAACATATCATCTCTTTGGCATGTTACACAATGGCCCAAAATGGCCTAAAACTAGCACATGAAAGCATGAACATTTTTACAAAACGCAGCACATATTCAATGCACAAGTTAGTGCAAAATCAATTTCACAAAATCCTATTTGCTTTATTCAAAATTATTGTCTTTTAAATAATTTTTACAAAATTTGTTCCACAAAAATTAAAAATTCAAGAAAAAAATCCCATGCTATCATGGGTTATCGTTGTTCGCATCATCTTTGCCTTTCGTTTCTACAGCGTTGCCTTTTGCATCACCTCCCCTTGCATTACCCTCTACTGGTTCTTCATTCCCTCCCTCTACGGGCCCTACACCCTCATCTAGAGCCTGCATCGTAGGAGTGAAGTGGTCAGCTAGGGAAACAAATGCAAACTACCATAGAGAATGAGCATTAACACAGTAGAAAGCGACTAACTGGAAAAGGGCCAGCATCCATCTCAAAGGGTATCTGCTCTAAACTGGGCCCGAGGCAACACTAGATCTCCTCTGCTATGATGTCCATCCAACGCCTATTGCTTGGTACAGCATCCGTAGTAGCTCTCTCCCTTTTGGCGATTATCCACCTTGGTGGTCCTAGGGAAAAGGAGACGGTTGCGGTCTCTCCTATGAAAAGGTCCACTTTTAGGTTAGGAGATTCCATAACCTTTACCTGCTCTTTGAACTTGGCATAGGCCTCAGAAGCATCAATGGCATTTACAAACGCTTTATACATAAACGCCTCCACAACAGCGTCCCTGTATAGTTTACAATGGGTGGCATTTTCCCTTTTATACATGTGTTTATGGTTTCTCTAGGACTACCCCCTTTCGTAAACCTTGGCTCTGAAGTCTTTCAAATCCTAACACTTTTGGGCTAGCAAGTCCATTTGCATCCACTCTTCAATTATCTCGCAAGTGGCTTCAATGTTCTAACGCACGAAAGTCTAAAACCTAGCCTAGTCTATCATAGTCATGCGCTAGTCCTCATTATTTGTGTCACAGGCTATGAGGAACTCATTCCTTGACCTAAGNACTAGTCCTCATTATTTGTGTCACAGGCTATGAGGAACTCATTCCTTGACCTAAGATCCTCCACCTCGGCGACCAGGTTGGCCTCTCTTTGCTCAGCTCTTTGGAACCATTTCCACAGGTTCTCGTTGACACGCTTATACTCCCACAAGGAGTGTGCCGAGTGCAAAACACACTTGCAAGCCTCATCGTACACGCAACGAGACACCTTGGTCACTTCAGGTGGGAGTGTAGGCATGGCACCAACTTTCAAAGGCCATGCCAGGTTCCATTCAAGTTGAGAGGCTACCATGACACAAAGAGCGTAGCAATCACATTAGCATAGCAAGATTAGCTAACTTAATAAACTCTAGCATAACAACATGAGAGCACCTAACACTACCACTTACCCACATTAGGATCCACCTGCTGGAGGCGGTTGATCATGTTGTCAACGATTCCCTGCATGAACATGAATTTGTTAGGGATCTCAGCTCATGACTCTGCACAAATCGGAGAGGATCCTACAGCATCAATAGTAGCGTCTATTGCATGATTAAACATATCAACAATGGCCGAAATAGGTTGTGACAAGGCAGACATGTTGCTGAACTCACCAATATCCGGTTGCAGTCTCCCTTCTTGCTAATGCAAGATGATGGTAATAGCCTTAGCTGAGGTCCCTACCAAGTCTATACGGACCTCTTCTTCATGCGCTGGTGCCTTTCCTTTGGAAATACTAGCACCCTTTTTATTTAAAGGAGACTCTACTTCATCTCCAAAAGTTCCCTCCTCATTGGTAGGAGGACTCTGCCTAATGATAAGAGCCCCTGCCTTAGCAATAGGAGCTCCTGTATGCTTGACTGGGGTCCTTTCTTCCAAGACTAGGGCATCCATGTCTTTATTGGTCACCCCCATCTTAGGGGCCAACACCTCTTCCTCGCCTTCTTCTTCTTCTTCTTCCTCTGCCAACAAAGAAACATGTTTGCATTAGTACAAAACAAGTTAGTCTAAAGAAGGTGCTACGCTACGCTATGTCACCTAGCGTAGCATAGTGTACCAAACAATGACAAAGTAAGCATTAGACAAAATCATTTACTGATGGGAGGTTTCATCCTCTGCAGTTTAAGCTGTATTCTTTGCCCCTCCTCTTCCTCCACGTGAAGGGTCTCCTTAGCTGGATGAGGCCTCTTTCGCTGCAATATTTTGGGCACTATATCAGCTATGAGACGTTCCCCTCGCAACATGCTACCGGCTACAACAGGGGACGTCTCTCCTATGCTATCCTAGCCATAAACATTGTGAGCCACTCGATCCGTAATCATCACAAAGAATGACTCCCTAATTATTTTTGGGGGATCTTGGGCTCAGGTGGTCTGAAGGATCTAGTGAATCCACAGTCTGAAAATCTAGGTGCGATTTTGCATGACCCAGACTCCATTCTCATGAACCAGTAGAAACTCTACGAAGCACTTCAGACAATCTATGTAGAACACATAATGTATGTTGGAACGGGACTCTGATTTCTAGTGGAGTTCCAAAATTTTAGCCTACAAGCCTTTACATAGAAAGCTAGCCCATTTGTAATGGGCCCCCTCTTCCATGACCTCACGCATTATCCAAGCCTGCTCAATCCCCAAGACCTTCCCTTGGGTAAGCAGCTAGGGGAATGTGCGAGCACAGAAAATAGGGTAGATCTCCATGGCAGGCCCATCTTTAAGCTTCTCCATGGGGATCCCTTTTCACTCCTTAGAAATCCCTAGCCACTCTTGAATGTCCTTTTTCTGAAGCATCAACTCCTTCTTGCCCTTCAATCCTATTAGGACACCGTCAATAGGAATACTAAACAGGTCCACAAATAGCTAGTCATTAATTCCAATGACCACCTACATGTCCTGTATGTGCATGCAGAAGTGACCAACCTTTTCAAAAAAGGAGTTGACCAGGGAGAGCATATCGATGGTAGGAACGCTCAGATTCAGGGCCAAGAACAGATCCATAAGCCCATCCTTTTGGATGTTCTGGACTAAGGAGTCCAAGGCCATACCATTTATCTAGCGTTGGCTTGCATCTACTTCACTGTATTTGAAGTAGATGTTCATTCCTTGTGTCTTGATGGTTACCACTGTCACCTCCTGGGGCTTCTTCGCCCCTGCAATAGTTTCACAAAAAATGTTTAGCATAAAAATGCTGAAAATACAAAGATTGCAAAGAAACTAGAGCATGCAACACTTACTGTTTGGCCTACCGAGTCTATATGATAACGGGAACGGTGGAAGTTCAACCAAAACTTGTTCAACCGTGATCGGTTTGAAGGGTTATGCCTACTCCTCATCCAGCTAACCCTACCCCTTGCACTGATCATAGGGAATAGAATATATGCCTAGGAGGGTGTGGTATTCACCCCTACATTGATCGATCACACCCACCCGTAGGTTCTCAGCAAAAGAGAACTCTTGTAGGGCTATCTGTACAGTAGCCAGCAAACCCAATCGATCGTGAACTCCATCCTTGTTGATGAAGAACCTGGTAACAAACGCATATTGTTAGCATTAGGTCAATAGTTCCCTGAGGGTTCTGGAAGCATGTCATTATAAAATATGCGAGGAATAGTGTGTTGTAATAGTGGTAGTAGCTATATTCAGGCATCTCCCAGATCCATGCCAAACACCTTAACCCTGTTGGGCATTGACTAGATCCTACTCCCTGCCTGCTCATGATTGCCCTATCATTCAGAAATCTCAGAATGCCCTGACTTACCCCAGGCAATATGACTTCTGTTATGCCGGCCACCTCCTCCTCCTCTAGGGATGACCAAATGATCACACTAAAGTGGTCAAGGAGGAATTGTAAAAAGCCCTATGTCCCTTTCCTAAACCAAACTCCCTGCTCTCCCACATGTATCTAGGGAGCAGGAGCATTGGCCATAGGTTTTTTCACATGACACAAGACCCCTCTAATTTCCAAGACAATCAGAATGAGCCTTAGCCCCATTCTACACAACATAACCAACAAGTGTTAGCATCATGTCTAAGTGCAATACACACGCAACGTAGCAATACTTAGTAGTCCACGCATATAGCGTAGCATAACCCTCTTTTTGCAAGTAGCATAGCAAGAACATGAAAGTGGTAGAATAGCAAAAATAGCCTAGCGTAGCAACAGAGCAATTAACCTTAATAGGGCAGTTAACAATATGCCCCGATAGAACACATGTCGCACTCTCACATCACGCATGGCCTAGCCCTCCTGAGGGTCCTACGTCACGCCATTCAAAATGCAAGTAACTTAAACTACCCAAACCCCCGTGGTTATGATAACCATGGAGGTGGCAGTTTAAGCAACCTTGCATGCAATGACGGCATAATGTTTATGCACTCGTTGCGTCGAGACAGCAATAAAAGTGACGCAAAGGCCAAAACAATGCAATAATAGAGAATGTAAATGGCTAAAACGAGGATGCAAAATGAAAGTAGAGAACAATAAAAGCAAAAAATGATAACAGAATTGCAAAAAAAAAAGGAATCATAGTAACTTGCCAGGTCAATGGCATGTCCTTCTATGCCACGACGTGCGCTTATGTCATGTGCTCTAGGGTTTGGTTCAACTCCTCGACCTTTATAAATGCCAAATTCATGCATTCCTTCTTCGGAGCCATCGTCCTGCTCGCAAACCTCTTTTCCTAATCGCTCTACAGAAAACCATCTTGCTCACTGTTAGCACAATCGCTCTGAAATCTCCTTATGCTCCGAATATGGGCTTTGCACTCTTACGGCGAGAATGGCAAGCTTACGAGGGTTTAATTCCTATTTATGGCCATAATGGTGAAAAGGGAAACTTGTCGCTCTCTCTCTCTGTTTAATGTGGAGTGCCTTGTACAGTGTAGCATGCTCTCTATGACATCGTAGCACTATTAGCATTAAAACCTTGACAAACTTCAAGCTAACTACTTTCTTTCCTAAGAAATGATAAAATATATTTTTGATTTTCCTAGTCCGGAAAGACCTTAAACTAGCAATTGTAGCATAGTTGCACTTTTACTGGTCCAAAAAGACCTTAAACTAGCAAACCCTAGCACAGTTGCAACTTTCATGGTCCAAAAAGACCTTAAACTAGCATCTTTCAATCTGCTATACGTTCGTGGTCTGCAATGACACTAAACTAACAGCATCACATTTTCATGTCGACAGTTTTACATTTCCCATTTTAGCAGCTCTACATCTCCATGCCATAACGGTCTGCCATGACTTTAAACTGGAAAAATTTTAATCTCTACATCATACATCTCGTCATTGCATTGCAAGTTTTCATTATACACGATTGCTACCAACGGGTGTCTCTTAACTAGGCTTTCATCTCATTTTTACAGCTTAAGCAAAAATGGAAAGCCATTGCGAACTCTCCACACCTTTAGCCCTAGCAAGTCCACATGGAAAGCTCGAGAGACAATTGAACCTAGACTTGATCGATTGGGGTTCAACCATAGCTAGCATCATAACATCTTTAGAAGCATCCCTAGACTAGCCTGAGCATCTAGTCTAAACCCTATATTTAGAGGCTGGGGATGTAACTAAAGATCCTCTCGTCGAGACACCTATAACCATGCCCAAGGGGGAGGTAAAAATGTTAAAGCTTAGCTCCCTCCTAGACATGTAGACATGTAGACACACGAAAATGTAACCAAAATTTTACAAGACAACATCAAAGTCTTCACGTGGTCATACAGTGACATGCCAGGTTTAGACCCACAGTTGATACAACACAACATCATCTTAGACCCGCGCATGAAGGCAGTCAAGCAGAAGGCTCAAAAAGTCAAACCAGAAATTGCACTAGCCGTAAAGGATGAAATCACCAAGCTATACCAAGCTGGTTTCATCTGCATAGTTGATTCTTCGGAATGGGTGTCCAACATCGTCGTAGTTTCCAAGAAAATGGGAGGAATACGAATCTGCATAGACTTCCAGGATCTGAACAAGGTGACGATCAAGAACGACTTCCGACTTCCAAGCATTGATCATCTCATAGACACTATGGCTGGTCATGCTCTATTATCCTTCATGAATGGCTTTTTTGGCTATAACCAAATTCGCATCAACTCGGAGCATCAGTTAGCAACAACCTTCATGACCCCATGGAGTACCTTTTGTTACACCATGATTCCTTTTGGGCTCAAGAATGCTAGAGCAACCTACCAGTAAGCCATGACCTACATCTTCAGTGACTACATCTTAGAAACATTAAATAATTACATGGATGATATAGCAGTCAAGTCCAAGGAGGCAGCTAATCACCCACGCGATCTAGGGGTAGTCCTCAAGTGTTGCCAAATGCATGACTTACACCTTAATCCTAAGAAGTGTGTCTTCGGTGTGAAAATTGGACGCATGTTAGGGTTCATGGTATGAGAGGCAGAAATCAGGGTGGACCCTAACAAGGTCAAGGCCATCGTCAACCTAGCACCTCCTACAAACCTTAAGGAGTTACGTGGGTTGCAAGGTAGGGTACAGTTCATTCGAAGGTTTATAGCAAAGTTGACTAACAAGTTACACCCCATGCAACATCTTCTAAAGAGAGGGGTTGACTTCGAGTGGATAACCCAATGTCAACAAGCCTTTGATGACTTGAAGGAAGAACTCTCACACCTCCCAACTATGCATCTGCCACACAGAGATAAGCCTTTCTTCATCTACCTTGCCACCTCCGACACATCTATCGCAACACTGCTATGTTAGAAATGAGACAACGGATCTGAGATACCAGTGTACTACCTAAGTCATGCATTAATAGTGCATGAGGCAAAATACAATGAAGTAGAGAGTAATTACCTTGCCTTAGTATTTGCATTAAAAAAATGGAGGCACTATCTATTTTGTAGTGCAGTCAACATCATTTGCAAAAGCAACATACTTC
>MNCI01027040.1:88743-168512 GCA_015680685.1 Gnetum montanum
GTCGTCCACTAAGGGTCAAGCCATAGCAATGCAACTTACGACCTCACCCGTCGACGACCACGCAACCATAGATCCCGAATTCCCAAACGAGCATGTTGACACTATCAACATCATTCCATTGCACCTAGAAGCTACTCTACACTTCGACGGTGCTTCAACCTCATGAGGAGGTAGTGCTAGTGCCATCGTTATATTTCCCTCTGGGGAAATGCACCCATTCATGGATCGTTTTGTGTTCCCTTGCATCAAAAATTTGGTAGAGTATGAGGGGCTACTCAGAGGCCTCTTAGCCACCCAAACATTACACATACAACACTTGACAATCTGCAGTGATTCACAACTAGTTGTGAATTAAATCACTGGTGTCTACACCTGCAAAGCTATGCACCTACAACCCTACTGCGACCTAGCAAAAATCATGCTTAAGCAATTTGCAACCACCGATGTGCAACACGTACTGCACAACGAGAACACCATGGAAGATGCCTTAGCCACCCTTGCATTAAACATTCCACCACACTCGTTCGCAAGTATGGTAACTGCAATTGTCAAATGTACTGAACCTATCACTCAGGTGGAACACGTGGCCTCTATCAGTGCCGCGAATACCCAGGAGTGGTATGCTAACATTAAAGCCTACCTACAACATGGTAAACCACTAGGTGGACTAACATCTACTTATAGAGATGTGATCCAAAAGCACGCCCGACAATATACGCTCATGGGGAATGATGTCCTGTGCCAACACTCCTATGATAGGATATTGTTGGTATGCATGGGTGGGGAGTAGGTGAAGAAAGTAGTTAATGAAGTGCATGAGGGACTGTGTGGTGGACACCTAGCGCCCAAGGCTATGGTGGTGAAAATTAGACACCTAGGGTACTATTGGCCCCACATGGAGTGTGACTATTTGTCAAAAGTCAAGACATGTGACACATGCCAGAGATATGCAAATCTCATACACATCTCACCTACGGACCTACACCCAACGCAAATCATGTGGCCTTTCCAACAATGGGGACTAGACCTCGTAGGACCCATCACACCTAAGTCCTCCACAGGGCATAGCTTCATTATCACCGCCACTAAGTATTTTACTAAGTGGGTCAAAGCCATTCCCCTAAGGAAAATGACATCTCAGCAAATCTGCCACTTCATCCTCAACAACATCATGACAAGGTTTGGGCTTCCAATGACTATTGTAACCAACAATGGGCAACAATTCAATAGTATGGAAACTTGAACCTTTTGTAGAAACCTAGGCATTAAGCAATCATTCTCCTCCCTATATTACCCATAGGTGAACAGATAGGCAAAGGCTACAAATAAGTCCATCATCAACTTGTTGAAGCAGATTCTTGGCAACAACAAGAGGCAATGGCACAAGCAAATCCTGTACATTCTCTGGGCCTACAGAACGACATGTAGAACCACAATAATTAAGACTCCTTATAGCCTTGTTTATGGATCTAAAGTGGTGTTGCATCTTGAGTTGTAGGTACCATCACTCTGGATGATCCTCTCAGATGTCATGAGTGAAGCCCAGAACAATGAGTCACGGATCATCAACCTCTACTCAATAGAGGAGGAACGTGTGCAGACGCTGAGGTGCATAGAACACTACCAGAGTAAGCAAAAGCAAAAGCACCATTCAGACCTACATCAAAAGCTAGTACAGAATGGAGACCTCATCCTCAAGGCTGTCCATGGGCATGTGAGCAAATTCTCAGCCAACTGGGAAGGCCCTTACATGGTCACCAAAGCCTTCGGGAATGGAGCCTTCAAGCTGGCAGATATCAACAGAAACGAGTTCACCAACCTGGTGAATCACTCGTACCTCAAGCTATACTACATTTAAAGCATGAAGACATCGAACAGTGTCTACTACAATGATAAACTGGCAACAGCAACGAGCAACGTCCACTACGAAGATAAACTGGCAACATCAACCAACATCCGCAATGACGTTAAACTAGGGGCATCGAGCAGTGTCTACTATGATACTAAACTGGCAACCATGACAAGCAGCATCTGGTACGAAGATAAATTGGTAGCAGCCATCTGCTACAATGTAAAAACTAGCACAGCTAGTCTGCTATGACTATAAACTAGCACAGCACGTCTGCCATGACATTAAACTAGCATGTAAGGTCTGTTGGGACCTTAAACCAACACAGCAGTCCACTGGGACCCTAAACTAGCACACAGTCTACCAAGACCTTAAACTAGGTTCACGTCACGTCCTTAGCATGCATCTACGCCAAGTACACATCGAATGAGCATGCACAATGCTAACATGGGGGTGGGAGGTTATAGCTCCAGAACACGGTTCATGATGCACTGGGTACACGATCTGGAACACACACAATGCTGCCACCCTTGGAACCATGCTGACCCTCCAGAGATGTCGTATGGCATCACACTGGCCCTCTCGACCTACCGTCACCATGGCCCACTACCCTAATGGTAGTTCCTTGGCCAGTGCTCATCATTGGAGTTCCAGCAATATTGTGGCCCATCCACAATATTCCAGCCCCCTGCCAATGCCTCGGCTCAAATGATGTTTAGCTATCTGTTAGCTGATCATAATAGCTAAACTGAGAATGCATGCCTTTGGTAGGGATTCCAGAGTATCCGCACTTACAGTAGCTCCCAGTTCCATTGACGCTAGCTCCTCCGCAACGATGCTGCTAAGGCCACGCTGGCCTTCCTTCTTTGGACGCCATGCGCCAGCATGGATGTCCAAGAGCTTTAACAATGTCTGCAATAAGCAAGACCTTTTTTCACATCGTGGCTGTCTCACTCTCCATCATGCTTACAAGGTGTGGTCAAAGGCGAGTCTAGCCACAACAGCAGGTGCTACGGCATCGCGAAGTGAGTGCCTCAACTAGCTTGACTACTTCAAAGTGCAAATTTCATGACGTGAGTAACGCAGCTCACTACATGGAAAGCATCTGTACGTAGGTTAAGATCCTTTGTGGATGTAACGCAGCTCATCCTGCGAAGGAAACACCTATCCTACACGAGGTCAAAGGTTAGAGTAAAGATGAAAACGCGAACAAGTCCCTCATTAGCACTCCAATGAGGAACTTTGCTAAACCTCATCTTTCCTCTTTTCCTGGAAACCAATGCAACACTCTCAAGTGTAGCCAAGCAACGTCTTGACACTCACCGAGCAACAATGTTAGCATCGTGCCTTCTGTGGTATTTCATTTTCTTTGTCAATGTCTCTCGAGCCCATCCTCCAAACGTCTACAAAGAGAGGTAAATGAAACACCCCAAAATTTGAAGGCATGCCTACTTCACCAAGCCTTTGCAATTCGTGCAGCATTATGGTAGTTCTTCAGCAGATGAATGCTCTGATTTTTAGACTGTCTGCTTTAGCAAGTTTTCTAACTCAAGGAGTCTTACTACACTACACTACGCCATGTAGCGTAGCAATCTTTAGAAGAAAATTGCAGAAGCACAATGGTACGCTTGCTATGCTATGTATCATAGCATAACATAGCAAAAGTTGGACAATCAGCCTCCTTACTTGACTTCAAATCCTTCGGCAATGTCTCCTTTCGTCGGAAAGCGACGAACTTGGCAAAAATTAGGCCATGTTTGCTGCTACACTACGCTAAGCTACATGGCGCAGCGAGGCGTAGCAATTCTATGGAAATGATAGAAGGCATCTCAAAGGGCGGGATTAGCAAGTTCACAAGTTTCATAGTGCAAAAGACAAAGTTTGCAGATTGGTGACATTTTTGCGGCTAAGGACAGTTGCTATTCTATGATACGGTACGTAGTGTAGCGTAGCAAATCTGCGACCAGCAGTCATGACACTGCAAAGGTTCCCAGCACATGCAATGGGAAACAACATAGATTTTTGCTTTAAACTAATAGTTTTGCTACGCTACACTGCGTAGCATAGCACAGCATAACAAAATGCTACGCCACGCCAAACATGCTATTCTACAAAGCATGACAAGGCATGGTAAGTAGTTACGCGACATCAATGCACCTCACCTAGTTGCACTGTTACTCTGAGATCATAATTATGACATGGAAGGTTTGTAATTACGGTGTGGTAGGCTCATCCAATAGTCATGCAAGCACGTGCCACACACCCTTGGTCCTATAAATGTCCCAATGAGCAAGGCTTAAAGTCTCTCTGGCTCATTTGGGCACTGGGACACTCTGGCTTTTTTTTGGCTTCTGGCACTCTAGCTCTCTTTTCGCACTTTCAGTCCCAGTTTTCTAAGCAACCTAGTTGGCTAATAATTTTGTTGGTTGACAAGAAAAAGTTAGCATTGTAATCCTGAACATTGTAAGCTTTTTGTATAACATTTTAAATAGTTAGCACTTTCAATTGGCATTTTGTTCTACTCTTCTCTACCACCTTGGTAGTACTTTGCATTGTTGACGACTAAGCCCACGTTCAAGCATGTAGCTGTCTCGTTCTACATGTCTTGATTACTCTTGGGACCTCTACACTTCCCAACGCTATGCAACCGATTGTATCCATCTTAACAAAGCGAAGTTATAGCTTCAAAGCGGTGCATTTTTCTAATTGCATTTTTACATTATCTCCTTTTTACTATTGCATTTTACATTATTTTCTATCTCTTTTGCATTTAAGCATTAGTTCGCGATATCAGTTTCGTTTTCAAATAACACGTTGCAAAAGGTTATATAGACACCAACTAAGTCCATGTCTGATCAACTAGACCATTTAGGGTGCCCCATTTTCATCCCATCCAGCATGTCCCTTCAACAAAAATAGGGTCGAGACTGCCAGCGGTTGATAGCCCCTCAACGTTTTTCCAATCACTGACGTTTTCGATCACTACATTGACCTTATTCAACTTTGCATGTCAACCTTTGGGGCTACTAGAGTTGAGGACTAGGGTTTGGTATTAAGTTTTGGTAATTTTGAGTATTCCTAAGTGGTTTTTTGGCTTCCCCTCCTTCTTCCATGCTAAAGATAGAAAGATCATCATGGAAAATAAGGTGGAGTATATTTTAACCAATTTTAACCTCAAACAATTTTGCATGTCAACCTCCAGGGCTGCCGAGGTTGAGGACCAGATTTTGGTGTTAAGTTTTCGTAATTTTGAGTATCCCTAAGTGGTTTTTTGGCTCTCCCCTTTTCTTCCAAATTTAGGATAGATAGCTTAGTGTGGAAAACAAGGGGGAATGGATTTTTGGCCAATAATGACCTCAATAAACTTTACATGTCAACCTCTAGGGCTATTGGGGTTGAGGACTATGGATCTATGTCAAAACTGGATAGTTTTGGGAATTACTAAGTGGTTTTTTAGATTCCTCCCTTTCTTTCACATTGGGAATAGAAATCTTAGCATGAGAAACAAGGGGAAATGGATTTTTGGCCACCTCAATCAACTTTCCATGTCAATCTCCAAGGTTACCAAGGTCAAGGGCTAGGGTCTAGAGATAAAACTAGTCATTTTAGAGATATTTTAAGAGGTTTTTGTACTTCCCCCTATTTTGTCATGCTAGGGATTCTATGCTCATCATGGAAAAATAGGGGAAAAGGATTTTGGTGCTTTATGATCACTTTCAGTCATGCATGTGGGCTTTTGAGGTTGCTGGCAATGATGGTCAATGACTAGTATCAAAGTCTGGCTTTCTTGAAGGTTGATGAGTGGTTTTTGGGCTTCCTCCCCTTTTTCCACATTAGGGCTTCCATGCGCAATGTGGAAAACTAGGGAAAAATATTTTTGATGATTTTTGACAAATTTCAACCATGCATGCAGGTTTCCTACATTGTCAGCATCGACTGCTAACATCTAATGTTAAAGTTTCATTGTTTTAATGTTGTTAAGGCATTTTTGGATATTTCCCCTCTTTTCCACACTCGGGCTTCCATACTTAGCATGGAAAAATGGGGGAAATATTTTTGATCATTTTTAGGCATGCATGTANCAACATGGAAAATTAAGGAGGAAAGCATTTTAATCATTTTTGATCATGCATGAGTGTTCACAAGGTTGCTAGTGTTGCTAGTGTGAGGGGATTTTCAAGAGTCCCCCATTTTTTCCACACTAGGGTGGAGGCTCAGCATGGAAGAGGTCCTCTAAATCAAGAAAGTTAGATCTAGGCTACATCTTTAGCTAATCAACCATGCATGTTGACCTTCGAAGTTGCTAATATCGATGGTCAATGTTGGGTGTTAAGATTTGATAGTTTGGAGGTTTCTAAGTGTCTCATGCAACTTCCTCATTTCTTCTATGCTAGGAATGGTGGCAACTACATGGATGAAATGGTGGTGATATATTTGTACCATTTTTGACCCATTTTGGGGCTTTCAAAAGCTTTAGAGGGTTCCAGCAAGGCCTAACGGTCACCGAGCATCAAGAAATGGTTATTAGGTCATCAACATAGGTCATTTTTTACTTCCCCCTGATCTTTCCACATTGAGGGTGAAAGGCTCAATGTGGAAAAAGAATCCCCTTGTGTAGAAAACACAAAATCATAGGTTTCAACTAGTTTTGACTAATTTCAATTAGGTTTGGTATGGTTCTGAGGTTGTTGGAGATACTTGGAGGGGTTCTAGGTAATGTGGGGCCTACTTTGGGGTCAAATTTGTGCGAAATGAGTGTTGGAAGGCAAGAGTGAATGTTACCCCCTTCTTCCATGTTGGGCACTATTTCCCCAATGTGAAAATCTATGGTGCTTAGCCATGCTCATGTTTTGTCCAAATTTGGAAACCTAGGTTGAAAAAGATAAGTTGGAGTTACTACAAATAGAAAGATATTGTAATGTTAATGAATTTGTAGAAGAATGGACATGTTTCCATGCTAGGCATGGTATTCCTAGTGTGGATGCATAAGGGTAAGGTTTTCTTAATGTTTTATGTGCCAAAATTAGTAAAAATCATGCAAGTTTAATTAAAAGGGAAGGTGCAAGGTGGGGCCCACAATCCAGAAATTTAAAATTTTAAAAATTGAAGTTTTTTCCCCCTTAAAATTGACATGAAAAAAACTTTCCCCCCTTTTGCTTTAGTGCACTTGTAGTCATGGTGCATTGAATTATCAACTAGGGTTTTGTTTAGGTTTAGGTGGGATTTATAAGTCAAAATTTGCATATTTTGATCATAATTGTCATTCTTCAAAAACGTGCATTAGAGGAGAACTCTAGTAGAGATTCATGTGGTAGCCACAACCAATATTTAGTGTGGAAGCCCTCCATCTCCCTTGTATTCAGCGTAGAACTCCCATCTTCTGCTAATTTCTCCCTTTCTCAACATTCAACCTACCATGGCACCAAAATAGAGAGTACGAAAGACTAAAAACCCCACAATCCAAAGGGTGGATGAGCACTCCAGGGAGTTATCAGAGGTTCCAACACCTATCTTAATCTAGGCCCCATTTGTCATTGCTCCAAGGTAGTCAATTCTACCTATTTTTCCCTTTGTTTTCATGGTTTTGTTCTAGTTTTTTGTCTACCAAGTTTTAGGGCCGTTTTTTTAGATCTACTCCTATGGGGGGATTAAGTTAGAATTTTGAAAAAATCTCACCTCCTATTTTGGCTACCTCCATGCAAATCTATGGTTTTTTTCTTGCTTTAGCTTTTCCAAATTTAATTTTGAAAATAGGTTTTGTTGTTTTGTGTTTTTTTCCTCAAAATCTTGCAATATGGCTATTTTTCTCAGATCTAGGCCTTAGGATTTGTTAAAATTAAATTTTAACAAAACCCTACCCCATTATTTTGATGTGAATTTAAATGGGTTGTAAGGTTTTTGTCTATTTTGACCATTTTAATTGCTACATGAAGTTTAGTCTTTGGGATTTTTGAAGTTTTGTTACGAAAAAGAAAGCCAAGATGTGTATTTTTTCTTAGTAAAATGACTACATATTTGAGAAATCAAAATTCATGGATTTTTATCCCTTTGTTTGAGCTTCCTGATGATTATTGTTTCATTTAATTTGGCTTTGAAATGAGGGATTTATGGCTATTTTCCTAATGTTGCACAGTTAGGTTGTTTGCGCTACTTTTGTAATTTCATGTAGATTTTTGAAATTTTCATAAGAAAATAGCCAAGGTTTTTTGCTATTTTCTAGTCATGGTTGCATAGGAATTTTCTTCAACTTTCCAATGAAGGTTGAATCACTTTGATTTGATTTAAAATGAATTTTTTATGAATCTTTCTTACTAAGGTTATGTAGATCATGATATTGGCTTCATGGCTCTTTCTAAATTTATCATGCTTTTTCTTCAACTTTCCAATGAAGGTTGAATCACTTTGACTTGATTTAAAATGAATTTTTTATGAATCTGTCTTGCTAAGGTTATGTAGATCATGATATTGGCTTCATGGTTTTTTCTAAATTTATCATGCTTTTTCCAAATTTTTGTATAGTTTAGATATTTTTCCAAATTTATGCATGCTTTGCATAATTTAGATGCTTTTTCTAAACTTATGCTTTCTTTTCTCCAAATTTATGCACAATTTAGGTGCTTTTTCTAAATTTATGCATAATTTAGACTAAGACATAGTTTTGGCCATAATGTTTTTGGTTATAAAGGCTATAAATATGGTATTAATGCTTTTATGGAATTTCTTAGGCTAAATAGAAGCTAATTTCACCTCTAACTTAGGAAGTTTTCTCTAAATTTGAAAAGAAATTGCAATTGGTCATGATGCAAGGTTATGCAAGTTTGTGCTGAAATTACTTAGGCTAATTTAGAAAAACACCTTAGAGCATTTTATAGAGGCTAATTTCACCTTTGACTAGATGTTCTTTCTAAATTTGCTAAGTAACTCTAATAGGCCATAATGCTTTTTCTTTGAAAGGTTGTAATAGTGCCTTTTTATAGAATTTCTTAAACTTATTAGATAAACACCTTAGAGAGCTTTTTATAGAGGCTAATTTCACCTCTGACTAGCTATTTTCCTAACCTATTAAGAAATTCTAATTGGTCACAATGCAAGGTTATGCAATGTTGCAATGAAATTACTTAGCCTAATTCAGAAAAACACCTTCAAGCTTTTTACAGAGGCTAATCTCACCTTCAACTAGATGTTCTATCTAAATTTGCTAACTCTAATAAGCCATAATGCTTTTACTTTGAAAGGTTGTAATAGTGCATTTTTATGAAATTTCTTAAGCTTATTAGATAAACACCTTAGAGCCTTTTACAAAGGCTAATTTCACCTCTGACTAGATGTTTTCCTAACCTATTAAGAAATTCTAATTATTCACAATGCAAGGTTACAATGAAATTACTTAGGCTAATTCAGAAAAACACCTTAGAGCTTTTTACAAAGGATAATTTCACCTCTGACTAGATGTTCCATGTAAATTTGCTAAGTAGCTCTAATAGGTCATAATGCTTTTGCTTTGAAAGGTTGTAATTTTAACAACCAAAAATGTTGATGGCTAGAATCACTGAGGGATCAATGGACACATAGCCTTAACCCTACCTCCACACGAGGGCCTTGCTAGAAACAAAGGCAGAGCATCCTAAATAGTCTTGTCGATTGAATAGGAACTTTGCTGGTTGTATTTGGGGTAGTGGGTGCAATCGGGGAATGGCATGGTTAGCCGAAATGCAAATGCAAATAATGCAAAATGATGCTAAGTGTCAAAGTGGTGTTTTGCGGTGCTAAGTGTACAACATAGCCACAGAATGGGGGCAAGTGTAGCTAAGGGTTTTAACTGAAACAAGAGTGTCAACCCATAGAAACTACCACCCAAGCATAGTACAATGTGATGATGCATTAAAAAATGTAAAAAGATGCACGAAAAATGTAATAAAATGCTAGAAATAGGAGAGAGAAATGGAACACCACCCTAAATGGGAGCATTGTTAATTCCAAAAGGATATCAAAAGGTACATAATGTACAACAAGCATAGTGGAAGCATAGTCATAGTCTCGATGGTGTTGGGTTGTGAAGTCTGGTACTCATCATGATGAACTATGCTTGTCAAGTTGGTTGTCATGGTGTACCATGTGGTGTTCTATAAGGTTGCAATAGGGCTGTAGTGTATCGTGCTATGCAACTATGCCTCTCTGCTAGTGTGGTGTACTCTGGGTCTCATTTTCCCATAGAGTTAAGTGCCAAGATGCAAAAATAGCAAATGTTAAATGAAAGTGCCAATTACCAAACTAGTAAAAAATGAAAGCCAACCCTTTGAAATGCAAGGGTTAGGGTTAGCCCAAAATGTGGATTAGGTCCCACATGGCAGTGCAGTAGGTAGGACCACAAGAAAAATTTAGAAAATTTTCTAAGTCTAGAGGTAACCAGAAAAAGTTCAAAAATTTTCGAACTCTAGCTACTATGCTCATTTCATGTTACGTGTCAAACATGAGATGTTTGTTGATATGCTTGTCTTGTATTATGTGTAGGACATAAAACACTAGATGCTACGCTCATCCCTTATTATGTGCAAGACATAAGATGCTCTCTAGGAATAGGGCATAGTATGGACACTTAGAAGAATCTTGTGAAGACTATAATCCTTGTTCTTGCTACGCTGGCTATGCTCTGGAGTGTAGCAGGAGGGGTAGCCTCAGGAGTTAGAAAATCTACCAAATGCCTCTTCCATGCTGAGCTAGCTTGACAACTTCTAGCTTGACACTTCTCACTAAAAAGTGTGTTATGCTGGCTACGCTCTGGAGCATAGTAGGGGCAATGGGAGTGTAGCACAACACTTAGAAAATTCTACAAAACTAGCTATTTTTGTGTTGGCTATGCTTGCCATGCTCTAGAGCATAGCAGCTATAGTGTCGAGTGTAGTAACTACAGTGTCAAATGTAACAGCTACAATGTCGAGTGTAACAACTATAAAGCCAAGCGTAGTAGTTATAGTGTCAAGTGTAATAGCTACAGTGCCAAGCATAGCACAACACTTAGAAAACATTTTGTAGCTTGCTACACTCATCCTGTGTTATGTGTGCGATGTGTAACTCAGCAGTTAGAAAAATTTTGCAAAACTGGCCTTAATGCATGCTACACTAGCTACACTATGGAGCATTGCAATAACACTTAGAAAAATTTTCCAAGTTTTGATACTTAGACAAATTTGTAGAAAGTGCCATCATTTTGACACTTAGAAAAATTTTGCAAATCTGGCAGTTGGAGTTGACTACACTCAACACTTAGAAAACTTTGGGCAAAATGCCACATTTTGACACTTAGCCAAATTTTTAGTTGAGATGTCGAGACCCAAAATTTTGTGGTGTTTCAGTAATAGTGCCTTTTTATGGAATTTCTTAAGCTTATTAGATAAAAACCTTAGAGCTTTCTACATAGGCGAATTTCACCTATGAATAGATGTTTTTCTACCCTATTAAGGCATTCTAATTAGTCACAATGTTTTTGGTTTGTTTTGTGCAGGGTCTTCTTGAGGCATACTCTTATTATAGTGGAGCTACTAGGCATTTTGTGTTACATTGTTCATCCCAAGACCAATAATCCACCACATGACATGCCTCTTGGGAAGCTCTTATTGTGGTTTTGTCCCAAGGCAAGGGACTTCCTTGCTTACCTCCTCAAGAACTTCAGTGTGATGTTGTAGTCACACTTGTTTGTGGATGTAGCCAGGGTTGTTGTGGAGACCCGATTACCTTGGGCATTAAGACTGATTACCAAGTATATTACTAATAAATCAATTCCTAAAACTACAAGGGGACTTGCAAATGCGGTAAGTTCATGCTACTTGTCAAATATCTAGATAATGCTAGAGTATAGTAAATATAATATTGATAATACTCTAATGGTGGCACATAGTGCCCACACACTATTCAAAAACTTGCCTAGAACTGTGTATCATCTATAGGGGTAAAAATGGTTATTATAATGTTTTTTATGGTTTTGACTTAACTTCTTTATCTAACTTCATTAATTTTCTTCTTGCAAATACAAGGTCAACGAGTAGGGTTTGATCATTAATGATTAAATCTTGGTTGTGGCTCAAACTACTTTAGACAAATTCATCAAGAGTCCCAAAATCAAAGCTACTATGTATCAACAGTTAAGAGGAAAGTTTAATGAATATGCCATGAGGTTCAACATGATATACAAGAAGTGCAAGGATGATAAGATGATGCACAACTGGTGGGTAGATGTTGATGGCATGAATCAGACCCTTGTAGCTAGAACTTCCACATCGTAGTAGAAAAGTAAAGCGAAACACATGACTTCTAGTGTTTTATGGAATTAAGTATTTTATTATTCTTCTTGGTTATTAAAATTTCTCATATGGATGCTAACCTTTGGTTATTGCTTTAGAGGACCTTCTACTTCAGTTGATGTCACTATACCACTTACACATTTACATCATGAGGAAACCCTCATCTTGAAGTTTGGTGATGTGACATTAGTGTAGGAGTGGCTAAGGCAACAATCACTTGGATACATTTAAGCAAACATCCAACATACAAGTTAACTTGATGTATTTATGGCACCTATTCCTTCCATATCTGCTATGAAGATGTTGCATGTTATTGACTCCTTTGATGAGGAGGTTGTTCACTTTAGCACCATCATTCAAGGTGTTAAGGTGAACATTAACATATGTGCTAGCCTTTTCTATGACTTGTTTGGGATCCTTGCTAATGGGACCAAGGTTCCCATTAGGATAGTGAGGTAATTAGGTCATCGTGATGAAGTTCTAGAGTGGCTTGGTACTAGCATGGGCCACTTTATAATTTCAATGGATAGCCTCATGAACCCTCATGGGAAGGAATCAATGAAGAAAGAAGACCAACAAGTCCATTGTAACAAAGACCATTGTTGGGATTGCAACTTGGTTTCTTGCCAATGAACAATATCACATTTCTCTTGTTTCACAATTTATTTAATTGTATGTTGCTTGTATGGGGTACCTTGACCTTATCAATTCCAAGATAAGATCTTCATGATCTACCCGTAGATTGCTTCCTATAGACCTTCATCAAGGTTCCTTAAATGCCTAAATCCAAATCAGCATTGCCACCTCACCAAGTCAAGAATTACATCATCACCATATTCTTTGTTGGAATTAGAATTTTCAATTATTCTACATTGGTTGGAATTCCAACATTAGATGGTGAAAAGGTCAAATGAAATAAAACTATTTTTAGAAAGTGAGATTTGAACCCATGATTATAAGCTCAATGTTCCTTCTCTCCTCTCCCCTAACCATGTGGCCAAGCTCCTTTGTGTTATTTTAAGCTTTCCTTTCTATAGTAAGTTTTAGCCACATAATAGAAACCAGCTTTAAACAACCATATCTTCCTCCTACAATGAAGTTTTCAAACTTGATTCAAAGTGTATGAAAGCTTCTGACCTTTCTTTTTATGTTAGAAATATTCTAATCATAATTTTCGTGGCCAGAATTGTGATAAGGTGAATATTTATATATTGGACCTTATCTTGGTTATTAATAACACCTTTCCAAGCCTATATACACCCCCTTGACATAAGAAGAAAAATGACTTTTGGATCCCTTCCTTGCCCTCTCCCATTTCACTACCTTATCCCACATTTTTACTCCTTGAAATCATTATGAGTACCCTTTTAGTTGGGCTAGGTGCTAGTGTGGGATTGAGGCTCTAAACTATAGATGTTCCACTAGCTACATTGCCCATTTACTTGCTTCAAGGATGAATTGTGCAAGTCCTTGGTTTGTGTAGTTAAGACAATTTGCCATTCTTGATATAATATACAAAGGTTTGTGGCATAGATGTCTAGTTACGTTGGTTAATGCAATCAAAACTATTAGTGTTGTGTTACATGATCAATAGGTGATAGCTACCAGTTGGGAGGTGTTGGGTTTGGTGAATGTGAAAAGGTAAGTTCATTGATCTCTAATTTATTTATCTTTGTGTCCATACTTGTGGGTCTATCATGGATGAGGTGACATTCTATAATGGCTGATGCACCTAATTAAGTTTAGATGTGCTCATCATACCTCAATGCATGTCTTTGTCTAGCACCATGGTTTGGATGTACCTAGGCATTGCATACTTTGCCTAATAGGGCACCTGAAACAATAGAATATTTAATCTAACATTGTTGTTTCGAATGCAAAGTGTGGATGTTGGTAAACATTTCTCTCCCATTAAGCTTCATCGGTGATTCTCTCTATATTTCTGGCTTGTAACATTTGGAAGGCCAAAAGCCATCATATTTTTTAGGCTAAGCCTTTTCCATCTCTAGAATCTTTGCTGCTTCTTACCTGGTTGATGAGGACATCAAGAGGAACAACTACAAGAAGTTGAGAAGTTTGAATGAAGTACATGACTTCATTAAATTTGAGGAAGATAGAATGTGGTTGGATACCCTCCACAAGGAGTTAAAGGAATTTTGTGTGTATCCCTTCTTACCTTCTCCTACATGATGCATTGTAGATTTTTGTTTTGCCCACCATATTGGTCAATAGTTTATAGGCTCTAAGGGAGTTTTAGGATTTTAGGATATGTGGGGTTAGCACATTTCGAAATGATCACAATACAGGAACAATAAATTTCTTTACGAACTTGCTAACACCTCAACATGGCATTGAAGGCATCCAAAACATTTACCCCCAAAATATCAATGAACTCCTTGAAAAATTCAACAAGCCAACCATTAGGCCTTGACACCTTGTCTAGCTTCATTGATCCCAAGGCTTCTTCCAATTTCATTCTACTGAAAGGTGCTAACAAATAACAATTGTCCTCTACACTTAAAATAGAATCAATGGAAATCGAGGGGGGATTTAGCTCCTTCCTCCTCCAGATGCTGAACTAATATTCTAGCAAGGTCTAAGCGATCTCCTGATGCCCATTCACCTCCTGCCCTTGAGACATTAGACTATGAATTTTCTTGGACAAGTTCAATGAATTTGCACCAACAAAAAAAAAAAAAAGTGTTCTAATCTCCCTCTTTAAGCCAACACACCCATCGCCTTTGCCTCAAATAGACTTTTATCACTATGTTAGTTATAGTAATCAAACTAATATCCTTTTATTTTTCATTAAAATTAAATTTGTTATATAAGTTTCATTTTAAAATGTTTACCATTAGGTCAATGTTTGGTTATTAGTGATAAGAATTAAATTGATCATCTCTCATTCCGTTATTTCCATACATAGGTTGGTATTGCCCCTAGTTTGAGTTGCACTTGAGGTACTATTAGGCTTTTTGGTTCTCAAGATATATAGTCTAGAACTTTATAACTCAGCATTGCCCACCAAAATTGAACTTTAAAGCTTTCAAATCAAGAGTCTTACCACTACGCATATGTAATTAATGCTATTATTATTACCATTAATGTCTACTTTTAACTTATGATTTGCCCTAGGTTCTTGTGATATTCATCAAGTAGATAATCTCATATGTATATAAGATAAAAGATAACCATTCAAATATTTGATTAGCTTATACAAGGTTGCTTTATTTGAAAAGTTTGTGTAATAAGTTGCAAGTTTGAGTTATGCTTCAAACACCATCGTATTTTACCTATAAGAAGGGTCATCACCTAGAGACTAAATGCTCATCCATCAAAAGCTTAAGGAGGCGAGCGAACATCTAATATCTTCTGGAGTGATTACATCCATGCTTGAACCATGCTTCATAATTTGAAAAATAAGCACCTTACCATCACTCCAAATAATAGCTCCCTACCTATGTTCCACCAAAATAAAATATTTTGTTCATTGTATAACCTTGAATGCATAAAGTCAAAAGTTCTGACACTAAGAAATCTTATTTTATAAGTTTTACTATACTACAAATGTTTGGTTCCACCCTTTCCATAACTTGCCTCCAAGCCAACACCTTTCTCGATATATAAAACTGAAATTTTTTTTACTTATTTCTCTATATACATTCCAAATAAACGAAAGAGAATTTCTTTTAAAAATACCTTTCAAGCATACGTGAGATAAGAATAGCAATTCCCAACCCGATGGAATAAGCTACAAGAAGCATGCTCGTTTGAGACGTCTCGTTATAATTCAAACGTGAACCCAACGCTCTCCACATGTAAAGACATTCAACAAGGTTTCTCTGCTAAGTGTCCGTTATTGTAGAAGACTTATTTGAAAGATACCCATTGAGATGCAAATGTGACCAGGATAGCACTTATCCATATCTGGAATAAGCTTATTATACGAAACCAGTTCATTTATGATTTTGACTGTGATCCAAATGTTACGTTCAGGGTTTAAACCCTCTTCACAATTAAACTCTCATAATTGAATTCACTGAAAACAAGGAGTAACACGGCACCCTTGTTAGCAGTGGTTTGATTTTCCTCTTAAGGCAAAGAAGTCGGTTCCAAAGCTAGTAGTCATCATCATTCGTCAGTATACTCAGTTAATATGTGTTTTTTTGTTTGTTGGCACTTAAGAATTAATATTACCATTGATTTATTACTTTATGCGAAACTTGCCCAAAAGGCAAAAAGCAATATGACAGACGTATTTGCAACACTAAGCCTAAGTCGCTTTCTATACAATTTAATTCAATTTACTCTTGCAGTAAAAGGATCTGGACATGCCCATTGTTAGATCGAATGCTAAAATCAACAAGATCTGTCAATGTTTTAACAACAGACCACTTTATAAGATCTGGGAAAGCAGATCCATTTTTTTCCGCCCATCTTGAACATAAAAATAGCAGCCTGATAACATCTTCCATGTATATATGTTTTGTTCTTGCAACCTTGAGAAACAGAAATGACAAAAGAACAAAATCAGGATTATTATTTTAATATTATTGGCAACTCCTAGCTGACAAAACTGAAGGTTTCTGTGTGTTAGAGGCATTTGCTAAAGAAAGTTGAATCATTGGTATTAGGCTGAAGCCTTGAAGCCTTTCCAATAATCAGAAATAGGTAATCGATATCACAGCCTACAAATAAAGTCTATTTTAAATATTGTAATAAAAGAAGCAATAATGACAGCAAAGGAATGTTGTATGCTCAGGCTTCGAAACAACTACTATGATTACTTTAAAAATGCTAAAGGTCATATGTTCAAAACATAATACAAACTTTGTTTAATATAAAATATTGATAACGTGGGCTGCCATGGCCTATATAAATTACACAGGTAAAAAGTGGCTAACGTTCAAAATATAACATGACATTCCCTTAAATTTCAAAAAATAAATTTTATGAAATGCATTGCATACTTCATACTTACATTTCCACTTGTACTGAAGAAGGATCTGAGCCTTTCTATAGCAATCTTCTCGTTATTTAAGGTACTTGCATAATCATAGAAAGCAAGGTTCTTCAGGCTTCTTCCGTCCAACAATCTGGGATAAGGAAAGATTGTCTAGTTAATAAGCAGCTCGAATTAGATCACTATAAAAGAAAAACATATAGCTTGTATCGAATTAGATCACTATAAAAGAAAAACATATAGCTTGTATCCTTTGCATGTAGTTGAGACATAAGCTATGCTTGTTAGATGTTATTGAAGATGATGAACATGTTCTTCTTGAATGCCCTCTAACTAGCTTCTGGAGATGTAAATGGGTCGTCAGTTCTCCTAGCTTGCATGAACTTGAACTTATGAGAATTATGAGACACTTTATAGAATCTATTTTTGACATTTTTTAAATGTATACTTCTATTGTCCGTTAGACACCTTGGGTCTTTTTCCGGACCTAAATTCGGTTTCAATTTCGGGTTCATAATTACCCATTTCTCTGTTTTCTTAACACACAAGATTTTAATAATTGGTGTTTTTAAGCACATGGAACCATTAACATAATTTGAGCTGTTACTTTTTTTCATCTTTACATATTTGTGAAGCTATTTCTAACAAGCCAATGATTGCTGTCCAAGTTGATAATACATTTACTTAAATCGACAACATGCCGTAGCATCAGGATACGTTTCTGCCATTTTATATATTTTATCCCTTAGGAGAACAGCAGCAGAAGTGTAAGGAATAGTTTCATTTTTGCAGTATCTTATCTGGAACGAGGAAAATCCATTACGAATTAATAGAAAAAAAGAAGCCATATAAGTACTCGCAAGCTTGGCATCGACCATACAAACTGTTCCAAGCTATTTCCCAAGGTGCATGACATATCCTGGGATAGATGTGACTTCTATGGAAAAAGAGACACCAAACATATTCTTGCAAGTACGAAAGGAATGGCCTAATATTTCTTGCCAGCAAAAGTCTGCAATTGAGAAGCAAAGAGAGAGATTTATTCTTCTTTATTTGTAAGCAGAAAAGATGAAGAATAAAAGTTACTGCATTTTTCTAGGTTCCATGTAGAAGCAAACACACCTGGGGTCTCCTCCATTTTGTATTTAATTTTGAATAAATATATATGATCATCATCCTCATCATAACCTTATCTCAACTACATAGGGTCAGCTATTTGAGTTTTTTTAATGTCATTTGCTTCTATTGAGAGAAAAATAAGTATTACTACCCAAATCTTAAATGCCTTTCTTTATGCAAGCAAACCAAGTATATTTTGGTCTACATCTTTATTGGTTCCCTCAACTTTAACAAAGCGACCACTTCTAACATAAGCATCATCTGGTATTCTTAACACATGACCAAACCATCTAAAATGACTTTCCTTAATCTTCTTATCTATAGGAGCTACTCCCAAACTTCCCCTGATAATAAAGTTGTTTGATCTTTTCTAGTCAAACTCAACATTCACCATAGCATACATATCTCTACCACATGCACGTATTGCACCTAATGTTTTTTGATAGGTCAACATTCTATGTCATAAAGGGTTTTACCCTTCAACATAGCAAGGACTCTTCTATTACAAAGCACACCACTAGCTTCTTACCATTTCCTTCAACTTGCTTTAATTATATTTGTGACATCATTGTTAATCTCACCATCCACTTAAACCGAAGATCCCAAGTATCTAAATTGCTTACATTGAGGAACTTCTTGGTTTTGAATTATAATCTTCGTTTCTTCATAACTCACTTTTCCACTAAAAGTGCACTCCATGTGTTCCATTTTACTTCTACTAATCTTTAACCCTTTTGACTCTATGGTGTTTCTCCAAGTATTCATTTTGCAACCAAGACATCCTTGGATTCATGCACTAAAACACTATCATAAACAAAGAGTATACACTAAGAGATATCATCTTGAGTATGTTTAGTTAGCTCATCCTTAATACTGGCAAGCAAATAGGGGCTTAAAGCAAATCCTTGGTGTAACTAGACCTTAATAAGAAAGTCTAAAGTCTCTCCATAGTTAGGGTGAACTCGAGATGTTGCCCCATCATACATGTCTCAAATAGCCTTTATTTACCCAAAAAGAATATCTTTCTTTTTAACGTCCACTAGATAATATCTTGGTGAACTCTATCATACACTTTCTTCAATTCAATGACAATCATATGCAAATTCCTTCTCTTACATTTGAGATCTCCATCAATTGTTATAGCAAGAAGATAGCTTTCATGGTAGATCTTTTAGGCATAGACCAAACTGATTCTTGCCTTAAGTATTATTCTATAACCTTTTCCCATAACTTAATTGGCATGGTTCATGAGCTTGATGTCTTTATAGTTCCCACAATTTTGGATGTCTACCTTGTTTTTATAGATGGATACTCTAGTGTTTGTTCTTAAATTATTCAACATTTTCCCCTTCTCCTAAATCTTGTTAAACAAATTCATTAACCAAGTAATCCCTCTATCTTCCATGGACTTCCATACCTTTATGGGGTTACATACCATCAAGTTCCAGTGCTTTACAATTCTCTATTTTCATAAAGATTATTTTACTTCAAAAAATCAAAACCTAAAAAGGTGTCCCCAAAACCATTAGGCTTTTCCTTTAAACTCTCTCTTCATTGATCTAATATACTCTGAATTTTTTAAATTTTATTATTCATTTTTTAGGGTCCAACCACTTCCCTCCCCACAAAACCCACTATTAACCATTACTATGTTTAATTCCATATCTTCAATTTTATCTCTAGGGAATTCTTCATTCAATAGTCCTTGAAAATATATCCTTCATCACTCCAAGATTTCCTTGTCTAACAACAAAATCCTTTGCCATCAAACTTGATGCATCTCATAGGGTCAAATTTTTTGCACTTCTTGTTCCGAGCAGTGACCAACTTGTAAATTGACTTCTCACCTTCCTTAGTTCCTAGCTTCTTATAAGAGAAATCGAAAGTGTTAAGTTTAGCCCTTCTCACTGTCTTCATTGCTACATAGCTCACTACATTATACGTTTTGAAGTCATCATGTCTCCTACCTTGTTGCCACTCCTTGAAACACTTCATAGTTTGAATTTTTTATTACACTTTCTCACTCCGCCACCGTCTCTTTGTGAATATACTTATTCCTTTTTGAAACCCCAAGGATGTCCTTCTCTATCATCTTGCTACAACTCCTCATCCAACTCCAACTATCATTCACAATTTAGTTTGAATCCCAAGGTCCTTCTGCAAGCCATCAATCCTTAAAAACTGATATTGCTTCTTCTAGTAAATTCCACCATTTTAAACACAGCACCCCCTTCTTATAGTCTTGAAAAGATATCATCCATAGAAAATGGTCAGGTATTTTGCAGCTGACTGTTAACTTGATGTCAACCCTCCTTTACACAGGCTTGAGACCAGCCATGCCAGAGTTAAATAAATCTATATGATATTGGATATAAATGTACCATACAACAGAATGTACAAAATATAAACACTACATACAAACATAAAGTTACGCAATCATTTCATGGCATAAAGAAAAGATCACAACAACCATATTTCAACCCTACAGATCTTTGAATTTGCCATTCTATGCAATGAAGTAGGGATAATATATTCAAGATGATGAATGCTGGAAGATAACAAAACAGGGACAGGAAAATATAAGTGTAATCGTTAACAAAAGCTTTAACTGCTAGAAAGGAAGAATGTAGAAGTGTAATGCAACTTTGCAAAATGACAGTGTCAAGTAAAATTTAAATCTGATAGCCGTGGTGATGCATACTAAAAATCAAACTTGAAAGCTCCAGTGAACTATAAGGGGTGCTTTACAACGGTCTTGTTAAAACAAACATCCATGTTTAATCCTTTGATGAGATAAACAACTAGTTTGAGCTGCCAATATGACATTATCACAAAAAGAAAACCACAGAGAATGTATTTAGCAAACGGTCTGCAAGCATGTGCAGAAGCTCCGCTTGCACATTTTCACTCCAAGTAGTTCATTCGGTGCATTTGCAGCAGCAATTATCTACCATTTTTGGCATTTGTTTACTCAAATTTCTGCAGCCTCTGTATCACTTGCTAAAATATTCTCAAAAAGCTTAAAGCATTTATATGCTCTCTCTCTTGTAAAGCATGTCTGCATTTCTACCTTCAAATGCAATTCACATACTTTGCTGTTTACTTTTTAAAATTTGAAATGGAAAGTGGGTGAATCCATGACTCATTTTAAATAGAATTCATTGCCTGACCATTGTCACAATCTGCAACGGTTCTATAGATTAGCATTGCATGGTTCTACTACCTTGAACAAATTTGAAACTGAAACTGATTTTTTTGTTATGCTCAAGAAAAGAGTTGAGTATATATTTGGAAAAACAATTGCAAGGTCAACGGAAGAATTTGGGAAAATAGCAACCTATTGTTAGCAACTATTCTTCATTCTATTTGAAGATACTTTGCAACTAAGCATTTGAGAAGCACATGCTATTCATCTCAAATTATGGAATCTGAAAAAAAAAATCAACCTATTCTTTTTTAAGCGATGTTAACTTATAAATGTTCAGCTCATCTGCATTTTTAAATGCAACGATTTTGTAATACATAATTAAGTAATTTAAATTGCTTCCACCAATTCCATTGCACAAGTAAAACGTTTTTTTTTTTTTTTTTCAAATGGCGGTCTGAGCTTTTATATGTGAAATTTATTATTCCTCTTTACACTACACAATTTTTTGAAAGTTCTATCAATTATTAAATCTTTTATTCTTCAATTCTCTATCTTCAAAGCTGAGTCATTTTAAATAAAACCAACAATTTTCCCAGATGTTTTCCTTTCTTTCTTTTTTAATGAAAAGTCCACTTCATGCAGACTTCCAGTATTTTGGATATATCCAATAAATTGACTGAAAACTTCAGCCTCAAACGGTAGCATATACGCTTCCTAGCAAAGAGGTGTTTCTAAGCATTTTTTATCTATTTCTAACATCTTTCAGTTAACATCAAAACCTGAGAAACACGACTATGTAGAATTAATTTCACTATCTAATAAAGATGTTGTTTAAGGAGGTTGTGTCATGTAACAAAGTTGGTTTGTTACTCTCTGACCAAAAAATATCCGTACATTTTATTTTGTTTTTCTTTACAATTTGGCATGAGCCTAATTTCTGGTTTCTGGAGACAAGGATTTCACGTCACGGTACAGTTCATCACAATGAAGCATCATTTTATAATTTTTCGCCATTTTTGTAAATCATAGAAAGGCCAGAAATTGATGGTTGTACACTTAAAACACAATCTTGCTTTTGTAAACGGAGAAGTACTCAAGCATGCAAATTTTACGATGCAAATCCTACGAAAGGTAACTGCATGGTTTCTAAAAGAGACTTACAGAGACATTTTGAAATTTTCCCTCGCAAAACTGAGAGCTGCATTTAAGACAAAACCCCAGTTCTTTCCAGCACAAGCCTTTCTGAGATTTACAGGCCCTTCATTCAATCCAAAAGCTTCAGACATATAGCCCACCGCATTCAAATACTCCAGAAATCTCACCCACTCGGCCCACGGATGTCTGTAACGATTTGATTCTCCTTTAACCCGCAACAGGTAACTCCTCCTCCTGCCTTCTCTGTTCCTTTCATCCGAATTCATGGCAATACCAGTCTCAGCAAGCAATCTTTTCAGGTCTTCAGCACCCACTTCAACTTTCTCCTTGCGGAAGACATCAATTTTGTTCTGCTTCCCCTGTATTTTCCCATTTCCATTGCTGCTACTTTTCCGAAATATTTCAGCAAGAGTTGACATCGGAGCTGAATCTTTTCTCCCATTCTGTGTTTTCTCTTGTCTGCTTTTCTCCGATAATATTTCTGGCAGTCGGGTCTTCCTCTGGAACAACCAAGAGCCCCTCGAAACAATTTGCCCTGTGGCGTTTCCTTTGCAAGAATCTGGGTACGGCTTTGTTGGGTTTTCACCTTTCTGCGCATAACTTGCAAAATTATAAAAAGGATACAGAATCACTGGAACAATCAACCGAAATTTTGTCAAATGAAGTAAACAGTGAGCACCTCTGTGTGACGCCAGAAATGGGTGAGTAATGGCTGCTGATGCTTTCCCTGTAAGCATCTTGTCATTAATGTAACGCTTATGGACACGCCACTCATGATGTAAACATAATGGCTCTCTGAGCCCTGAATCAAAACCGCAAACCTCTTTCAATTTTTTTCAATCTTCGCACTACAACAAAAACAATGAATGTCAATGGACTTATTGACAACACAGCGTGCATCAAATTTGATGTACACTACTACAGTCAAACTAGTCCTTTTCGGCTTCCTGTCACCAAGCATGGCTTCCCTTCTCAAGTTATAGCGTAGCTGATCACTATCCATCAACCTTGTAAACTTCACATATACGGATTTTTTTAAAAAATTCATTTTACATAATTCGTGTATGATTCAGTTTGCTATTTAGTTTTCAAGTTTAATGACTTCTAACACGTCATTGTTAGTAAGTGTAATCAAACCAATAACCTCTCATTTTAGAGTTTTCAAGTCTAAGACTGTTATCACTATGTTAATTATAGTAATCAAACTAATAACCCTTTATTTTCCATTAGAATTAAATTTATTGTATAAGTTTCATTTCACAATGTTTACCATTAGATCAATGTTTGGTTGCTAGCAACAAGAATTAAATTGCTCATCTCTCATTCCATTATTTCCATACATAGGTTGGTATTGACCCTACTTTGAGTTGCACTTGAGGTACTATTAGGCTTTTTGGTTCCCAAGATATATAGTCTAAAACTTTAAAGCTTTCAAATCACAAGTCTTACAACTAGGCATATGTAATTAATGTTATTATTATTACCATTAATGTCTACTTTTAACTTATGATTTGCCCTAGGTTCATGTGATATTCATCAAGTAGATAATTTCATATGTATATAAGTAAAAGATAACCATTCAAATATTTGATCAACTTATAAAAAGTTGTTTTATTTGAAAAGTTTGTGTGTAATAAGTTGCAAGTTTGAGTTATGCTTCAAACATCATTGTATTTTACCTATAAGAAGGGTCATCACCTAGAGACTCAATGCTCATCCGTCGAAAGCTTTAGCAAGTGAGCGAAGTCTAATATCTTCTCAAGTGATTGCACCTATCCTTGAACCATATTTCATAGCTTAAAAAACAAGCACCTTGCCATTGCTCCAAATAATAGTTCCCTACCTATGTTCCACCAAGATATATAATCTTAAATGCATAAAATCGAAAGTTCTCAAACCAATAAATCTTATTTTATAAGTTCTACTATAATACAATGTTTGGTTCCACCCCTTCCATAACTTGCCTTTAAGCTAACACCTTTCTCGATATATAAAACTGAAATTTTTTTTACTTATTTC
Source organism: Gnetum montanum (assembly GCA_015680685.1). Lineage (NCBI taxonomy): Eukaryota > Viridiplantae > Streptophyta > Gnetopsida > Gnetales > Gnetaceae > Gnetum > Gnetum montanum. The sequence continues at coordinate 113,295 of MNCI01027040.1, forward strand.
TGGATATACATTTGAAATAAACAAAAAAGAATTTCTTTTAAAATACCTTTCAAGCATAAGTGAGATAAGAATAGCAATTACCAACCCGATGGAATAAGCTACAAGAAGCATGCTCATGCTCATTTGAGACTTTTCATTATAATTCAAACGTGAATTCAACGCTCTCCACATGTAAAGACATTCAACAAGGTTTCTCTGCCAAGTGTCCGTTACTGTAGACGACTTATTTCAAAGATACCCAATGTGACAAGGATAGCACTTATCCACATCTGGAATAAGCTTATTATACGAAACCAGTTCACTTATGATTTTGACACTGATACAATGTTACGCTCAGGGTTCAAACCCTTTTCACAACCAAACTCTCATAATTGAATTCACTGAAAACGAGTAACACGGCACCCTTGCTAGCAGTGGTTTGATTTTCCTCTTAAAGCAAAGAAGTCGGTTCCAAACCTACTAGTCATCATCATTCCTCGGTATACTCAGTTAATATGTGGTTTTTTGTTTGTTGGCACTTGAAAATAAGACATCAGTTAATGTATTTTTATTTTATTTTTGGCTTGGGACTTAAAAAATAAGGCATATAATAATGCAGCGCTGGGATGGCAGGATCTGGACAAAATCATGCAGGGAAGTTCTTATCAATGATTGAAGTAGCAAGCACAAAGGGGCGGCCTTATCGTCAATGATGGTGGCATCTTGTGTAAATACCCACATTTTGCCAAGACTGCTACCCCACAGCCACATCGCTGCTGCACCAAATTGTTCCACCTGTAGTGCAGTGCTGGTAGGAATCACGGCTTCTTATAAAGCACAAACAGTATATGACATTTGATTTCTTTCATTTGTTTAAGTCAATGATGTAATTATTTGTTGCTTTATATGGACATGCAACATGCAAGGCATTCACTTGCCCCAATCAATCCACAGTTTGGGTTGTGGTCACACACCAGCAGCCAATCAGGCTACACAGAGAAGCCAAATCAAAATTTCTGTGATAAAGATTTGGTACTCGTGATCCAAAAAACGACCTACCACCAACAACAAACACTTTTGCAGGGCAGGGGAGAGAAAATGCAACCCACAAAATTGGGCAAGGCAAATTGTGATGCGGTAAACAAATGCTGTTTTACCGGTCATCAATTTCACATGATGATGATCCTTCTTCTCCTGATTCTTCTTCTTGTTGCTGGCAGGCTCTGGATCCCCGAGTTGACCAAGTTAATTGAAATTCTATTGTTTACCAAACTTGACAATGCAATTCTTTGGCTTTGCACTGTTCATTGCATCAGAACCGACCATTTGATGGTATAGAGAAATATGAAAGCATGCAATGGTCCCCGTCTGCTACACCTGGATTCCTGCAATCCTGTAAAGAGACCCTGAAATGCTTCCTCTGGTGTTGGCGTTTTCTGGGCTTTATTGAATTTGCGATCATCATTTAAAACCCTAAAACCCCACATTGACATTTAATGCACCCAATTGCTAGAGGTTGCGTTCTAAGTTTGCTTCCGGGGCTAACTGTTTCCCTTTTACAAAGCCATCCATATTGAGCTTGTGCTGAATTCTGAATTCTGTTTTTCTGGCCTAAACTTACTGCTTTGTCGCACGTGTTTTCACATTGAATTTTGCCTATTGTTCATAACGTAGTGGAATTTTCTGTTGCAGCTAATTGCTTGTCAAGATGTCTAACCGCGAATCAATCAAATTCAAAGATTATCTTCTCTTGTTAGCAGATTTTTAGACGTTTTTGAGTTGGTATATTCCATCTTTTCATGCTTATGAGCAATTCTGCTTTATCCTTTTTAACTTTGTTGTGATCATTATCTGTTGTCCGTATCAGAATATCTTCCTCCACATTTGTTGTGTCATATCAGTGATCTTTTTCCTCTGGTACTTGGCCCCTTTCTGAACTTTGGTCTTTATAGTTTTGCGCTGCTTTCGTCCACTTCTTTTCCCTTTTTCATAATTTCGGTTTTTTGGGGTCTCTACCGTTGAATGGATTGATGTATCAGTATCACAGGAACGTGCCTGAAAAAAAGGGGAAAGTGGGTATTCGATTCGGTGATTTTGAAGTTAGCGTCTGTGGTGAAATGAAAATGAACTGGATGTTATTGGGAATTGATTTCTCACGATTGTTTTGGGTTCTGTTTGGACTGTTTTCCTTCGAGAACCATGAAGGGAAGCCAAGGATATGAAATCAGTAACAGAAGCCGTGTATGATTAGTAGTAGGTTGTTTGTTAGTGTGCTTGGGTTTTGATTTTCATCGGAAGTTCTGAGAGGGCAGGAGGAGGATGCGGGCCGGTTGTGATGATTGGATTGCAAAATGGGAGACTAATGGTGCGTTTGTGGAGACGGATCCCAGCGGCCGCTATGGTCGTGTAAGTATGCATTTGGTTGGCCTGATTGATTGTTTGATACTGAATTTTGTTCTGTAAATGACCTTTGTTCAAGTTTTACAAAATTGAAATGAAGAAACAACTGAAAAGGAATTTTCTGATAAATAAGGTAAAATTAATTTTGTATTTATTCCAATTTTGCAGTACCCTGAAGTGCTAGGGAAAGGATCATCCAAGGTCGTGTATCCTTACAATGATTAGATGTCATGGTTTTTGTATTTCTATACTTCCGTTTTGCCATGTTTGAAAAATTCAGCTACTCTATAGATACATGTTTGAAAGATATTTAGACCATCAGTTTCTGCATATGAACAGCTAAGAGGGTTCATCGTGAGCAACTTCGGCCCGTTCACTAAAAGGAGAATCTGGGCAGTTTTCTGGGACAAATTTTGAAGCTCCGGTTTCTGGGAAGTGTTGACTTTGGCAAGCTTGATATGTGTTTATGTATTATTGGAGTTAAAGCATGAAAATTATGAAGATTATTATTGGGATTCAAGCGGAGATAGGAATTTGGCCTAAAAAATCTCTACCCTGCAACACCTATTTTTGCTTTCTTAAAAGAGATTGCTTAGCTTTTTGATTTCCTGGACGTAATGAAAACTTCCAGTTTCCAGTTGCCAATAAACAACTTCTTAAATTGTTTTGTGTTGAAATCTTTTATTTGCTGCAAGACTAATGTGAGTCAGGATGGTCGATTTAAAAGTACGAGACTAATGTGAGTCAGAATGGTCGATTTAAAAGTACGAGACAAACGTGAGTCAGAATGGTCGATTTAAAAGTACTCTTGAGCAGCATATCATAAATAGATTTTAAAGGTATCGTAGGTCTTCAAATAAAGCCAAAATGTTCAAGATGATCGAAAATATTTTAAATTATCTGTATAACGCATCGTTACAATCTTTTATTGAGAAAAGATCGTCTTCCTTAGCTATACACGTTTTTCGAAGACAAATCAATACGTTTGATTCATTTGGCATTCCTTAATCAGAAAATGTTCAGCTACAAGGCACTTGATACAGTTCTGGGAAGAGAGGTTGCTTGGAATCAGATCATAATTACAGCTGAGGATTCAAATAGATGGAAAGCTGAAATTAATTTGCTGCAAACGTTAAAGCATAAAAATATTATCGAATGTTACACCTCATGGATTGATGATGGAAAACAAACTGTCAATTTCATCACGGAGATGTTCACCTCAGGAACACTTAGGGAGTAAGTACAAATATTTATGGCTGCATGTTTACGTTTGTGTTCTTACAAAGGTCCCCACGGTTGAATGCAAATGATTTTTAAATGAAAAGTTGTAACGTTTGCTATTTCTGAACATCCCAGATATAGACAAAAGCACATACAGGCTGATATCAGAGCTATAAAACACTGGGCTCGTCAAATCTTGCAGGGACTGCTTTACTTACATACCCACAATCCACCTATCATTCACAGAGATATCAAGTGTGATAACATTTTTGTCAATGGTCATCTTGGAGAGGTCAAAATTGGTGATTTTGGCTTTGCAACTATACTTGAAAGAGATGGAGCTCCAAGTATAGTAGGTAAGAATGTGTATATGCACAACGTCTAAAGTATATACATTCTATGTTAAGAGTTATGGCGTTTGGTGACATACTTAGTAACTTCTTATATATATATATATAGTACTCCTAGATTTGCTTGCTTTTATCGTTTTCTGTATGTGGGAGTATATTAACTCATGTGCAATGGTTGCTATGCAGGAACTCCAGAATTTATGGCTCCTGAAGTTTTTGAGAATCAGTACAATGAGTTGGCTGACGTATACGCTTTTGGGATGTGCCTTCTTGAATTGCTTACTTTTGAATATCCCTACAGTGAATGCTCCAACCCCGCACAAATTTACAAGAAAGTAACATCAGTAAGTATTATATGTTGTTGCTAGATTGTTTAGGATATAAAACAAAAAAAATCTACCGTGTCTTGCATCAGCTTTCTACATCGTCTCTGTTCAGGATCAAATCTACTTCGTTAGCAAATTGAAATTTAACAGTCAAGTGTTTTATGGAGTGTATTTTCATACTTATCAAATGCTTTGCTTATTTTTGAGTTAGCTACATATCTTAATAAGACGAAATTTATCTGCCCTCGTTGTAACCTTCTTTCTTATTTTTTTTTACTAAATTGATTTCAAGGTTTTTATTAGGCACCTCAACAACCCCTTAAAGTGTAATTTGTCCAATACCGCAGAAACATGTATCAAGGAATTCAAAGTCAAATGATTTCAAATTTATGTTTATCATTTTCTTAATCATACAGCAAAGACAATGCTTCAGGATTCGTGCTTGCTGATATCTGTAATGACTTTGATAGTTGAACATAGTGACCTTTATGAGTTCCCAGTGTATAGATTTATGGAAATATGTTTGGTAATGTTAGAATAGGCTGTTTCGGGAATATTTTAAAATCTGAAGTTTATTGGTGCAGGATCCTAATACAACAACTATGCTGACTGATCATGCATAGTAATTGTGCCTCAACATGGTTTTCACAATGGAAGTATTTTTTGATGGGAAGGATAGCATTCATAATTTTATCTAAACCTAAAAATATTCTCTTAACGATGAATTAATTAATGAAATCTGCTCATGTGGAGAATGACATTCAAGGGTCATGACCTGGAGGCATAATGCATCCCTGAAGGTCAGGAGATGACCAAAAGCTTAATTCTTTTGAAGTAGCTATGTCCAGGCTAAAAGCTTTATAACCTGAGAAACAAGCACCTTACCACCTCACCACCATCATAGATACTAAGGAGTGATGCATACTGCTCTAAATGAAACAGTTTTTTTATGATATGGATATTACTATAAAATAATATTCTAATATTTTATTTGGTTATTTACATGTTAATCCAAATGGATTTTGAAATATACTTCATATCGATTGATACACTAAAAGTTTAACAGAAAAATCATATCATTAACATGTATATAGTGTTTTGCATTTTTTTTCCGTGAGTTTACAAAGATTTAATTTTGCATGTTTTGTATTAGCATCTACGAAGCTGCACAGGTAATAAATTGACTAATATCCTTTCTATTTCCAGGGGATCAAACCAACTGCACTATACAAACTGAGGGATACCGACACAAGGCATTTTGTGGAGAAGTGTTTGGCGAATGTTTCTGACAGGATGTCTGCAAGAGATCTTCTGTTGGACCCATTTTTAAGTGATGATGACGATTCAGTATATTTGTTGCCACAAGTAAGCGTCTTTGATGATTATGATTATAGGGAAAACCAGCAAGGGGATAATGTAGTGAATAGAAACTTGAAAATGTTGGATCCTGTGCATGGAGACATAGCTGGAAATACTAGTGAGCTAGCTGCGAAATTAGGTAGCAATACCAATACATGTTCTGCTGGGATTATTACCGAAAAAGGTTCTCATAGAGACAGGCATTTAAGGATTAAGTGCTGGAAGAGGGAGGGGAATGTTTTCTTTCTTAGAGGACGGATCTCAAATAAAGGTGGTGACTTAACCTACTGTTATTTTTCTTGGTTGATATGCACCTGTCTTTTCTGAAATGCAAATATCCCTTTCAAACTTGTTGGCCCGGACTTTGTAGCCTTTATCTATTGGTACTTTCTTACTTGACAGGTCGAACCCAAGCAATATCGTTTCAATTTGACAAAGAAAATGATACAGCTACGGTTGTTGCCAGGGAGATGGTTGAAGAATTTGATATCAAAGATCACATTGTTGCAGATATTGCAAAGATGATTGATGAAGAAATATCACTTCTGGACGATTATGGGGAACAAAATTTGATGTTAGAAGGTTATGGCACTGAAGATGAAAGCGTTTCGTTTGATCAGCTTGATTGCAGATATGTTCATAACTCTATTTCATCAGATAATTCCATGTTGAGCCTTTGTGCATTTCAATGCCCACAAGATAAACAATCAAGATTCATGCATTCAACCAGAGTTGCAGACGTTGATCATGGATGTGTCCATCAAGTTAATGACTGTGATGCAAGTATTGTAACCGAAGGCTATCAGACAACATCTGTTGGATCATTTGACATTTACCAAGACGCAGAAGGCTGGTTTGATTCAGACAGCCATTTTTCACCAATTTCACCTATCTCTTCTAGCTTACGAGATATCAAAATTGTACCATATGATAAATCTCGGTCATGCCAAATGCTAGCAGGTTCTTGTTACAGAAAAAATATTTCTTCGCCCAGAAGATCTGCAGGATCTGAGTTACCAGCAAGTTTAGCGCATACTCCGCAGGAGATATGGGAAGAAATATGTCTTCACAATTCATCCTTGACCACAACTACCAAGCAGAGTGGCCCATATGAAGACTTTAATAGGCAAGTGGAAGAAAGCTTGACTCCAGAATATCCGTCCTGGCCTATGATTGTTGCAGAGTCCAATCGATTGTGCGATGATTACGAGAATTCCATGGAAAATAAATCAAGGTCACTGGTTTCTACATCTAAAGAAAAGATTAAAGAAATTCCCATGAAGCATTCGGCTGTGGATATGAAAACCTGTTTATCTGCAGATAGGCTTCAAAGATCTTCATGTGATTCTGCAGACAATTATTCCACAATAAATTATGCTAGCTCAAGCCATACATTGAAGTCAAAATCCAGCAGTTTGCAAAATATCAATGAAGAGATATCAAAAAATTATCCTAGGGAACGCAAACATAAGTTGAGGATTGGTCGTGAAAGTATTTTAACTGAAGATCCCGGAAAGCGTTCGTCCTCTCGTTTACAATCCTTTGCAGCAAATGAAATTTTTCAAGCAAAGAAGAAGCTGACAAAAAATCGTTCCTTTGGAGATCTTCAACGTAACAAACAGTTGAAGTCAATAGCTGCAAATTTGAGTAGACTGAGGCTCTACCAGACGGTTGGAACAGTGAGCACAGAAAGAGCAGCACCTATAAACCCTGATGTAGAACCTAAAAAGTAAAATGCATTTTACTTGCTGTTTTCTTGCGCGTCTGTTGTGTCATTACATTCATGTTCTGCTTATCGTTGTGTGAGTGATTTCCAGCCATCGTCTGCAGTAAATGGCCTACTGTTATATGGTTGTGTGTTGCAGCTTTTTGAGAATGTGAGTGAAGCAACCTTTCAAAATTTGCGTTTCTGGGAGATGTGTGTAAAGATCAAAAGTGAGCAGAAAAAACAAAGGGTTACAATTTTAATTTGCCCTCCTACAAATAGGAAACTGCTATGCCATGGCACAAAATTGTATACCCATTTTCTGATTTCATAAGTAACAGCAGAATGTCTGGAAGTTATATTGCCTGCTTGCAGTCTTATCATAATGCAACTACTTTTAATGTAAATATCTCCCTTTTTGTTGATCTTGTAATTTGTTGGCTTCGTGTTTTGGTTTTTATTTTTATTTTTATTATTTTGGTTTTTTTTTTGAAATTAAATGAACCATAAAAATCAAGAGTCCTCCTCTGGCATGTGTTCAAGGAGTACCCTCACAACCAAGACAAGCTTCTCAACCAGTTCATAACTACCTGATCCTCACGGCTTCTCAACCAGTTCATAACTACCTGATCCTCACGGGTTTGACATAGTGTAGCTGTTCATAACAATAACATCTGGTTAGAAACTAAGACAATGAAAAAGCATCCTGCAAAACAATGCAAGCACAAAGATAACAATCTCCTATAATATTTGAAAGATGAGTCATTTTCAGAAAAATCGGCTGCTTTCTTCCTCCATAAGCAGGAACTTTTAGCTGGACTAGATTCTCTCCTACAATTTTAACTTTTCAACATCCTCCTGCCGCACCACAAAGATGAACCATCCGGCTTTCTCTGAGGAATGCATCCTGACCTACTCTTCGCCAGTGATTTTAATTAGATGGAGTTCCACTAACCTTACCAAACCTGTTTTTCCTCAAGATACAAGTCGTAAGAGAAAATAGAATTTCAGATTTATTCTTAAATAACATTTTCTCAAAATGGAAATTAAAGACGATATCTCTGAAGTAAATATTTTTTAGGTATAGAAACAGTGTAGCAATAAAACTACTCAATGACATTTTGTTCTTTCATCCTTTTCATATTTTGCATCAAAACTTTTAAAGATTTCATGCTAATAAGGCCAATACAAGGTGTGTACTCGGAAGTGCTGAAGATATGACATTAAAGACAATTACTGATGTTCTTAACGTTCTAGCTAAAAATTTAATTTTTCAAAAGAACATGAAATTTAAGGGGGAAAACGTAATTAAGTTTTGGGTAGCACAATAGTTATCAGAAGCGGTAATACCGGAATGATAATAGGACCCATGTATAACGGACATCACACACTTGTAGATCTTTTCAGTGTTCTTGCTCTGGGAGGTTTTGTACCATCTGCCAGATGTCAATAAATTATTAGAATAATATCGCCAACAATGGTCTTAACTTTGAATATTTGTAACTACTTTGATATTACAAGAAGCTAATATATGCAGATTAATTTTCCAAAGGAGAATCCTTGTAAATCTCTGATGTCAACAGGGTGGTCAGATTGTTGTTAGAGCTTCTGTTGTTTTCGGCGGTTTCTGTAACAATGAACCCGACAGAATAAGCGGAAAGAAATCTGCTATGTGAAATCATTTAAGCTCATTTACTGATTTTCACATTAACAGTAATCAGACTTGGAATTACACAGAACCCCCAAAAAAATTTACTCATGGAAAATTGCATACTGATGAATGTGACTCTTTAGAACCTAATGACATCTGAATTGGAAAATATACAGGCAACCCAGAATGCTTGCTTGACCCACCTGCAAACAGGTTACAAGTATGTGTCAAAATAAAATGACGAAAATATCAAAACCATGTCTAAATGCGACAAATTTGGGTGTTTACGAAAAGACAAAACAACACCCAATGGGTTTTTCGTTCGGAGAATCTCGGATGAATCGCATACAGGCCCTATCGAAAACCCAGAACTATATAGTTATGCAGCCAATTAAAAGGTATAACACGGGAAAACATCTTTATTTACTTTAAAGCCTCAGTAATACTATGCTGGAGTATCAGTATCAAAATCCACGATTTTCCTCAGTGTATGCCGACCTTGAAGATTAGCACAAACAGGCCTCTCCAGCTTACTCTCCAGACTGTTCCAGATTCCATGAAAACTGACTTTAATACTGGGTTTACAATAATGCTACACGGGAATTTTCTCCTGGCAACATGAATACTTCAATGCAGCGGTTCGACCCACAGTTCGCAATGATGGCACCGGATTTAACAGCTCAAATGGCACTAGGACCAGTTTCTGCACGTAAAGATGACCCACAGTTTCCTTCAAATGTTTCACTGTATTATAAAGGGAAACATTATTTTTGTACGGTGGAAAAGACATCAAAGATGGTTCCATGACAGATGGAAATCCAGTAGAGAATTGAAAAGCAGCAAAGCATTATTTCTTTTTACCACCAAAAAAATTGCTACACTTGAATATCTCAGTCCAACAAGAGGGAGAAGATTATCAGCTTCATATGTTTACCTGCAAGACAAAAACAACACAGGTACATCAGGTGACGAAAATTTACTATAAAATCCAATGTGTATTAATTAAAAACTTAGATTACCTTGTTCTTGATACGTCTGCTGTGACATTTCTGCCCTCTTTATGTGGCAAAACGCTACTCTCTAATGGTTGCATGATGTACCTTCGAGAGCAGGCAATTGAAGCAGACAGAAATTGACAAGAATTATGGATTACCGTCTTGACCTGCTTTGCGAGGGTTAGGAGTTTGCCTTGTATTAAAACTCAAATATACCATTATAAACCCCTTTTTCTATTTCGGAATTTACGTGTGATCCTGTATCTAATGCCTTTGCCCAATTATTCTCTGTACCATTGAAATCCGGAAGTTGAATAATTGCTATTTTAGTTCTTTATGGGGAACATTAGATTCAACCTCAGCTTTATAAAACATGAAAAAATTTACAGTGAAATGAGGAATTATAAAAGATCCACTTTCACATAAATCACGGCCACTTAACAGAAAGCAGCAGTATAAGGGCCATTAGATCACTTGTGAAGGCTTTGACAATAAAAATAAAAGCATATATAATAATAACAATTAAAAAACAGGATAGCTAGAACTGTTGTTGATTGACAGCTTTCTGAACCTGTAGATTAATTTGAACAAGATGTTATGGCCGTCACCGATAATCGAATTTTACACAGGTAAAACACCTGCATTGGCATTCACATGCGTTGGGAATAATGTGGATTAATGAAATTATTACCAGACAACCACGTTCATTTCAACACAATATGTCAAATGAAAAACATATAAAAATTACAAATANTGTAGCTTACATTCAAGGTCATTCTAATCTATACATATACATGTCCGGTAAGTAATATTGCTATATACAGATATTGTGCTCAAAATAAACTCATCCAACTCGTTATCAAAGAGGTATTGCGCCAAAACTAAACTTACCCAACACATCACAATATTGAGTTTGGGAAGTTTATTGTTTGCAAGCATATTATTGACCAACTTGTTAGAAATTTTCTTTGGAATAGTAGCCACTTTAGAAGTGGATTCTATCACGTTGCTTGAAACATTTGCACATCCCACAAAGAGGATGGTGGATTAGGACTTTAAACTACTATAACTAGGGTATTGTTTTATGTGCCAAGTGGGTGGCTAAATGCTTATATGGTTTTGAAACTTGGAAGCTTCTTTTCCTTAAACACATTTAGATGGGAAAGCCTAAAGGTAGTGGTTATTGGATAAATACTCATTTTTTAACTAGATCCTTTTTCCAAAAGGTATTAGTATTTCAGGCTCCATTGTCATCAAGCACATTTGGAAGGCTTGGAGTTTCATTAGTGAGTTTGGAACTTTAAAAATATTATTGTTCCTTCCTCTATGCTTGATAAGATTTCTCCTTGGTGACTTCCCATTAACAATGAACCTTGGGCTATTAAGCATCCTTGTCTTTGTAGTACCTAGGCTAAGCTTGGCATCTCCTCCCTTTCCTCTCTTTGCTTACATAATTGTTGGATTACTTGAGTGTCAACATCTTTATGGTATCAATGCTACTCAAAAGTCCACCTTTTGTGATATTTTGGATAGCTTGAGCAAAAGTGTAGCTATTTAGGATTCTCATCATGAGGGTTTTCTTGATATTTCTTGGATTAATAGTCATCAAGTTTTTCCCTATCATTCTAAGATTCTGTGTTCTCTTATTAATTCTACTACTAATATCTGGCCATAATTCTACCATCTTTGGAAGGTTAATCTCATTGTGCAAGTTTGGAGGCAATGTATTCAAACGATTTGGGGAGGCAATGTATTCAAACGATTTGGGCTGCCCCTACTCCTTCAAAGATTAAACATTTTTTGTGGTATTTGGTTCATCAAGGTTTACCTGTTGGTATTCGATGCTCTCATTTGGGTGTTCTAGATCCTTGATGTTCTATATGCAATAGGGAAGATATGCTTACCCATTGTTTTTGTTCTTGTCCCTTTGCTCACAACTCTTGGACTTGGTGTAGCAAGTATTTACAAGGTTTTTGGCCAAGACTAGATGAGGTTCAATTTGGTGACACTCCTCAACTTTAGGGATCTTTGCTTTATACTTGGTGTTGCTTTCAACCCCTTATCTTTCATGCCATCTAGAAGTTTCGATGAAATGTGTTTTTTAGAGAGACTCTCTTGCTAATGTTCTTCCTTTGTCGATTCAAGGAGACATTGTTAAACTGCTAATGCTCCAATTGAATTCTTGAATTTTTCTCCCATTTGCTTTCTAGTCTATTTCTTTTTAACCAAATCTCTATTTGATCCCCTTTTCCTATCCATGTGGTGAGGTTTTCAACTTTGGTTGTTAAGATGTATACATGTTGAGGCCTCTCCTTCTTTGTTAAGCCTTTCTTCCTTCTTGTTTTGATGTTTCTCCTCTCTCTCTCATCTTTCTTTTATACTCTTGTGTACTTTGGTTTTTTTTTTTTTACTTTTAATATAATTTATTTTTGGGATCCGACCACCCAGCATCCCCTCGCCTCCCTCCCCTTGCCCGACAATATTGAGTTTGATAAAATGAATATTATTGATTAGTTTACTTTGTTGGTCTTATTCCCATGCATATGTTAAGTTTGTTGTCCCTTTCCCACATTATTCAAAATTTTACTATTTGCTCAAAAAAATTCACTAACTTTAAATAATATAATGAAATGAAATGAAACTTTATTACATTTGAAGACCCATAGGATCCATTGGACATAGATTACATTTTCATAAAAAATAAAGATACACTACAAATTCCTTAAGCACCACCAATGAAGGCATCAAAAATAAATCATACAAGCTTTTTATTGTAACATTATAACCATATTTCAAATGGGTAGTTAATGAGTAATGGAGCATTCAACACTCTACCATACAAGTCATGAGTGTTCACACATGACCAAGTCGTAATTCATGGATGGATAATGTAGTTATGCTAGTAATTGATGTTAAGTTCAAGATCATTGTCTCCCCACTTTAAGTTAGTGAAATTCAAGTGTATGGTGTAGCTCTTAGTGAGGTATATGATTAACTAATGTTGTTAAGCTCTTAAGTACTCTTAAAGTAAACAAGATTGAAGGTAAAATTCTAAGTCTAATTGACTAAGAACACATAAATCTAACTTAGCCTAGCACAATGGATATCTAATCCTAGTCTACTATACATGCCTCAGACTCATGTAATCATCAATGGGATTACCAAGTGGTATTACTACTAAGTGAATCAAGAAACACCATTATTAGGTTACTAGATAACTACACTTAGCACTTGAAACTAGTTGTATCCATTCCACTTACTAATGACATGTAAAATAAAGTGATTGGAATATCAATGATTAACTAAGAAAATAGTAAAGATTATGCTAAGTAAACAAATGAAACTAAGGGAGTGCTATAATGATGAAAAGCAATCTCAATCTTAATTATTGTCACAAACTACATCCAAGTTCAATTCACTTAAATGAACATTCCAAACAACCACTAAATATCATACTATGGGCATTCACTCTCTATTATAGCTACAACATAAAATTTGCAAGAGTTTCCCTAAGACTTAGAATAAAAAGTTACGGATTATGCATTCAAGTGTTGGTATTTATAGGGTTGCATGCATCCCCAAACATCGTATCAATGATGATGTAGCATGGATTACAATATTGTAGATACGATATCGCATTACCTCAAAAATTGACTTTATCATACCCCCACAACCGATTGGAAACACATCCTCTAGTTAAAAAAATGAGGATAGAGTTCCTTACAAAATTGGGAGTTAGACTTGACTGTGTATAATTGATTGATTATTTAAATGACTTAGACTGTCACAGTGGTATGTTTAGAAAATGACACAGTTACATGACAAAAAAAAAAAAGAAGCAAAAATTGAAGTAACTCAATGTAGTTCATGTTCTAGGTGGTGAAGGCTCTTCCATCAACTTCTTCTCTTTATCGTCAAACTTTTGGAATTGATAGCCATTTACAAGTGCCTGAAGTTTCTCTTCGTCTATCCTTAGATCATGTACCATCCACACTTTTTGTGTGATGTTGGATGGAGCAAGTAGATCCCATCAGCATGGTGGTTGCAAAAACATTTTGTTGGCCTTCATGTACCAAGCCATAAATTGCCATCTCTCCTCTTCAAAATCTCTAGCCATCTTTCTAAGTTTTTGATAATTTGACATGTGACATGCTAGGTTTTCCACTACATCGTTTTGGCCCTAGGAGTTGACTTTAACAATTTCTAGTTCAAAGTTTGCTACATGTAATTTTTGCAGTGCATCTTTTCTGTTAGTAAACTCCTTCTCATATAGGACATAGATTGTTGCTACCTTCTACTCTAACTCATTCCTAGGCTTGCCTACTGTTAACGTGGCTAAATTATCATACTGAAGGTTTGCTAATCCCATGTACTCCATTAGGTCTTCTATTTGTAGGTCTTTATTTTTTACCTCGGCTTGGTAGACATGGGCAAGGCTGTCCAAAATGGGCTGCCAATCAAGGTTTTGTGTAGAAAGAGAACTAATATTGGCCTTTTCCATCTGAATCTTTGTTTCATTGATTTTCTTGTACATTACCATCTTTGTTTATTTTTGGCCTTAATGTTATTTAGTTCTAATGATTTTAAGGCTTCATTTTTGCAGGTATAGGGTACATCTTAGGGAACTAGTAAGAAATAATCAAATCTTATGCATGGCTCATACAACTTTGGAAGAGTTCAAGAAATGTGAGGTCATGAGAGTGCAAGTGCTCAATTAGCTCAAAGCTAAGTTTGGTAAATATTGTACATAGTATTCTCACATATACCAAACTAGTGTACTCACCAATCATGCACACAAATGATGGACTCACGTAAGCTTGGAAGAACCTATACCGGCTCGTCCTAAATCTCTAGCTTTGCCTAAGCTTGATAAGTAAAAGTTGTTTAGCAAGGTCAACAATTTTAATATTTTTTTCTTTGTGTTTTTATGTTGTTTGTTCTTTTTCCTTTTTTTTTTCAAATTTTTTTAGTTGTTTTGAATTTTCAAATTTTTTATGATTTTATAAGGTTAACAAGTCAACTATGTTATATTATAGATTCTACGCATGAGTCTATAGTTGCTATGACCATTGTAGATCATGCCGAGAAGAAGATTCAACTCAAGTAGGGCAAATTAGACTCAACACATGAGTGGTTGATAGAGGAAACTCCTATTGATGTCCTACAAAGGCTCACTAATGCAAGTTTATATGACTTGTTCATGTTGCCTAGTCCATTGATGTCACTTATTGAGATATTGAACATGATTAACTCTTTTGATAAGGGGATCATGAAATTCATCACTTACATTCATGGTTATCCTATTGTGTTGAGTGTTAATGAGTCCATGTCTAGTGATCTCTTTGGCATATCCTCTAATAGTGCCAAGGTTTCGACTAAAGTAGGAAAAGATACATGCCATAGAGAGAAAATGGAGGCTTAGCTTAACTCTTCCCCTGGTGCAACATTGTCTTTTAACAATTGTGAAGTTAAGGAAGCCAATGAGACCTACCCCCTTTTCCATGCTAGGATGTTTCCCATGCAACTATGGCAGAGGAAAATCATAAGGGTTTAGTAGGCTTGAATGATGAAAAAGGTGTTAATTAATGATACTAGGTTTGATTAGGCTACCTTCCTAATCACTAGTTTGAGGAATAAAATCTAGAAGCTCCACAATAACCTCAATAACATTCATCATGTGCATTTAACATTTTTTATGCATATCTTAGGAGGTTTACAGAGTTTTTGGTGATCAAGAAAGATGAAAAGTGGGTTGCATGTAATTATTTCAAACTCTCCAAGCCTTGGACTAAACATATTACTTAGGTTATGCATCACTAAAATGCACTAGTGAAGTAGATAGAAGAATCAGTATCTATTATCACTAACCATCTTAGTGGTTTACGTGGTTTGTGTGATTGTTACCCTTATAGCATAAGGATTGACTCTTATGCTACATGTGGTAATGCAAAGAAGTCCAAAAGGTTATTCATGGAAGCAAATGACACTGCTAGAGAGAAGAAAAAGAGGCTATGTGTTGAAGATAACATTCAGATTCCTTATAATCAAGAACCTAAAAAGATGACAATCAAGCTCAACATAGTTAATTAAGATGTTGGAGGTATGTAAAAATTTTATTATATATTTTTCTTTTTCAATGTCTTGAATATTTTTGTTGTATTTTCAGTTATATGTTTTGTTATATTTTTGTTCTTAAATGTTTGCTAATGTGTCTTATGTTTCATTGGTTTTGGTTTATTATAGGGAAGAAGCAGGAGTTGGCTACTAAGGTTGCTATAGAGGAGGAGCAACAACATAGAGAGGAGGAGGAGAGGACATCCATGGAGGTTCTAGATGTTTTGGATTCCATCTTATGTGATTTACCTCAATAAAGAAACCAATAGGCCTATCTTATGATTCCTAGTGTGCTTTCAATTTTTTTCATGCTTTCATTAAATTTTTTAATATTTTTTTGTTTCAATTTTTGTTTATCTTGTTGCAATTAATGTCTAACTATTTTTCTCATTATAGAATGTGAGCCTCCTCTAGAAGCACCTACATCCACATTCCACTCCAAACCTTTGGTGGAGACCCCAGACAATCTAGAATTCATGAAGGGAATGATGGATGATATGGTAGGAAAATTACAACAAATAACTCTTGATGTTGGTAAGAAAAAATGTTAAAGTGTTTTTATTTTTATTTTTGATTTTTATACTTTTATTTCTTATGTTTTTATGGCTACAATGTTTTATGTTTTTTTTATGTATTTCTATGTTTAATGTTTTTAATGTTTTGGTGTTGTGGTAATTTCCAAAATAAAATCAAACCCCTTATGAGACTTTGAATTTGATGAGTTCCTTGAATTATCCTCTAACATTGAGAATGTTCCACATAGGTTGTATAAAGGGGCCACAAAATGTGTTGCATCTTGTGCAAAAACATTCTGGGAGGCTCAATGATTGAATGAGTTCCTATGGGAGGAGGTTGTAGCATTGAGAGATAAACAAGGAGCTAACTAATAAAGTCAAGAGCCTTGAAGATCACAAGGAATTCATAGAGGCACACATGGCTAATAGGGATTGCTTGGATACTAAAGAGATTGAGTGGTTCTACTATAGGAGCACCATTCAAGGCAAGGTTGCTCTAGCTAGGAGTAACGAGAAGAAAGAAATGCAAATAAAGCTCTTGGTTTGAGAGTCTAAGGAATGGTGCAATTACTACATATGGTTGTTAAAATGAGGTAAAGATAAAAAAAAAGAGGCTCACAAATAACTTTACAAGGTAGAGAAGGAAAATTACATGAAATCATGACATGAAGTAGCCATGACATAGCATAAGTATGAGTTATTTATTCAAGGAATAGATTTAGAGGACACTTTAAACATGTTCCTAAAGTCTATGATTACTATTGAATCTCCTAATCCTTAGATCATTAAAGCACTTGGGAAAACTATGATCATTGACTTCTCCCATGCTCCACCTATGTGGGTAGACATAGAGAGGGGAAAGATCTTATCAGGAAAAAGAAAAATAGATGATGTACTTAATTGTGCAACCATTTTCTAATATTTGATAGATTAGAAAATGTGTAAGGTTTATTGTATGATCTTGTACTCTCTGTTTTCCTCGCTCACATCTTAAATGGGAGCTCTTCCCATTATTCATTAATGGTCCTAATGTTTATAGTCTTAGCTTGGTTGATGATGTTGTGGTTCTTAACTTCATTTTTGGTGAAAATAGTTTGCTCTTGAAAGTCCACCTCAAATCCTATCTCTAAGTTAAAATTTTTGAAAAACAAGGAGGCTATGTCATCTCCATGGATGATAATTTTATGTCCCTCATAAAGTTGGTGAATCTCTTGGTGAATCAGTGAAGAGACTACTCATAATTTAGCTAACCAAGGTTTTCCTAGGATTAGGTTAAATCCCAATATCTCTTCCATTGCTAAGAAATCAATAAATGTGGGGAATTGTTCCCTAGCAACAAACTCTAGCAATATGGATCCTTTCATAGCCACCTATAATTTGTTAAAGGACTTAAGGGTAGAAGTGGAGGTTCCATGAATGTTTTCTACCAAGCCTAAATGCTCCACAATGGAAAAGGGTATACCATTTGTTGTTATCCCATTGTTGACATTCACTAATTATACCTTGTATTAACCAACCCTTATCATTATGAAGAGAGGGGCTCTCAACATCTCATCACCTTTTAAGTTGGTTTTTACCTTAACTATCACAAAACATTAAGGTAGTTAACTTTGTTTCTTTTCTAGGTGAAGGGGGTACCATCACTATGTGGATGGACTTCTCATTATCAAGGATGTCTTCACTCATACAAATAGAAGTTAATGTCTTAATTAGCACTTCATGGTGGGTAAGGGAGGTCATAACTAGGTTATATAGGATCAAAGAGATGTTCTTTTGATTAAGCAAGAGCTTAACCTACTCCATGATAGTGAGGAAGTCCTTGTCATTGTTGGATGATTTCTCATGTGTGTTACAATTGACTTCCTCCATTCTACACAAGATTTTAATATCACGTTTTAGTTTTTATTATTTAGACTCCTTTTCTTTCTCTTATTTTTGGTTATTCTCCCTAGGTTGGCTTGTTGATGCAGTTTGAGCATTTGAGTCCATTGGCACTACTAAAATTGTAGACTTCAGTGGACCTACTTCCTTCCACACCTTTGGTTGTTTATTATCCTTAGCCTTAAGCTTAGGAGCTAGCTTCTTGCATTGCTTTGGCAATGATTTTTTATTATCTAGTTGTGAGGAGACTAAAGCATTGGCTACCATAGGAGGACGTTGATTAACTTGGATCATAGGTTTGTCAGTAGTGGAAGAGAATACTCTAATGACAATTAATTTCTTGGGAGGTGCAGGTGGTGCTATACTTATAACAAAAGGAGTTCTTGAACTTGATGAAGTTGAATTCTTTTCATCATGAGGAAGTACCCCAAACCATAAACAGCTTCCTAGCAAGCTTAGGGTTGTTATTAATGTTGAATGAAGATATGGTATACTGGTCATTGACAGTGTTCAGTGGATCCTTATACACTTGCATATTCTGGTTTTGGGAGATGAGCAGGTTGCATGCATCTAGAACTAACTTCATACTATCCATCATCTTCTGCATATCATCTTGTAGGGCCAAGTACAAATCAATATCATGACTAGACAACTAATGGTAGTGGTAGAATTAGTCTAGTTTAAAGTATTTAGGCATGGGTGGATCATCCTTTGTGGCTATGGTAGGATTCCTAGCAATCGCACATAGCTAATTGTGTCTCTTGTATGCATTCTCTAATAGTTACTTATGTTGGATATAGTTATTTCTAAGCAATTGATCAAGAATCTTTGATGGTTTCATAGGTAGATTGGTGTACTTAAACCAATCTTTTCTTTCAAAGTTTGACCTAGGTTGGTTGGAGGTTAATGTGTCAAATGTTAATGGTTGAACAGTGGTGGCAAGGGTCTTTGGTTGTGTTGTTTTTATTTCTTTGGCCACTATGGCCATGGCTACATAGTTTTGTTTCCCTTTATTCCTATCCCTTCTCCTATGTTGGTTCATATATGCTACATACACTAGGTCATTGCTAGCTTCTACAACATCTTCTATGTTTTTAGTTTGGGAAAAGGCTTGACTAAGTGACTAAGGATCCAAGTAGTAAAGCTTAGACTTGATAGAATTATTAACTACCCTCTTGAAGATGGCCGAAAGATATATCTTAGAGATGAATTTAAGGATGGCATTCCATCTCTGTATGAATTTTTGAATAGGTTCATACTCCATCCCAAATTTATCTTGATCCTCTTGGCTTATTCCAAAATAATTCCCTTACTTTCCTCATCCATCTCCACTACTTACACCAACATGTGAGTATGAAAGTCTATTAGTTCTATTTGTCATAGGATGAGGGAATATACTCCTTACCATTTCACTGGATAATCTCAAACTGATGTTGGAAATGTGATTCTGTATGTAGAATGAGGAGGCCAACATGGATCTTAGCAAAAATGTAGTTGTAATTCTCTTCATTAATATTTGTATAGTTTGGGATTTGTCCCCTCCACCTAAGGGATTACCTACATTCTACCATAGCCAAATCCCTTGAATCATAAATGCAAACAACTTGCTAGTTTAAGGCCATGTGTGTGATGCTATGTGGTAAAATAGTTGAATGATGAAAAGACAAAAACAAGATGAGGCTAATATGTTGTGTAACCCGGTAAGGCCTTAATATTTTTAATAAGGTTTAAATGCTTCTAACATATGAGACTTCCAATGTATGAAAATTTTAACATATGGGACTTTCAACATATGGAACTACAACTATAATGAAAAATTAAAATTTTTCTAACATGTAATCAATGAAGGGTAAAATAAAATGGGCTATAACATATGTAATAAAACACAAAAAAGTTTTAAACTACAAGTGTAGGAAATAGAAAAACCAACACACACTGCAACTACAAAAAATTTAAATTTTGAGTTAAAAGTGTAGGAAACAAGAATAATGCTGAGCAATGAATTTATAGCTAAAATTAATTTCTAAAACTACCAAGCACATGAATTTGAGCAATGCTATGTGCTATCACAATAAAAATTAATTTTGTTGAAATTGCAAATTACAGAGAAAAGAAGTAGCATTGCAAACTGCACTATGAAAATAGTGATGGAAATTTTTTGTTTTAAGCCAAAAATTGGTTGTGGTTCCACATGTTGGAATTTTGAGAAAACCCATAACAATTTTTAATGTGTTAAGCACATTAATGTACAAAGGAAAAAATAGGCAAAGGATTTGCAAATATGTTTTGATGAAGAATTTAGGCAAAGGTCCTCCTTATAGCATTAAAAACTATAATGACTAGAAAATTCAGTGTTGGAAAAACTGAAAATTCTAGCATGGAAAAGTTTAACCCAAGATCCAGGGGCCTCAAAAGGATCTAGAGCACCTCAAACAATCTTGTCAATCACTTGAGCACTTGGAGGCCTATTACCAAGTTTTAAAAGAAAGGTGAAAACATATGTAATAATGACTCAACCACTAAATTCAAAAATAGAAATATGAATAAAATAATAATGAAAAATAAAGAAAACTAGATCTTTGTATTAAATGCTATAATAATTTTTTTAAAGAAAAACAAAGATTCAAAGAGTGGAGGTTGTGGCCTTTAAATCCCAAGAATACAAAAATAACTTTAAAACCTAATGCAAATGGTAGGGTGAGCTTTGCAACTAGGGGGGAATGGTTATGGATTCTTGAATATTTGCACTACTCAAAAATTCTCAAGTTCAACCTAAATGCAAATGATCCAAAAGCCCTAAAAATGATGTAAACTTTGGTCTAAAGAGGTTGTGAATATGTTGATCTTTTACTAGTTTGATTCTACCAAATTTCTAACATTTCTTGCAGAGTTTCTAATGCCTATTGATGGCCAAAATCTATAGCATATGGTACACTAGCATTTTTTGGATTTTTGGATACAAAATAGCAATGTATGTGTTATTTTCACCATCCAAAATTGTAGCATATGGGCCAGCAATTTATTAAGCATTTCTTGCCAAATTTGGTGGCATATTTGGACTATTTGGACTATGTGAACCACCAACATTTTTGGCTTTTTCTACCAAATTTTGGATACTTTTGATCTTTATACATTGGCATAAATGAAATTCTATCTTGTAGGTTGTAAATTTCACTTTATACATTGAAAAATGCTCAAAAATGTACCAAAACAAGGTCATAAGGTAGAGATTTTGATGGGAAAATAAGATAATTATTTTTACCTTTAAATTCACATCAAATTACAATGCAAATTGAGCTTTAAGTCCTCTTATGCATAAGATTAATTTTCTGTGAGGTGTTTCAAGTAAGGTATATGATATGATGATGTTTTTTAGCTGAAATTAAAAGTAAGTGTTGTCATGATGAAAGTGGATATGAATGCTAAGTTTAAGTGTGATAGAAATATCAATCTAGTCTAGTCTATGATGATAAGCATCTGTTCTTGGCTTGTTGTATATGTCCTAGGCTAATGTAACTATCATTTAGATTACCAAGTAAATTCACTACTAAGGAAATCAAGTGAAGTTGCTGCTAGGTTACCAAATAGCTACACATTCCACTCAAAACTAGTTGTACTTATACCACCTTACTAAAGGATATTAGAAAAGTAAAGTACTTAGAAAATGTAAAGGACTTAATCAAAGTAAACATGCTAAAAAGTAAAATCAAATTAAGTGATGCTACAATGGTGAGAAAAAATCTTGATCTTCATTACTAATCATGAATTTTATCTAGGAAAAATCCACTTGAATATAGACTCTATACAATTATTAATTACCATACTATGGGCATTTACTCTAACTCTAAGTCTAGGTTATGAAAACAAACTACAAGAATCTGGCTAAGTATTGGCAAAAGTTGTTGTTTCAATGCAATGGTGGGTTGGCATTTATAGACCTGACCATGGTCCACTACATCACATCTATGATGTTGCATGCAAGCTATAATATTGTAGATACAATATCATAGTCCATTGAGAAATATTTTATCATAGCCTCATGACTAATTGAAAACTCATCCTCAAGTTAAAACAAAATGAGGATAGAATTTATTTCAGAATTATGGGAACATATATAAACTTTGACATGATGCCTTATATACATGATTAATTCTACTATGAATGTCACATTATGGCTTAAGTGATGTTTACAAAATTATCATGCATCGCATTATTGACACGTGAAAAAAATCAAAATAAAATAAAACAAGGTAACAAGCTCAAAGAAATCTTGAAGTTTTAGGCAATGGTGGCTCCTCTAATTTTCTTTCTTTGTCATTAGGCTTTTGAAATTGGTACCTATTGAGTAATGCTAGAAGCTTCTCTAACTCTAATCTTAGATCATGTACTATCCAAGTGAATTCTGTAATGTTTGCTGGAGTCAATATTTCCCATGGGCATGGAAACTATAGAAATATTTTTGTTGGCTCTCACATAACAAGTTGTAGACTTCCTTCTCTCTTTTTCAAATGCTCTCACTATCTTTCTTAATTCCTAGTAGTCGGTCATTTTCCTAGCCATATTTTTTGTTACATGCTTCTGATCCTCAAAGCTAACTTTGACCATTTGAAGCTTTGACATTACTATGTGAAGCTTTTGTTATTCATCCTTTTGGGTTACAAACTTCTTCTTGTATAATGCATATACTATGGCCACTTATTGCTCTAATTTTATTCTGGACCTGCCTACTATTAACATGGCTAGATTAGCATATTGAAGATTTACTAATCCCTTATATTCTACTAGGTCTTCTCTTAGTAGGTCTTTATTCTTAATCTTTGCTTAATGCACATGGACAAGACTTTCCAAAAAAGATTGTCAATCAAGTACTTGTGTTGTGATGAAGCTTATTTTTGCTTTAGCCATTTGGATCTCTTTCTTATTGATTTGCTTGTATATTTCAACTTGATCCTTGAAGTGATCCTTCAATCATTCATGTTTCTTGGTCTTATTTTATCACGTGTTGATTTTAATGACTAAATTTTGTCATCTATGTGAACTTCCTCCATTGATAGGGTTCTATTTTCTCTATCCAATTTTCTTATGTTAAGGTTATCTTTGGAAATCTACTTTCATAGCTAACGAATGCTTTCTTCCAATATATTCTTTTGTTTTTCAATGCTAGTTAACCTTACATTTTTTGTAGCAATTTTCTCATTTTTTCTTCCAAGTTAGTTACAACTTTAGCATGGGCATAAATTTGTGCTTCTATCACTAAGGTGTTTAATGTTGCCTTTCCTTTTTCCATCTCCATTTGGACATATTTGTTCATTAGTTGTCCCATCTATTCAGTTCTATAGTGTTTGAGCTCATCTAGTATAATATATCATTTAGGGTCTCACCTTTCTACCCTTAATACAACTAATTCTACTTGTAATCTTTGCATGTCATTTTTTCCATGCTATGCTCTAGCTTCTACCATTATGAGCTTACCCTTGATTGAAATTAGTATTGATTTCACTATAGTGAAATCACTTGGAATATCAAGGGATTTTGTATCACTTGCCCAGTCTACAATAGTTGATCTAGAATGTCCTCATGCTCTTTTGGGATCATGGAGGTTTCAACTATGGTTTTTGTGTCTTTTGCTCCAGTGATATTTATTGGTGACACAATGATAACATTAAAGGATTTTTTAATACAATCTATGATTACTTCTACTACTCATGTTACACATTGATGTTTCATAATCATCACTATGTGATGAATCACATTTTCACACGCTATGATATTAGATATCTAATATCGAAGCCTTGACATTGGGTATCTAATATTGGAGCCTTAGATGCAATGTTGAATATTTGATATCGCAAGGTATATATTGGCCTATAAATATAGTGCTTGGGCTCACAATTTCCTTATAGTTTTTTCATAGTTTTTTTCATAGTAGCGAAGCTCTTGTAGTTTGTTTTCTCCAAGGTTAGAATATTTTTGAGTACTCACAACAGGAGTCTGAGTGTCTAAGGATCTTTATTCAAACACTAATGTACCTAAGCATAGTAGTGTGACAAGAATAAAAACAAATCTTTTTGAAAATCCTTGCAGCATTGAGAATAGATTAATGTTTCCATTAATGCACTTTACTTTAATACATTTAAATTAAGCAATTAATTTCTAGTTATTAGTGAACAAAAGCATGACTACTTTGAACATACATATAGTGCTTGGTAACCTAGAAATGCTTAACATTTGGTAGCCCAGTAGAACTATGTGTGTTTAGGATGTGTCTAGAGAGTGGGATGGGTGCTTGTGTTAGGCTATCTAGGTAGTAAATAAATTAGATCTTAAATTACTCTACATTTCATTCTTGTTGTAGGCAATTAAATTTATAAAACTTAAAATGATAAAAATCATGTACCTTAATTACACTTAAACCATATCCTTGAGCTTCGCAAGTGTAGTTTGGAAGGCAATGAATGTTCTCAATGCCCATTTCACTTCCTAGAAGAACTAGTGCACTGGAGAACTAATGGTCCACAAAATTCGATAGGATCACATGTGAATGCCTTAGTGATTCATATGATTGGACGTAGGGGTACCTTATCACTCATCATTGGTACCATTGCTGGGGACCTTTTAGTTGTTTTATGAACTATCTAGGACTTAGTGGAAATCATTCAAAGTCATTGGAATGAACCTTAGAGTCATATCACATCTTAAGATTACTACAACAAATTTAAGAAGCACACTACATTATCATTTTCTAACATGAAATGTCTTTTTTTTCATAGGAGTTCTTCTCTACTGAAATCTAATGAAGTTCATTAGCTGGTGCCTTAATAATATCAAGTGGTATATGTTCATCTTGATGAGTATGTACCCAATTTCACCTTCATCCTACACCAGGATGAACAACTGTGGTGGCATGACATGGAGGGCAACATTGTGTTTCCACCCGATCAATCCATTCCTACAATGCTCCAACAACTACTTATATGATGGGGTCTCTAGGAACTTTATGCTGAGTATGTTGTGTAAGATACTGATGCTAGGGATTATCATCCCACTGAGGCACAATGACTATGGGATCGATAGCTAGAACAATCCCATGAATCTGTAAAGGGAAAAAGATTTGATGATTCACCATTCCTGCTATACCAAAAATATGATGGGGAATCCTTCATGGGGGTTTCTCATTCAGTGAACATCCTTTCTATGACTTCAATGAAGGAGGTCAAAACTAGAACTTGCAATCCACAATTCACAATCTTGGTTCTAGCAAGAATGGATCCAATAACAAAGAAGGATCCAAAGGTACAAGTCAAGTCAAGGATGCAAATAGAAAACAAGATTGTGATCATGGTTGCGATCATTGAAGAGGTGGTAGCAGGCATCATGATGATGCTAGTCCTCCTTCCTCTTCATCTTTATCATCGTCATCATCTTCTTCTAGCTCTGATTACAACCGTAGGAGACAAGACTATGTTGGAGGTGACCAAAATGACCGACGTAGCTGAAATGATCAAAGGGGCCATTGAGCAAGGCAAGATTAAGGGCACAGACATTTAAGAGAGGCACATTTTCATGAACAAAGGGGTAGTAGAGGGTATCGTAGGCACTATAATCATGGCCTCAATGAGCCTTTGCTTGCTACCTAAAGTATGATAAACATTGCAGGGGTAGTATGAATTCCAACAAGGCACATGAAGGATAGTTGGATCAAAAGGCTAGACGTGGATAATATTTCTCAATTTGAAAGGGGATGTAACTCAGATTTGTAGAACCATCTTCAAGCTTTTCAAGATGCATGTGCCTTGAAGAACATAGAGAATGAGTGGAAAAAATAAAGTTGTTCTCAAGGATACTCATTAAAGAAGCAGAGAACTGGTACCGGTCCTTGGAACTAGAATCTATCAAACAATAGAGTACAATGCTTGAATTATTCAATGACAAATATCAAATGTACTCTAGAGTGTCCAACTTGAAAAGGTAGATTCAAGGATGGAAACAAGGAACACATGAACCCTTGGATGCTGCCATTGGCCACTACTATCCCTCAATGCATAGATGTCCTAGCAATGGTTACTCTCAATTGGATCAACTTTGCCACATTATAGATGAGATTTAATTAGAAATGAGGAGAACCCTTGGCGTCTATGAAAAAGGGCAACTATTAGAATTAAGTGCCTATCACATCCAAAGAAGAATTGAGTAGGTAGCTAAAGAGGAAGGTGAATTAAGAAAAAGAGAAAGTGCAAAAGTGTACAACTATGATCATTCCATTCGTAAGAGGGAGGTTCAATTTTGTGATAGTGAGGAAGAATCAATACTTGATGAGGTGGTTAATAGGAAAACCTTGCCACTTCGAAAATTTCAATCTGAAATCATGGCCAAGGTTGATTAGTTATGGGATTCTATGGATAATAGATTTCAAGGTATCCTAAAAATTGCTGAAGAGTCCAAAGAATGAGGTAGTAATCATGAGCGTAGGAGGCGCAAGGAAGCTGAACATGCCTATCAAAGAGGTAAGGGAAAGATTGCTACAATATAAGAATTTACAGGAAGTGAATTAGATGATGATGGTGGATGTGATGTCTACTAGTATGAACATCCTAAGGGATGTTGCCCCATAGTATCACACTTACAGGAGTCTGGGGTGTATGCTTTGAATCCATGACTAACATAAAGGAAAGCATCCAGAAGATTACCTTATCCTCAAGGTAATTTTAGGTAGTTCCAACAACAACAACAATATTGTCCAAGTGGAACTCCATCACAGTCATATGAATAGTATCAATAGTGGCAGCAACCACAATCATGGGCACTGGTACCACCAAGGCAACAATACCCTTATAGACAACCTGATCGATATGGGCATTACATTCAACAATCCTTGTCTTCATGTGACTCCTCTAGCCACATTTTTACTTTCTAGTCTTACTATCATCCTTCTGATTATTATCAAACTCATTCTCCACATGTAAGAAGGAACACCACCTCTTACCCTTATCCTCCTCCTATCCCTACACATCTTCCTCTTCCATTCACATAGCTATTACCTGCTTCACCTATGCAAGGTGAACTACTAGCTCAACCACAATAACACAATGCTACTAGGGCTGTTAATCTATAATCAGTTCATCAATCGAGTGGTTTAGATACTCAATCAAAAAAAAGACCTTTCTTTCGAGCACATAGTCCACCTAATCCCTTGATTACATCTATAGTTGACAATCCTATTCCTTTATCTTTCTCTATATCAAATACCTTCGAGTCTACTTCAAAATAAACATTGCCCAAGATCCATACTATGATGCTTACTCACACTATATCTAATTAGATTAGTGCTGGAGACTTTCCCAGGAAGTTAGTAGATCCTAGAAGTCCTTTGATTTGTTTGCAAATTGTTGGAAATAAACCATGCAAAGCTCTTCTTGACTCAAGTTCTGATGTCAACTTAATCTCTCATGAGATGTATACTAAATGGAAACTACCTCCTTTAAAGAAGAGAAATATTAGATTAGAATTGGTAGACCAATCCATCACTATTTCATTGGAACTGGTAGAAGACATTATGACCACTATCTGTAGGTGGTCTTCTTATCCTGTTGATTTCCTAGTGATCAAAGTGGAGAATTGCAAAGGGGACTTCTCAATCATCATGGGAAGGGCATGGCTAAGCACTGTTGATGCAAGAATGGGAATCAGAGATCTTTCCCTAGAAATATCCAAAGAAAATGTGTTTAGAAAGATCAAGAAGAAGTGAGTTCCATACCTTGCATACAGTGATACATGGTGCAACTATGTGCAAAAACTTTGGATAGTGAAATGACCATCCATCTTTGCATGCAAGTAATTTGAACTAGAAGCAAAAATTCAAAGGTATCTATATGTAGCATCCATGAAATAAGAGGGTACCAAGTGGCTAACTATTGATTTTGAAAGTAGCACACTTTGCATGGAACCAACAAAGAGTCTAACATGCACATATGTCATGAGCATGGATCAACTAGAGCAAGTTCATCACCAACTCTCTGATGATGCAAATGATGATACCTACTGGGGAGAGTTGGAAATTCTTGAAAATTTCAAGTAAAAGCCCCTTGAACTAAAAATGCTATTGATTGGCATGCAATATGTGTTAAAAAATGGAAAATTTCAATGAAAATATTACTCTAGAATAGAAAAAGATGCTATTGAATGTGGTTGAAAAATGGTTCGCAGCTTTTTCTTGGTCATATCCTAAACTCATAGGGATTGATCCTAGGATATAACATTATTGCATCTACACTAATCTAGCCATGAAGCCAAAGAGATAGTTACAAAGACGATTAAACCCCAAACTAAAGTAGATCATCATAGAGGAAATTGAACAACTCCTCAATGCAAGGTTCATTTATCCCATTGTAGATAGTGAGTGAGTTAGCTCACTCATGATTGTGCTAAAGAAAGAAGGCAAGTGGTAGGTCTACATCGATTTTTAGTTGCTGAATATGGCAACATGTGAGGATCATTTTCCATTGCCATTTGTTGATTAGGTGTTAGACACAATATCTAGGCATTGCTACTATAGTTTTCTAAATGGTTATAATGGCTATAACTAAATTTAAATTGCACTAGAGGACTAGGCCAAGACAAAATTCATGAGTTCTTGGGGGGACTTTCGCATATCTTAAGATGCCATTTGATCTGTGTAATGCCCATTCTACATTCCAATGCTTGGTTCTTAGCATTTTTCGATAGCAAATTGGTAGTGGTATGGAAGTCTTCATGGATGAATTCTCCACCTATGAAGCTACATTTGAGAAAGCCTTGGAACACCTTGAGCAAGTACTAAAATGATGCATTGAGATGAACCTCAAGCTCAAATATCAAAAGTGTCACCTGATGGTCTAGGAAGGCATTGTATTGGGGCACAAGATATCACAAGTAGGAATTGAGGTAGACCCTAAGAAATAAGAGTCATCCAAGGAATAACTCGCCAAATAGAAACTATCAAAGATGTTGGATCATTCCTTGGACATATTGGCTATTATCGACGATTCATAGAAAATTTCTCTAACATCGCAAAACTATTGGTTAAGTTGACAAAGAAAGATTCTCCATTTGTTTGGACCATAGAATGTGAAAGAGCATTCCAATAGTTGAAAAAGAAACTTGTAGAAACTCAAATTCTGTAAGCACTCAACTGGTCTAGATTATTTCATGTTATGATAGATGCATCAAATTATGCCTTGGGAGTTGTGCTTACATAGATGGATGACAAAAAATGTCCATATTACATACACTACACAAGCTGAAGTATTGTGGATGCACAACTAAACTACACCACCACAGAAGAAGAATTGATGGTAGTGGTGTTTGCTCTAGAGAAGTTTAGGCATTATGTGCTTGGATACAAAGTGTTTGTACACATGGATCATAGTGCCATCTGCTTCTTGATGAACAAGCCAATGGTGAGCCCCCATGTCATATAGTGGCTGGTGATTTTACATGAATTAGATCTTATGATGATAGATCAAAAAAACATTAAGAATGTGGTTGCTGATCATTTGTCTTGGTTAAGATGGGACAAAAAAGAGGAAGAAAGCCCATTATCTAATATGTTTCTTAATGAACTCCTCTTTTCTAGGGCTATAATTAAACAATTTCCCAATGAGCCTAAATGGTAAGACATCATTCTCACCTATCTTCTCACTCAAGAGATTCCACAATGGTTGGATCATAAGAAGAAATAATAGTTTCTTCACCAAGTAAAACACTTCATGGAAATCAATGAACATATCTACAAGGTGTATGCTGACAACCTAGTTTGATGGTGTGTCCTTGATGCTAATCAATTGCACCTCCTTCAAGATGCTCACAAAGGTCCTTGTAGAGGCCACTATGGTAGGAGATGCATGACCATTAAAATCCTGATGGTAGGGTACTATTGGCCAATAATCTTCAAGGATGCTCATCAATATGTTTGCTCTTGTGAATGATGCCAACAAGATGGTGGAATGACCACTTGAATAGAGGGACCTCAAAAATGGATTCAATCACTAGAATCCTTTGACATATGGGGCATTGATTTCATGGGTCCCATCACACCCATGTCAAATGGAAAGGTGTACATCATAGTCACTGTTGACTATTATACAAAATGGATAGAAGTAGTAATCGTCATTGACTATACATCTTCTACTACTACTTAGGTTATATTAAAAAAATTGTAAACAAGTTTGGTATGCCATGTACATTAATTTTTTATAATGGAACTCACTTTATAGGTGCTACTTTTTGATAGCTTATGCAACGTCTAGGGGTTGAACATAAACTCATAACACCCCTTAAGCTAATGATCAAGCTAAGGTTACCAATAGGAAAATCACAAGGATTTTAACAAGAACTATTAGTGAATATAGAAAATATTGGGGCATGACACTTAACGATGCCCTTTGGACCTACCGCTCAACATGGAAACTTCCTATAGGCTATTCTCCCTATGAGCTTGTGTATGGAAAGTTACTAACACTTCCTATTCAATCTGAGCTCCATACACTTTCAACAGTTTGTGACCTCAACCTTGACTTGAGTTTAGCACAAAAGGAAAGACTAATGAGTCTAAACTTGCTAGATGAAAATTGATTGGTGGCCTTATCATCTAACAAGTTGCACAAGGCATACAACAAAAAGTGCCATGACCTTAAAATCAGAAAAGTCAAATTTCAATTACGAGAAAAGGTTCTCTACTAGAATCCCACATACATTCCTCAACAAAATAAGTTCCAGACCTTGTGGGAAGGACCTTATATAATTTATGAAACTTTCTTTCAGGGCCATGATGATCTACAAACCTAAGAACCTAGACAAGAAATAGCTAGTCAACATACAACAAGTCAAACCTTTCCACGAGCATAAGCCAACACATACAACAAACATCTCATTAGTAGGCAACCATGCTTAATATTTCAAATCTCCTCCTTTCAACTCAGTTGTGGGGGAGATGGCCATCCATGCTAACCATATAAGTGGCTCCTTAGTTTTTCACCATTTTTTGTTTTACACATTTTTATTTTACACATTATTTATTTTACATATTCTTGCTTCCATGTTATTAATTTTTTCTAATTTTTGTTTTACACCATTGTCAATACATTTGCTATTCCTTGAATATTTGAGACTTTCTTTTATATTTTGTTTTATTCTGGTGTGACTTTTTTAACTTTTTATTAATAAGTGCCATGCATAGTGGTAATTTGTTGCTTGATGGTTGTACATATTATTCTATTATTTGATTGTTGGTGTCTAGATTCTATTTTGTTATGGATGATTAGAGCATCATTTCTTTTTCATGCAACATGAAGTGAGTCTACAACATCCACCCATTTATAAACTCTATGGTTCTTCTTGTTTTGGAAATATGCAATCTCTTTTTTCATTAATAAAAATTTAACAAATTTATGACTTTGGTAGTTTCTTGAATTGGAAAGGATTCAAAGGTTTGAATAGGGTGTGCCTTTAAGGGGATTTGGCATTCTTTGTGCCTTTTTGCTTGCTTGGGTGCATGTGTGTTTTCATGGATTTCGTACTATTCCGTGTTGACCAATAAAAGGAAGTTGAACATGTCTTTGTATGGTGTCATTTTCATCTCAAAAGAAAAATGATGGGAATTCAAAGCACATCCCTTAGACAAAATAAACACATACATATTTACATGGTGTGGTTTCCATTTCAAAAAAAAAAAAATGATGGGCATTCAAAGCACACCCCTTTGACACAATAAATGAGCTACAAGCACTAGTTATGGGACTAGAAAGACATGTTACCCATGCTTGAAAGTATCCTCTAAATAAGGTCCTACCTCACTTCCTACTTTTGCTTTCTTCTCTAATAAGGAATGGTGGTTGTTCAGTGGAAGCATTCTTGTGTTTTAGGTGGGGTGAACTGGTCTTAGAATGGTGATGCAAAGTCACTGAACATGGTTGGTTTTGGTTTGTACTAATGATGGATCTTATCAAGTTATTTAACCATAAATCCATAAGGAACTTCATGTAACTTTAATTAGGAACTCTATTTCACTTTCTCTCTCTCTCATCCATCTATGCTTTCCATGTCTCACCTCATTTTTGGTTTCATGTTCTTGTTTGATGTGTTGGAATTCTCAGGTAGTTTCTTCCAACTTTTTGTACTTAACCTTTGATGAGTGGCGAGGTACCCCTACACTCAACCATATGAATACGAGCGTTACATGCGTGATTTGGTTAAAATCTGTAGACTAAGTGCCTACACGACTTATGGAACACTTAAGGTTAATCGTTCATTTTCTTCCCAGACTTACTTGTATTTGTCATAGTTGTATGGTTAAGTAAGTCTAAGGTATATGATTTTTATATCTTTTATCTTTTATCTCCTATGCTAATGAGGTGAAGGGTGAAGAAACTAATTAACTAACTTTAACTAACTAACTAAGCCTTAATTAACCTAGCATCAGTATCCATTCCCACTTATTGTTCACACCCTGAACCAATGCAACCTTGGTTACCAAATGTTATTCATTACTGGGATCACCAAGCATAACGCATGTGCTCGAAGCAGTCATACTAAATGCACTTAACTATGGGAGAAGTATTGAGAGAGATTTAATGAACTAATAAAGCATTTAAATGATAAGCAATAAATAACAATAAGTAAAATCCTATTTAGCCTATTCCATGCACTATAAGGTTTATCCAAGAAGTTCATCTTTATTTTTGTACACAAACTTTTGTTCAGGTACAATATTTGCTTGAATAAAGATTCGTTCACTTTGGAGCTCCTACTGTGGGCACATAGAAATTATTCTCTCTCTAGAGAGGTAAAAATGCCAAAGTTTCACTATGGTCTAGGCCTAGATGGAGAAACAACGGAGAGCTACCTCTTATTTATAGACTTGGTGGCACACCGTGATATTGTGGGGGATGCGATATCGCAGCGGACGTGATATCGTGTCCCATCATACCCCCATGACTGAATAAAAACTCATCCTCAGTTCCTTACAAAACATTGGGATGGTATGAGATTATTGACTCAAATGGAACTAATGTTAAATGGGATGACATGTGAACAGATCATCATTACAAGACAAAACAAAACTAGTGTTCACGATAACAAGAGTGAACACTTTATACATTTGACATCAGGCCTTATTTGGTAGCTGAGAAAGAGAGAGAGAGAAAGAATTTTTGCTGCTGCCAATGCCAAGATTGCACCTTTCGTTGTCCATCCATAAGCATGCCATCCATCTCGTTCCTTGCATAGCTGCTTTAGTATCGATCCATTCCAAGTGTTCCCTCCAGATCCAATTCGTTATTGTATGATTGCCATTTGCACACACAACACAGTCTTATATTAGCAAGGGTAAATGAATCATAATGCAATTGATACCTTGCTTCAGTGAAAGGTCCATTGGCTGCATTGTGGAATGGCTGATATGGATCTGGAGATATCATAGTGGTGACTACCGAAGGTGTAGGGGTTATGAGAAAATCGAAAAAATTTGGGTCCAGACCCCCATGACTAAGAGCGAACCTCCGATAGTAATAGAATGGAGAAAGAATAAAGAACAAGAAATATGGAGAAAAAGACAACTATAACATCAATGAAATGGATGTCAAGATGGAATGAACAAAATAAAGTTGATTGCAAAAATGTTAAGGGAGAGAATTTAACTGATGAACCAAATAGGAATGTTAGTGGGTCCTCTCCAAAGTAGGCTCATGCCTTTAATGCCCTAACAAACCCACATTCAAAGAGTCTGTAGGCACTAGGAATGTCATTTGGAACAAGAGTTAAAGTCTTAACTGCAAGAATTTACCAAAAAGAAAATAATGCATAAACTAAAATATACACTAATGATACAACCAGCAATGAGGTGAACAATGGAGAGAAAGATGGAGAGAAGAGAATGGAATGGAATCCCAAGAACAAGGTGGTGTACAGCCCCTTGTGTATTTCATTGTTAATGTGACTTAGCAGGTCCCATTCCAAATTTGGCCTCAACAAACCACATCCGGTGACTTCGTATTAATGCATTTGGCCAATCCATCCCCTTGAAGTAACAAGAATGCCTTCACCAAAGAGCCACCACTATTCCAACGAAACGAAGGAGGAGAGAATGGGAAGCGAGAAGGGCCTTAGTTAGAGGGAACATTTTTATTTTAGTTCCATAACTAGTTCTTGTAGCCCAAATGATTATTTAATCTAAGGGGTGTGCTTTGAATTCTCACTATTTTTTTTTGTTTTATGTGTTATGCGTGAGAACCAGACCATGCAAAGACTTTGTTATTTTTATTTTCTCAGCTTCCCAATAATTGAGTAACGTTGAAACGGTAAGAAAAATCAAGAAGAAAACATCCAAGCACCCAAGAGAATGGCCAATACAAATGCATCAAGTTCCCTTGAAGTCATAGCCTTTTCAATCCTTGAGTCCTTCCTTAGTTTGAGAAATGCCTAGTCATCGATTTGTTATAGTTCTTATTTAGAAAGGGACTGTACATTTCCAAGTCAAGAGAGACCATAGAACTTTTTAGATGTATGGATGAAGTGGACTCATTGCCTATCATATCAAAAGAACCATACCTTAGTATTAACATCATAACTTAGAGGTAAAAACCAAACATTAGCAATCAATAGAAACATAGTTCATACCACTATTAAGAATACTTATTGGTGACAAACTTAACAAAATGGATAATTCACACACACACACAAGAAATGAAAAAGTATGAGTGATGTTGTAAAATAAAAATAAGAAAATTTAAAGAAATTTGTAAAACAAGAATGTGTAAAACAAAAATGTGTAAGAAAAATGTGTAAAACATAAAAATTAAAAGAATTGAGGGCCCCAAATGATTAGCATAGGTGGGAATCTCCCCCATGACTGAATGAAAAGGGAGAGATTCGAAATAATGAGTGCCTATTTGAATTTCTTAGAAGTGTCAAACTTCTCCCAACTGATGTTTTCAGGTTAAGGTGTGGAAGTCAATGATGCTCATACTCTAATGTATCTATGCCTTCGTTGCAGGCATGAGTTGTTCCCCTAGTTCGTTCCATGCATGTTGGTGGGTTGCTCTTTCGATTAGCTATCAATCACGGGGTGTCCACTTGTTATGTGGTTGCTACATACAGGCACCTTTATATCTGAGTTGCTAGGGCACACCAATTGCATGTAGGAGATGCTGATCATTCCTCCATGTCATCACCCTCTGAGTCACTGTATGTGATACATGGAACTTTCTTCTTCTCGATCTTTCCATAAATTTTTACCTTAGATATCTCCAAGGAAAGATCGTGAATTCCTAGGCATGCGTCTATTGTGCTTAGCCATGCCCTTCCCATTATAATTGGAAAGTCACATTTGTTGCTGTTGACTTCTATCACCAGGAAATCAGCTGGGTATGACCAACCACACACAGTGGTAATGATGTCCTCCACCAATCCCAAGAAAATGGTGATGGACTGGTTAGCCAGCTCTAGTTGAATATTGCTCTTCTTGAGTGGAGGCAGGTTGCAGGCTTTATACATTTCTCATGAGATTAAGTTGACTCTGGAACCTGAGTCAAGAAGAGCCTTATGAGGTTCATTCCCAGTGACTTGGAGGTAGATTAAGGGAATTCCAAGGTTACAGAGTTTTCTGGGAAGGTGGCCTACCTTGATCCAATCGGTAATAGTACGTGTTAACATAACCGTGTGCGTGAAGCTTTGTGGTTGGTTTGAAGGGAGCTCCAAAGCCTTAATTGTTGGAGGAGCGTACACAAACTCAACTGCTTGTTGTTGTGAGAGCTTATTTGGGCTTTTGGTTTTGAAGAAAGGTCTTCTCTTCTTACGATTTTCAGAACCAGTAGTGGGTTGAAGGTTTACATCTCTTGTAGCATTACGTTGTTGTGGTTGAGTGGGGAGTTCCTCTTGCATTGTTGGAGCGGGATGTAGTGGAACTACCGACGTAAGAGAGGGGGATGGATTTAGAGGATGGTATGTATGTGGTGTGTCTCCTAGAGGAGAAGGATTCCTTCTAAAATACTGCCGAACTTGGTAGTGACATTGTGGGGTTGCATGACCCATAGAGTCACTTGGAGAAATCGGCTACTGCACATAGTAGCCATATGAGTCTGGTTGCCGGTAAGGGTATTATTATCTAGGTGGTGGCATCCCCCATGACTATGGGTATTTCCACTACTGGTGTTGCCCGATAGGTTGTGGTAGAGTTCCACTTGGATAATATGTTAATGGTTGGTGGAACTACCTTGGGTTACCTTGGGGATAAGGTAACCTCTAGGGTGCTTGTCATCTGTTAAGTTCTGGGTTGAGTGCATACACCCCAGACTTTTATAGATGTGATATTATTGGGCAACATCCCTTAGGATGATCATATTGGTAGCGATAGTCATTTTTCCCTTATCCTTGTCACGTGCATGGCCTAAATCTCTCCGCTTTTTCTTACCATGGTCACTACTTCGTTCCTCCTTAGACTCCTCTACGATTCTCAGGACAGTTTCAATTTTACTATCTAAGGAGCTCCATATTTTATCTACCTTAGTCGATACTTCTATTGTTAGCTTTTGAAGTGATAAGGTTTTTCTATTCACCAACTCTTCGAGTGGTGACTCATCCTCTTCATCACAGAATCTCACTCCCTTCTTTCAAAGGAAAGGATCGCGGTTATATTCTTTTGCACTTTCTCTTTTTCATAGCTCCCCTTCTTCTTTAGCTACTTGCTTCAACAATCGATGAATTTCATGGGATCTAAGTTCAGATAATCTCCCTTGGGTGTAT
The DNA here is from genome assembly GCA_015680685.1 of Gnetum montanum. Lineage (NCBI taxonomy): Eukaryota > Viridiplantae > Streptophyta > Gnetopsida > Gnetales > Gnetaceae > Gnetum > Gnetum montanum. The sequence goes on from MNCI01027040.1 coordinate 150,565, forward strand.
GTCCCAAGGGTTCTCCTAGTTTCGTGTCTTAGCCCATCTACGAGGTGGTGGAGTTGATTCCGTTGTGCATAACCATGGCCTAGGCAACAATGTAGCAATGCATAATATTGGCCCATGGTAGCATCCAAGGGTTCGTGATTACCCTGCTTCCATTCTTGGATCTGCTTACACAAGTTGGACACTCTGGAGTACGTTTGGTATTTATCATTGAAGAGTTCTAACATCGTACTCCACCTCCTAATGGTTTCTGGTTCTAAGGATTGGTACCAACTTTCCACTTGCTTTACGAGTGTCCTAGGAAAAAAATTTAACTTCTGCCACTTTTTTCAATATTTTGCAAGGTGTAGGCATCATGAAATTCCTATAAATGATTTTGCGGATCAACGTTGTATCCCCCCTCAATGCGTGGGATATTGTTCATGTCTAGTCTCTTGATTTGAATGTCTTTTTGATGCCTTGTAGGTATTCTCACTACCTCTGTAATATCTAACATACTTCAAGTGGCAAGTAGGGGTTCATCATGATCATCTCTCTCATGATGTTTATGATGCCTACATGGTTCCCTACTTTCCCTTCTATGCCTTGACTCTCTAGAGTGCCCTCATCCTTGCTCTCGACTCTCTTGTCGAGGTCTATCATTTTGCTTACACTTATCCTCACTGTTGTGCTCTTTGTGACTATGTCCTAATGTGGAAGGAGAGGGTGAATGGTGTGATGAAGGGGAAGAAGAAGGAGAGCCATCGCCATGACGATGTCTCCTACCTTCTCTTTGGTGTCTACGATCCTGATCGTGATGACGATCAGAATGCCCATCCTTGTCATGTATTTTTGTTCCCTCAGAGAACAGTTGGTGTTCATGGGGATCAGAACTAAGGTTGTGTATCATGGAGCGTAGGTTCTGATACCCCACCTCCTCACTATTTTTAGAAGGAGGAACATCATCTTTTGGAGAACCTATTGAGGTAGGTTCGCCACCCTTAACTTCTCTTATGACGGGCGAAGCATTACGGGGGCCTTTGCCCTTTAACGATGTCTGGTAACTCTTCCACCACTCATCTTGTTGATGTTGTGCTTCTGTGGGATGGTAGTCCCTTGCGTTGTAATTGCACACAACGTACTAAACATATAATTGTGACATGTCAATTCATGCAAGGGCAGAAAGAAGCATGTTGGGGGTAGCTCTGTCTGGAGGTAACACTATGTTACCTTCCAAATCTCTCCAACACAGTTGTTCATCTTGATGAAAGAAAAAGGTAAACTTGGGTACATATTCATCATGATGAATGTACACCATAGTGAATTCTTGAGGAACTGGCGGATTTTGGTTATGTGTTTGATGTCGTCGACTATCTCTAGTGTTATCCCTAGGTGGTGAAGTGCTTTTGTTCGAAGAAGAAGACATTGTTATTTTACTCGGTGTGCTGATCAACCATTATTTAATTTTCTTTTGATTAAACCTAAGGGTTCATTTAAGCTCCCAATGATGTGGATAATTTCCTATGTTCTATTTAGTGCACAAACAACTTAGTCCCCGACAACGGTGCCAATGATGAGTGGTGAGGTACCCCTACACTCAACCATATGAATACGAGCGTTACATGTGCGATCTGGTTGAACTCCGGAGACTAAGTGCCTACACACCTCATGGAACACTTAAGGTTAATTGTTTGTTGTCTTCCCAGAGTTACTTGTATTTGTCACAGTTGTATGGTTAAGTGAGTCTGAGCTATATGATTTTTATATCTTTTATGTTTTATCTCCTATGCTAATGAGGTGAAGGGTGAAGAAACTAATTAACTAACTTTAACTAACTAACTAAGCCTTAATTAACCTAGCATCAGCATCCATTCCCACTTACCGTTCATACCCTAAACCAATGCAACCTTGGTTACCAAATGCTATTCATTACTGGGATCACCAAGCATAACGCACATCCTTGAAGCGATTGTACTGAATGCACTTAACTATGGGAGAAGGGTTGAGAGAGATTTAATGAACTAATAAAGCATTTAAATGATAAGAAATAAATAACAATAAGTAAAATCCTATTTAGCCTATTCCATGCATTGCAAGGTTTATCCAAGAAGTTCATCTTTATTTCCATACAAAAACTTATGTTCAGGTACAATATTTGCTCGAATAAAGATCCGTTTACTTTGGAGCTCCTACTGCGGGCACATGGAAATTATTCTATCTCTGGAGAGGTAAAACTACCAGAGTTTTGCTATGGTCTAGGCCTAGATGGAGAAACAAGGGAGAGCCGCCTCTCATTTATAGACTTGGCGGCACACCGCAATATCGCGTATGCGTAATCGTGGGGGATGCAATATTGCGGCGGATGCGATATCACGTATGCAATATTGTGGCCGATGCGATATCATGTCCCATCAAACTTCCATAACCATTAATCATCCATGAGGTCCACAAACTCCTGTTTTGAAGTTATGCAAGGGCAATAAAAAACTTGTGCCTACTTTGGGTAGGGCCCACTTGCATATCTTTTGGTTGGGTTAGTTAAGTTCTTTATCCTTAGACATTCTTACAATCAAATCCTTTCGTTTACCTCATCAATGATATCTAATTATGCATATCTTCACAATAATTTTTAGTGAACTTTCCTTTTTATTATTGTGAATTCTTACACCCTCTTCAAATATTTCCTTATGTAGAACTTTTTCAACTTTAATAGACCACTTCTCTATTTTATTCTATCTGTTAGTATTCTTGCTAACACTCCTAAAGGAATCAATCTACCACAATCATAGTGTAGCCAAGTGTAACTAGTGATGAGACAAGGTACTTATGAGCTATGTGTTACACATTGCATACTAATTCATAATTTTGTTGTGGTTGCAGTGGAAAGCATGGACCGGAAGCAGGACTATTCTTCATCAAGGATGATGCAAAGATACCACACAACGAGGCCCATTCATGATCATTGGATCTTTTCTCTCACTCTTCAACTGCCAAGAGGTGTTGGATGTTAGTTTTGTCCAGGGTGTTCACTTCTCTTATCATGAACATCCAACTTTGTAAAAATTGTAAATTTGTACACTTGGGTACTCAGAGTCTATTTGTTCCATTTGAGTCAATTTTTATGTTAGTCAATAATCCCATACCTACCTAATATTTTGTAAGTAACTTGTTCCTCCCCCTATTCACTCAAGGACAAGTTTTCATTCAATTGTAGGGGTATGATGAATTACATTTTCACATGCTTTGATATCGAATATCTAATATTGAAGCCTTGGACATGATGTTGAATATTCGATATCGAGGGGTATATATTGACCTATGAATATAGTGCTTAGGCTCATGATTTTCATATGATTTTTCATAGTTTTTTTCATAGTAGCAAAGCTCTTGTAGTTTTTTTTCTCCAAGGTTAGAATATTTTTGGGTGCTTGTAGCAGGAGTTTGAGTGTGTATGAATCTTTGTTCAAACATTGATGTACCTAAGCACAATAGTGTGATGGGAATAAAAATGAACCCTTTTGAAAATCCTTGCAACATTGATAATAGATTAATGTTTCCATTAATGCACTTTATTTTTCTTTACTTTAATGCATTTAAATTAAGCAAGTAATTTCCAGTTGTTAATGAACACATGCATTAATACTTCAAGCATACATATAGTGCTTGGTAACCCAGAAATGCTTAATGTTTGGTAGCCCAGCAACACTATGTGTGTTCAGGATGTGTTTGGAATGTGGGATGGGTACTTGTGTTAGGCTAGCTAGGTAGTAAATTAATTAGATCTTAAATTACTCTAGCTTTCATTCTTATTGTAGGTGAATAAATTTATAAAACATAAAATGATAAAAATCATGTACCTCAATTACACTTAAACCATAGCCTTGAGCTTCACAAGTGTAGTTGGAAAGACAACAAAAATTCTCAACACCCATTTCAGTTCCTACAAGAACTAGTGTACTAGAGAACTATAGGTCCACAAAATTTGGTTGGATGTAGGGGTACCTTTTCGTTCATCGCAGTGGCTCTTTCTCGTATTTCTAACATTACCTAGAAGGATGAAATGTTTTTAGATATTTTTTGTGTCCATTCTTCATCTTATCCTACTTGTAATAAAATCTAACCATTGGTGGATTTGGTTGATATTGCAAATCTACTTAGATTGCCCATCACTTTGTACCTACTAGATACCTCTTTGCTTTTCTAATTTATGGTCTTAGTAATTTGTTATAGATGGTTCATTAATGATCGATAGTCTTGCTATGTGGGTGGAGCACTTGGTCATGGTCTATCAACAATTGGTGTTGATCCACTAGGTTTTGCTTACTCTTGTCTCAAGACAGGAATGTTTCCAGCAAGTGTAGATCTAGTTGCTTCCTTAGTAACTACTAGCTTCTCTAGTTGATCTTTCTTTGGAGGCACTACTTTTTATCTTTCTTAGATTGTCCATCACTTTGTACATACTAGAGACCTCTTGAACATCAACAAGGGTAAACTCCATGAATGATCCAAATTTTAGTTCCACTATGATTTTGGACATCATGGACTTTTCTTAAATGGCTTGGAAACATTTTTTTAATAGCATGAGGTGTTGTCCTTACTCTCAAGCAAGTAGTTTAGCTTACACAGATTGCCTCCTTATAGTTGTAGCCTGCTGAATACTATAGGATTGACACTCTTACTTAGCTTACGGAGTTTGTTCTCCAACTTTTCCTCTTTCTTTGTGTAGCACTCTCCTTCAAGACTAAGTTGCTCACTTTGTGAATGGAAGGATTGAAGAATCATGTAAATTGGAGTTGTGGTGAGGATGTTATGAAGCTTGGAAGTTTGGATGTCAAAGGATTAGAAAAACAACATGAACTCTCTTTGTGTGAAATGAAGGAAATTAAAAAATTTTCTAACTCCTTGTGCATATACATAATTTTTATAACAACAACATCATAGATGCATTATTGTAGTTGTGATATTGCAAAGGCTATTATATCAGCAATTGCACTATGAAAATTTTCTAAGATTTTGAGCAATTTTTGATAGAAAATTTGAGTAAAATAAATAGTTCTAAATGTATAGAGTGGTCTAAATGGTTCTTGATCATGGGTGATGCTCAGAGTGTAAGAATTTATCATTAAAAATGTGTGAAAGAAGGCATTTGGGCAAGGTGAGTTAATTAAGTATGTAGAAGATGATTGGTAAAAATTACCAAATGTATGATGAAAGATGAGTAGATAGGAAAGTAACAATGCTCACTTAAGTGTTCTAGAGGCACAATATGATGTGTAATTGGTTATCAAATATGAAGCATAAGATTTATACAAGTGGATCCTCCCCAAAGTAGGCTGCAACCCTTAGTGACTTGGTATAACCACACCTATAAGTGTGTATAGATACTCAAGGAGTTATATGTAGAACATACCTCTCGTCTAAGATATACATGTTAGTATTTTCTTAATAAAAAAATAACACTATATTATACAAAATCATAAAACCATTAAATTATGATTGTTTATAGTAGTGAGGCAGAATGGAAGTAGCAAGGATTGTAGAAAATGGGATGTGAGGTGTCTTACCATAGGCATAATAAATTCTATGTGTGATACATGATTAAAGTAATCATTAGCCTTTTTGGCCAAGATCCAAACCAAGTCCATACTGCTTACCAATGACATTGCATTACATCATCCTAAAATTAACAACCACAAGACTATCACGACTACAATGAGTATTAGCACTTGGTAGTGAAGTTTAAGGAAGTAGTTTATTAATAGCACACTTTATTTTTTTTAAAGGAGACTTGGCCATTGGACAGAGGATTGCCTTCAGGCATGTAGCCCCATAACTAATGTGAGTCCAAGAAACCTTGAAATTTCTAAGAAATCACCTACCTTCAAACATGGGTAACATGTCTTTCCTGTGAAACCCCCAGAAATTTTTTATTTTGTACATTTATTAGGTTATTACTATGTCAACATTATAATAGGACTACCTTTAGGCATCAGTAATATGTTTTTCTAGTGACATGATAAGGCAACACTTATTTTAGACATACTTTCATTTTTCATTAAAACTCAAGTAAATAATATGACTTAACATAATGATAAGACTTATAGTAGTTGTCTTATAGAATCCACAAATATCATTGATGTAACACCCTTTTCATTTCCACTTGGTTCTTCACTTTTCTATCTAGGCATAATGATCACAAGTTTGTTTTAATTTTATTGTAAGAAGAATGCCATCATGTCCATGGTAAGAACCTCTTATTACTGGAAATGATTGAATCCATGACATGGTCTCGTTGCATATATAATCAATCCTTTAATGAGTTGATATCATAGAGTAAAATTCTCATTATTTAGACTACATCTTGTTTTATTCCTTTAAACTTTATTAGAAAAAATGACAAAAATATGTACATGAAAGATAGTAAGAATTAAGGAAAAATAGTAAGAATAGAAAAATATATAAAGAATTTAAAAGATTTTAAAGAATGAAAATTGATTAAGATATGGAAAAAGTATAAAAGAATGGAAAAGGTATTAAAGAATATGGAAAATGGGTAAGAAAGGTGAAAAGGGTAAAAAGAGCATAAAAGAATATAAAAGAACATAAAAAGAAGAATTAGTGCTAATATATAAAACTTAACACCCCCACGACTATCATTAAGAGTGAAAATTTGAAATATTGAACGGGTGGTAAATGGTTTTGTGGGCATGGTAAAGTTATTAGAAGACTAAGAAAAGTCATAGAAAGTTTTCACCTATTAAATATTGATGAGAATAAGCTTTTGTGGGTTTGTTGGATGGTAAATTTACATGGCTTTAGATTGGTATGTAGCATAGATGATATAAGGTCCCTTCCATAGAGTATGGTCCATAGCCTTTTGTGGAACATGATTGGGATTTTAAGAAACTTATTTTGATGTCACATCTATATTTGGAGTACTTTTTGTGAACTTCATTATTAATTTGAGCTATTAGTCAGTTTTCATGTAGAGATTTATATTCTTTAAGCATTCTTTTTGAGTTAAGCTTAGATCTAGATCAAGGTTACTAATAATTGAAAGGGTATTTAGTTCTACTTAGATTGGAAAAGCATGTAGTTTGCCATAAACTAATTCATATGGTAAATACCTTATAGGAAGTTTCTAGGTCAATCTATATGCCCGTAGAACATCATTAAGTTTAGTGCTTCAATCCTTCCTATAACAACTAAAAGTTCTAGGTAATATTCTTGTGATTTCTCTATTAATCACTTCAACTTGACCATTTGCTTGGGGGGTCATAAGGTGTAGTTAATTTTTGATTGACCCTAAGTTGTTTCATTAGCTTTTTAAATGTGGCTCCTATAAAGAAAGTCTTGTTATGTAATATTAACATGTGATGTACTCTAAATCTATTCACCACATGTTGCTAAAAGAATTTGGTAGTTGTTGTGGCTATGTAATCTTTAACTACAGTTGCTTATGCCCACTTTGTGCAATAATCAATGGTTACTATAATATAGGACTTTCCATTTGACAATAATGTGATGGATTCCATAAAGTCAATTTCTCAAGTGTCAAAAGGTTGCAATGGCTGTATCCACTGTTGTGATCCTTCATTTTTGGTTATCAGTCCTCCATCTCTTTGTCATATTTCAAAAGATTATGCAAATAGATGTGTGTACCTAAATATGGTGTGCCAAAAATGACCTTCCATCATCAATTTTAATGCTATTCGTCATCCCACATAGTAACCACCACATGGTTTTTCATGCGTATTATTAATTTTATTCTAGCACATGCCATCTTATCAGCCCATTAGCACATATTTTATAGAGGTTTTCATTAATTTCCATATATCTTTTTACCCTGTTAAGAAATTATTCTTTTTTTTTCTTATTTGATGAACCGCAATATCGCGTACGCGATATCGGACCATCCATGCGATGTTGGATGCGCGATATCACGGACCATCTCCTTGCCTATAAATAAGAGGCAGCACCCTTGGTTTCAACAGTTAGAAGTTAGTCCCTTAGCCAAACTCTTGCCATTTTTTCCCTCCAAAGTTAGAATTATTTCTGTGTGCCTGTAGTAGGAGTCATAGAGGGAACAAATCTTTATTCGAGCATTGTGTATGTGAGCACACTTTGTGTACGGCAATAAAGATGAACTTTATGATAAACCTTGTAGCATATAGAATAGATTAATTAGTGTTGATTATTATTTAATGCTTTCCTAATTAATTAATTATTCCTTTCACCTTACAAATCTCTTAGTTAAATACACTTAGTATGATCGCTTCGAGCATGTGTGTAGCACTTGGTAACCCAGTAACGATTAGCGTTTGGTAATCCCAGCAGTGTTGCATTAGTTTAGGATGTGTACGGAAAGTGGTAATAGATACTGGTGTTAGGAGTACTTAGAACTTAGTTAATGAATAATTAAATTATATTAGTTAGTTATTTCTCTCTCCCCTCATTAGTGCAAGATATAAAACACATAAAAGCCATAAAAATCATATGCCTAAAGCTTACTTAACAATACAATTGTGACATACAAGTAAGTTTGGGAAGACAATGATTAATCACACTGTTATTGTTCCATAGGGGTGCATAGGCACTTAGTCCTTGGAATTTGACTGGATTGTGCATGAAATGCTCGTATTTGTATGGTTGAGCGTAGGGGTACCTCACTACTCATCATTGGCACCGTTGCTAGGGACTTAGTTGTTTGTGGGCTAAGTAGAACTTAGGAAATCATTTACATCATTGGAACAAACCCTTAGGGTCAATTAAGAAAAAGATAATAGTACATTGCACATTGAACAAGACAAAATGTTTTCTTCTTCACACAAAAGCACTTCACTGCCTAGGACTAACATAAGAAGCAATCGGTGGTAGGATACACATGATGTTGATTCGCCAATTCCTCAACACTTTTATGTGGTATATGTTCATCCCAATGAATATGTACCCAACTTCACCTTTATTCTCCAACAAGATAAACAACTGCGTTGGTGTGACTTGGAAGGTAACATAGTGTTACCTCCCGACCATTTAGTCCCAAGTATGCTTCTTTGTGCTCTCACACGAATAGGCATGCAACACTTACACATAGAGTACATTACGCATGACTATGATTTGAAAGACTACTATCCCACAAAAGTGCAACGTCAAAGGGATTTGCAATAGGAGAGACACCATAAGTCCTTAAAAGAAAAATGGTCTAAGGCTAGCCCCCACATTCTAAGCAAAATTGAGGGTGATGAACCTGCCTGAGGTAGTCACCCACATAACGATGTTCCTCCCCTTAACTTTGGCCAAGGGGTTGTGTATCAGAACCTTCATTCTACCATTCACAACCAAGGTGCTGATACCAATGGACACAAAGTGTCCAAAAAAGGAACAAAGACACATGATAACAGTGGGCATTCTGATCGCAATTGTGATCGAGGCAGAGAACACCGAAGAGAAGGTAGTAGACACCATCATGGGGGTGCTTTTATCCTTCTTCTTCAACTTCATCATCTCCTTCATCCTCTTCTTCTATGTTTAGACATAGCCATAGAGAAACAGATAATGAGGATAAGGGCAAAAAAAGTGGAAGTCACAGAAGAGACAAGCAAGATAGAGGACAAGGGCACTCTAGGAAATCACACCATAGAAGAAGGGAGAGTAGGGAACCATGTATGCACCATAGATGTTATGAACTAGATGATCATGATGAACCTCTACTCGCCACGTGAAGCATGCTAGATATTACTAAGGTAGTGAGAGTTCCAAGAAGGCACCAAAAAGATAGTAGGATCAAAAGGTTAGACATGAATAACATCCTACAATTTGAAGGGGGATCTAACACTGATCCGAAAAATCACTTACAAGCATTTCACGATGCGTGTGCCTTGAAAAACATAGAAAATGAATGGAAAAAACTTAAGTTGTTCCCACAGAAACTAGTAAAAGAAGTTGAAATCTAGTACCGGTCCTTAGAACTGGAATCCATTCATAGGTGGAGTACTATGTTAGAATTGTTCAACGATAAGTACCAAACGTACTCCTGGGTGTGTAACCTGCAAAAAAAAATCTAAGGATGGAAACAAGGAAGTCATGAACCCTTGGATGCTACCATGGGCCACTATTATGCACTACTACATCGTTATCATGGCCATGGTTATTTGTAGTGGGATCAACTATGCCATCTTGTAGATGGCCTTAGGCATGAAACGAGAAGAATGCTTAGGACTTATGCTTAAGGGAGGTTATCTAAGCTTAGGTCCCATCAAATTCATAGGCTACTGGAGTAAGTAGCTAAGGAAGAAGGTGAGCTATGAAAAAGAGAGAGTGTGGAGGAATATAACTGAGATCTTTCCCTTCAAAATAAGGGGGTAAGATTTTGTGAGGATGAGGAAGAGTCACCACTTGAAGAGATTGTGAATAGAAAAACCTTGCCTATCCAAAAGTTAGCATTAGAAGTATCGGAAAAGGTAGACCAAATGTGGGACTCCCTAGATAGTAGGTTTCAAACTATGCTAAAAGTAGTAGAGGAGTCTAGAGAGCAAGGTAGTGATCATGACTAAAGAAAAAAGAGAGAAGCAAAAAATTCACATAACAAGGGTAAGGGTAAAGTTGCTATTATTGAAGAAGTTGTGGATTCAGATATAGACGATGATAGTGGATGTGAGATCTATCAATACGACCATCCTAAGGGATGTTGCCCTATGATCTCACATTTGCAAGAGTCTGGGGTGTATGCACTTAATCCACATTTAAACAAATGGCAAACATCCTGGCGGTTACCTCATCCGCAAGGTAATCCAAGGAAGTTCCACCAAAATATAATGTATTATCCAAGTGGAACTCCACCACAACCAATTGAGTAACATCAACAGTGGCAACACCCACAATCATGGGGAATGCCACCACCCATGCAACAATATCCTTATTGGCAACCTAACCCATATGGATATTACTTGCAACATCCAATCTCTCCATGTGACTTTGGTGGTCATGTTACTCCCCAACATCACTACCAAGCCCACGAGTACTGTAGGACTCCCTCTCCTAGGGGTCACATTCCATAAGTGTACCATCCTTCCAATTTAGTCGCATCTCTCCCACTAATAACTCCATTACCACCTACTCTAGCAATGCAAGGCAAACTCCCTGCTCAGCTAGAACAATGCAATGCCACAAGGGATATTAATCCTCAACCTATTTTTGGTTCTAACAACCATATGAAGAAAATATCTTTCTTCATAACGAACAATCTAACCAAGCCTTTACAACCCCAAGCAACTGAGTCTTTGGATCCCTCCATATCAACTAAAGCTTCAGAGCCCCCTTCAAACTTAACACTGCATTCAATGCATACGGTCATGTTAACACATGTCATTACTGATTGGATCAAGGTTGGCCACCTTCCTAGGTAATTCTTTGATCCTAGGAGTCCCATAATATATCTACAAATCGTTGGGAATGAGCCATGAAAAGCTCTTTTGGATTCAGGTTTTGGTGTCAATCTAATATCCCAAGAAATGTATAAGGCTTGGACCCTGCCTCCATTAAAAAAGAGCAATGTCCATTTGGAGTTGGTTGACCAGTCCATCACTATTTACTTGGGATTAGTGGAGGACATTGTTACCACTATTTTTGGATGGTCATATCCAACTGACTTCCTGGTGATCCAAGTGAACAACAGTAAGGGGGACTTCCCAATCATAATGGCAAGGGCATGGCTAAGCACTATCGATGCATGCCTAGGTATTCACAATCTTTCCCTAGAAATATCTAAGAAAAAAAATTTCAGAAATATCAAGAAGAAGAAGGTTCCATGCATCACATACAGTGACATAGGGTGCAACTATGTGTAGAGATCATGGGTTGTGCAAAGCTTAACATTTCTTGCATGCAATCAGTGTGCACAAATGATCAATATAAAAAGATGCCTGTATGCAGAAACCACATGAAAAGAAGACACCTAGTGGATGATAGCTGATCAAGAAAGCAACTCACTTCTATGCATGGAACTAACTGAGGTTTTGACTTGTGCTTACATAGATAGCATTGATGCATTAGAGCAAGTCCATCACCAACTCTCCAGTCCTAACTTAGAAAACAACAATTGGGAAATGTTGGAAATTCCTAAAAAATTTAAACAAGAGCCCCTAGAGCTAAAACCATTGCCCATCAGTATGGAATACACGTTCCTTAAGAATGGAAAACCGGTAATCATCAATGCAAGACTTGCTCTGCAACAAAAAGAGAATTTGCTAAAGGTAATAAACAAATGGTCAAAAGCCTTCACCTAGTCATATCCGGAATTAATGAGAATAGATCCTAGGATATGCCAACATAGGATTTACACTGACTCCTCCATGAAGCCTCGAAAACAACCACAGAGAAAATTGAACCCAAAGTTGAAGCAAGTAGTAAAAGAAAAAATCAAATAACTTTTAAAGGCTGGGTTCATATACCCCATTTCTAATAGTGAATGGGTTAGCCCCTTGGTAATCATGCCTAAAAAGGAAGGAAAATGGAGGGTGTGTATAGATTTTAGGCTACTAAACATGGCAACATTCAAGGATCACTTCTTGTTGCCATTCATTGACCAAGTCTTAGACACAATGGCAGGGCATCACTATTATAGTTTTCTGAATGGCTATAGCAGATACAACCAAATACAAATAGCCCCAGAAGATGAAGTCAAAACTATGTTCACCAGTCCTTAGGGAACATTTACATACAAACAAATGCTGTTTGGCTTGTGCAATGCCCCTTCCACATTTCAACGCTTAGTTCTAAGCATATTCTAGCAATAGATAGGAAATGGTGTGGAAGTCGTTATCGATGACTTCTCCACCTATGGAGCAAGTTTTAATCAAGCCTTGGATTGATTGGAGTAAGTACTGAAAAAATGTGTAGAAACTAATCTAAGGCTCAACTTGCAAAAAAGCCACTTGATGGTCTAAGAGGACATAGTACTTGGGCATAAAATTTCACATGCAAGAATAGAGGTAGACCCTAAAAAAATCAAAGTCATCCAAGGAGGCACCCATCAACTGGAAACTATCAAAGACATTTGATCATTCCTTGGACACACTGGCTACTATAGGAGATTCATAGAGAACTTTTTGAAGATTTCCAAACCATTGGTAGAGATAACGAAAAAGGATGTACCCTTCGAATGGACTAGGGAATGCGAACTAGCTTTCAAAACTCTGAAGTAGAAGCTAGTAGAAACACCCATTCTACAAGATCTTGACTGGTCCAAACCGTTCCATGTCATGACTAATTCATCCAACTATGCCTTAGGAGCCGTACTTATCCAATTAAATTACTAGAAACATCCTTATTACATCCATTGTGCAAGTAGAAGTATAGCTAGTGCACAACTTAACTACACTACTACAGAAAAAGAATTAATGGCTGTAGTGTTTGTACTAGAGAAATTTAGGCACTACGTATTGGGGTATAAAGTATTCATACACATAGATCATAGTGCCATTTAGTTCCTCATGAATAAGCCAATGGTAAGCCCCCATATTATACGATGGTTGGTAATCCTACAAGAGTTCGATCTAACAATGATCGATCGTAAAGGCACTGAGAACGTAGTTGTCGATCATTTATTTTGGTTACGCTAGGATAGCAAAGAGGATGAGTATCACATTTCTAATCACTTTCCTGATGAGTTACTCTTTGCTGGTGTAGTGACTAACCAATCACCCATGGAGACAAAGTGGCATAGTAGCATTCTTACCTATCTCCTTACCAAAAAAACACCACAAGAGCTAGACCTTAAGAAGAAACAACAGTTTCTTCACAGAGCTAAGTACTTTATGGAGATCAATGGACAACTCTACAAAGTATGTCCCGATGGCTTCGTTTGTTAGTGTGTTCCTGATAGAGATCAACTGAGAGTTCTCCAAGATGCTCATGAGGGCCCTTGTGGGGGTCACTATGTGGGGAGATGAATGACCATCAAGATCCTACTTGTAGGATATTATTGGCCTACCTTGGTCTGGGACACCCATCAATTTGTCCAATCTTGTGAGCATTATCAACGTGATGGGTGAATGATTGCTAGAATGGAGGGTTTGCAACAATGGATTCAACCGTTAAAACCCTTCGACACTTGGGGAATTGATTTTATGGGTTACATTACACCAATGTTCAATGGAAAAACTTACATCATAGTTGCAGTAGACTACTTAAAAAAATGGACTGAAGTAGCTGCCATCAAAGATTGAACATCATCTACAGCTGCACGATTTCTTCAATAACAAGTTGTCAATAGGTTTGGTGTGTTGCATGTACTTATCTTAGATAATGGTACACACTTTACAAGTGCAACTTTTCAGAAGTTAATGCAACACTTAGGGGTTGAGAAAAAATTGACTACACCATACCACCCCCAAGAAAATGGTCAAGTTGAGGTCACCAATAGGGAGATTACTAAGATAATGACTAGAACCATTAGCAAGTATAAGTGAGACTGGAGCACTAAATTGAATGATGCTCTTTGGGCATACCGCTCCACATGGAAACTCCCTATAGGCTACTCTCCCTATGAGTTAGTGTATGAAAAACTTCTAATGCTCCCTATCCAAACTAAGCTCTGTACGCTAGCCATGACATGTGACCTCAACCTTGACCTTGATCTAGCACAAAAACAAAGGTTGATGACTCTTAACTTGCTAGATGAGAACTGATTAGCTGCCCTATCATCTAATGAGTTGCAGAAGGCATTTAATAAACAACATCATGGCCTGAAAATTAGGAGAGTTAAGTATCAAGCAGGAGATAAGGTTCTCTACTGGAACCCCACAGATGTGTCACAATGTACCAAATTTGAAATACTATGGAAAGGACCTTATATTATCTATGCAACTTTTCCTTCAGGATCCATGACCATATATAAACATGAGAGCCTAGATAAGAGACTGTTAGTCAACGTGCAATAAACAAAACCTTTCCATGAGATTAAAATAGCTAGAACATATGCTACCTTTGTAGGTGGACAACCTTGTTCATTATTTTGGGTCTCCTCCTTCCAACTCAGTCATGGGGAAGATGGCCACCTCTACTAATCATTGAAGGCCCTCAGTTCTTTCTATGTTTTTGTTTTACATATTTTTGTTTTGCATAGTTCTTTAATTTTTTTTTTGTTTTACACCATCATTCATATTTTTTACCATTTCTTTGTGTGTTTACTTTATTTTTTTCAGCACCCAATAAGTGTTCATGATGGTGGTATGAATAATATCATATTGATTGCTAATTTTTGGATTTTACCTTTGAAGGATGATGTTGATATTATGGTATGGTTCTTATTGATTAAATAGGCAATGAGCCCATGTCGTTCCTACATCCATAAAAACCTATGGTCTTCCTTGGCTTGGAACTATACAAGTTCCTTTTTCTAATAAAACTGTTAATGAAGTGGTGGTTGAGTATTTCTCAAACTAAGGAAGGACTCAAGGGATGAAAAGGATATGACTTCAAGGGGATTCGATGCATTTGTACTGACTATTCTCTTGAGTCCTTGGATGCTTTTTCCTTGGGTTTTCCACCATTCTAACCATTCATCAAATCACTAGAAGCTGAGTGCATAAAAATAAGTCTTTGCATGGTGTGGTTCTCATGTGAAAAACACAAAAAAAAATAGTGAGAATTCAAAGCACACCCCTTAGACACAATAATGCAATTGGGCTACATGCACTAGTTATGGCACTGGAAAGACATGTTACCCATGCGTAAAGGTTCCCTCTAACTAAGGCCCTTTCTTACTTCTTGGTTCTCCATCTTACTCTCCTTAGAATGGTGGTGACATTTTGTAGGGGCATTCTTGTTGCTTCAAGAGGATAGGTTGGTCAAATGTGTTGATGCGAGATCATTGAATGAGGATTGTTGAGCCTAGATTTGGAATGAGTTCTACTTGATCACATTAACCATAAAACACACAAGGGACTTTACACAACCTTGTTCTTGGCTTTCCATTCCATTCTCTCCTCTCCACCTTTCTTTTCCATTTTTTACCTCATTGCCAATTTTATCATTAGTCCATACCTTAGTTGATGCATCGTTTTTCCTTGGTAATTTCTTGTGGGTAAGTTTTTAACTCTTGCTTCCAAATGACATTCCTAGAGCCTATGGACTCTTTGGGTTGTAGGTCTATCAGGGCATCAAAGGCATAAGCTTGCTTTGGGGAGGACCCACTAGCATTCCTTTTTGGTGCACTTTTTGACTTCTTTCCCTTAAACATTTTTCTACAATTAACAATTTTTGTTTCATCCCCATCCATGAAATCCATTTTATTAGCATTTTCATTGTTACTTTTCTCCATATTTCTTATTCCTTATCTTTTTCCATCCTATCGCTACCGAAGGTTTTCTCTTAGTCATGGGGGCCCTAGCATAATTTTTTCACAATTTTTTCAACTTTTTCTAACCCCAACACCTTAGGTAGTCACTAGTGTTAAACCTCCAAAATCAATATCTACCATAACCACAACTCAACCAATGCACTTTACATCGAGGCAAGGTATCAACTGCATTGTGATTTATCTACCCTTTCTCATTTGTGATTATGTTGTGTGTGTAGATGATGATCGTACAACAATGGACTGGGCTTGGAGGAAACACTCAGGATGGACTAGAACTGGAACTTTTACGAAAGGAGAAAGATTGGTGGCGTGGCTATGGATAAACAATGGAGAGCGCAATCTTGGCATCGGTAGCAACACGTCTTATTCTTTTCTCTCTCTCTCCTTCTCTCCAAGCTGCCAAATAAGGCTAGATGTCATTATGTATAGTGTTCACTTTTGTGGTCATGAACACTAGTGCTGTCATGTATTGTCTTGTTGATTCGTTCACCGGGCATGTTAAGTCTGTCACCCCATACCATAGTCAATGGTCATTCAATCAATAATCCCATACCTTTCTAATATTTTGTAAGAAACTCAAGGACGAGTTTTCATTCAGTCATGGGGGTATGATGAACTGCGATATCATGTATGAGATATCACGTTTGCAATATCGAATTAGTCATGCGATGTCGAATACTCGATATCATGGCCTGTCTCCTTGCCTATAAATGAGAGGCAATGCCCTTAGTTTCAATAGTTAGAAGTTAGTCCCTTATCCAAACTCTTGCCATTTTTCCCTCCAGAGTTAGAATTATTTCTATGTGCCTGCAGTAGGAGTCATAGAGGAAACAGATCTTTATTCGAGCATTGTGTACGTGAGCACACTTTGTGTATGGAAATAAAGATGAACTTTATGATAAACCTTGCAGCATATAGAATGATTAATTAGTGTTGATTATTATTTAATGCTGTTGATGCGTAAATTTTGGACACGCCGCCAACACCTGTGAAAACTCGTTTTAGGAGACTATCACCTAGGGTGCCTCCAGTATGGGTACGGAAACTCAGGAATAGTCTCAGCTGGAAAGGGCTATGTGACAAAACAATAATAACAATATTTTAAACAAAATATTAAAAACTTAAATTATTTTTGCCTTTTTCCTCATATCGCTGCAAAAGAAAAAAAAAACAAAATAGGATAATCATCATGGGTCATAAGTCATGGGTGGATGCTTGATCAATGTTTTAAAATCTATTTTTTTATGGGCCAATGAAGCCCACTAGCACATGGATAGTGACCATGTGCAAGCTCATGGCGCTCTATTTTTAATTTTTTAATTTTATATTTTTATTTTTTATTTTTTATTTTTATTATAAACTCGTTCAAACAAGGCCCTATGCTTAGCATGGGTGAGATTGGCCTCAACACTTAGCCCCCAAACTACGGATTTCATGCAAGTGCAAGAACTAGATAATTTTGAATGAAAATGCAAATGGTGGGGAAACAAAAACAACATAAAACAAGAAATGCAAACTTGAAAGTAAAATATAATGTTCTAAACATGATCAAAATAGCTAAATAATCGAAAGAGACACCGACATAGGCCATCCAAACAACCATTAAAATCTA
>MNCI01027040.1:169194-182647 GCA_015680685.1 Gnetum montanum
TAAAATATAAAGCGGATTTTATAGTATTATATTATAATAATAGTAAATTATATTATACCTACATTATTTTCCAATGGTGTTAAGATGACCCAATATCAAGTAACTCAAATGACAAATGTTTATTAAAATCATATGAAAAACACAATAATCAAAACAATATGCTAAGAAAGAAATGATAGAAATGCAAGAAAAATATTGAAATGCAACAATATACATATGAAATGCAAAGAAAAAGGGGAAGAAAACATGCAACTAAGAATCTACAAGATGCCCATGTGGGGTACTTGAGTAGAAATGTTTCAAATAAAATGCATTAAAATTCTCATTCAACCTATATCCTTGCAAATCAGCAACCTTGAACACATTTGGGGCAGTGATGTCTACAATTTGGAATGGACTTGTCCATATAGGTGAAAACTTAGTTTGAGGGCCAGTTTGACCAGACACTCTATCTCTCTTAAGGACTAGATCACCTACTTGGAGATTATTAGCTGCATATTTTTTATTGAACCATCTCTTGACAATTTGTTGATGCTTAAGATTATGAAAATCAAGACCTACTTTTATCTTGCTTGATTGTTTCCTATAAAGTTTTTCCTTAATATAAGTTTCAATGATAGGTCTAGGTCTTGGTGGGTGATCAGATATAGCTTTTCTAGGATAATGTTTCATGGATGTATTGTTAAAATTTAGCACACCTTCAAATGTTTTAAGAGGTGAGGTCTTATTTATATCTTTGTCTTCCCCTAAAGGTGATGGATCACTTAGACAAAATCCATCGTGTTGTTGATAAGGTAAGGTGTCTCCATAGTTTTCTTCACCTTCTCTAGAACTTTGATAGGATTTGATGGGGTCTGCATAAGAGATAGGACTTTTTGTAGTTCCACTTACATAGTCATTTTCAACATGTTCACTACACTCAACCTCAATAACCCCAACATAAAGATTAGCATTTCGATCTTCCAAAGATTGATTTTGTTGATCCAAGTTTGTTACTACTTGTTTGTAGAAGGGTTCTTGGGGTATAGTCATGTATTCAGATTTTCCTTTGATAGGGATCAATAATTCCGAGAAATCTGACCTAAAGAAGCCCCCAAACTTAGCTCCAAAAGTTCTAGATAATAGCACACCATATGTGGGTGTCATGTCAACTACTAGGATATCCGTATAACATGTAAATGTAGGGTATTGCTTAAGTTGTACTTTTGCTCCTTTTAATAACCCTACTACAGGTACGCTAGATCCATCAAGTTGAATCACACTTTTAGTTTGTGGTATCATTTGTGCTCCTAAGGTGTTACAAATGTCAAGAGGCATAACACTAACAGTTGCACCTGAATCCATTAAACAGTTATGGACATTCTTTCCTAAAATAATCAAAGTGGTTAGGAAAGGGGGATGATCCTTTTTGCTAGACATGGAATTATTCACGTTTTGTACTGATAACGTGTTAGGACTTTCTGCAAAGTGAACTTGCCTTTCGGGAATTGGGGATTTTTCTCTTTGGGCTACAGGTATATGAACCATATCCCGAATCACTTCTTTCATTTCGTTAAAGTGTAGGAGGTCATACATCGAAATGTTGGCTTTAACTCTTTTTAAGTCCTCAACCAAATCATAATTCTTATGTTCATCTTTGGCTTCTTGTTGAGATGGAACTCTCCTAAGTACAGATGGGGGGTTTGGTTGTTGTGGGGCAATTACTTGGGATGACCCAGATTGATTGTTTGCATTTTGAATAGGAACTCTTTTGTTTGGAGGTGTATATAAATTATTCCTAGTTTGTTGTTGTGTAGTATTCATAATGTCACTGATTTTGCGGTAGCAAGTGTTGTGTGGGTTAGGGTCACCTACCATAACATGTTCTAACAAGGAAACCTCTTCATTTTCTCTCTCATGAGGTACATCAAGAACCATGATAGGGGTTTTCCCATTTTGTTGCCCTTGGGTATTGTCACCATACAATGCCATGAATTGAGGACAAGTCTTTTCGAAATGTTGCCTCATATTATGAAGATGACAATAATCATCGTTGATTGATGCACTTGGTTTTTTTGGTTGTATAGGGCCTTTGTTATTGTTTCTCTTGAGCTCGACCACTTCATTGGATAGTTTTTCTAGTGAAGTCAGTATTTGGGTCATTTGATTTTGAGTTTGGGTTAGTGGTTCAAGAGAATTTGATGTCCCGTTTGAGTTGATAATGGATTGAATCAAGGCTTTCGATTGGTCATCATTCAAACCAGTGTTGGGTGGTAAGAATGAAGAGGACATGGGGCCTTGTGAGTAATTACTTAAAGGTTGAGTTGATTGAAAAGGAGAAATAGCTTGAGGCATAACATTAGACATTTGAAAAGTTGGTAGGAGTGGATTTGATTGCATAGGGTTACTAACACTCATCATCCCAAATTGTGTTTGGATGCTATTCATAAAAGTTATTTGCTCTAATTCCATAGCTTTTGACATTGCACCTTGTATTTCCATTATGTTGGGATCAGATTTGATAGCATAAGCGATGAATGGATCAATGGTAGAGAGATAGAAATTAAGGATACCATCTGGTTGTGGTCGCATCTCATTTGGCACATAGGCAAGTTGATGAAGGAATCTAAGGTTATAATCCCTAACATTTTCCCTAGGTAGCTTTCTTAGGCTGGTAAAGTTGCTTGATGCGATAGCAGGGCTAGTAAATTTGTCAAATTGATTCAAGAACTTATTTTTGAATTCTTGCCATGTGTTAATAGAGGCATCAGGAAGCATTAAGAACCATTGGGTTGCTTTGGTCCTAAATGTTGTTACAAACACTCCACATGCCACATCATTATGTACAATGTTGTGGATCCCTAATAAGGTTTCAAAACATTGTATGTGTTGGCGGGCATCATTCGTAGGGGTTGTAGGATCGAAGAACAAGTTTATGTTTTGAAGGGATTTTGGTATGTCATGATAATTGTGAAAGTTAAAAGGGTTTCTTACTAAGGGAGCTGGGGGTTGATGGGCTGCCATCTTAGTCCGAGGTTTCTTAGGAATTGAACTTGGAAAAAGTAAAGCTTGTTGTTTTCTCAAAGTAAATTGACGAGTAGTTGGTTGACTAGGGGTAGGAGTATGACTTCTTTGTTGAGATACTCCATAAGAAAAGTCACTCATAAAATGAAAAATAACAGGAAATGTAAAATGCTAATAAACTGTGAAAATTAAAGAAAATGAAAAAAAAAAACATTTCAATGCTATATTTTTTTTATTTTTTAAAAGTAAAATTGAAATTACAAAATTTAAGAAAAGTAAATTAAAAGTAAAATAATTTAAATCACCTCAATTAAATTTCAGAAAAACAAATTAAAAAGGATTGTTAGAATATAAATTGGAGACTTGAAAATGAAACTAAAATAAAGCAATAAAACTGAAAATAGGGAGGCAAAAATTAAATAGACGGTAATAAAAAATATGATAATTTTTTTTAAAAAAAAGAAAAATAAAAGGAAAATAAAGAAAAGGTTGAGAAACTGCCCTCCTTCTAGCCCCAAAAAGGTGTTGATGCGTAAATTTTGGACACGCTGCCAACACCTGTGAAAAATCGTTTTAGGAGACTATCGCCTAGGGCGCCTCCCATATGGGTACGGAAACCCGGGAATAGTCTCAGCTGGAAAGGGCTATGTGACAAAACAATAATAACAATATTTTAAACAAAATATTAAAAACTTAAATTTGATTTTAGGAACGTTCTGTTATGTTTCAAAAAACATATAAAAATCAAAATTAAACATTTGTGTAGTTTTGAGTAAAATAAATAACACAAAATAAAACTTCAAATTAAAAATAAAAATTTATCTGGTGCTCTAAGCAAAAGGAAAATTCAGCTACTCGTCTTCCCGGTGTCGGCTTGGTCTCTACTGTGTGGGCAGAAAAGAAAACAGGAAAGAAAATGCGTTTGTTTCATGCACGAGAGACTTGCGGCTCTTAAATAGAAAAATCCTACGAGAGACTTGTAGCTCTTAAACAACAAAAAAGAAAAAAGAAAAAAAATGCTCGCTGTTTGAACAGAAAATCCTCTCCGATGGTGACCTTAAAATCCCCTGATCGTTGTTAGAGAATAGGCGCAGGCGTTGGCTGCCGGCTTCCCCCCTCGCTCTAAACTCTAGCTTCCTCCCTCTTTATAGTGGTCTTGTAGGAGAAAACCCTAACCCTAAATTACCGGCCACCTTTGCTGTGAATTATTTTTGCCTTTTTCCTCATATCGCTGCAAAAGAAAAAAAAATAGGATAATCATCATGGATCATAAGTCATGGGTGGATGCTTGATCAATGTTTTAAAATCTATTTTTTTTATGAGCCAATGAAGCCCACTAGCACATGGACAGTGACCATGTGCAAGCTCATGGTGCTCTATTTTTAATTTTTTAATTTTATATTTTTATTTTTTATTTTTATTATAAACTCGTTCAAACAAGGCCCTATGCCTAGCATGGGTGAGATTGGCCTCAACAGCTTTCCTAGTTAATTAATGATTCCTCTCACCTTACAACTCTCTTAGTTAAATACACTTAGTATGATCACTTCGAGCATGCGTGTAGCACTTGGTAACCTAGTAATGATTAGCGTTTGGTAATCCTAGCAGTGTTGCATTAGTTCAGGATGTGTACGGCAAGTGGGAATAGATACTGGTGTTAGGAGTACTTAGAACATAGTTAATGAATAATTAAATTAGATTAGTTACTTAGTTATTTCTCTCTCACCTCATTAGTGCAGGATATAAAACGCATAAAAGCCATAAAAATCATATGCCTCAAGCTTACTTAACCATACAACTGTGACATACAAGTAAGTTTGGGAAGACAACGATTAATCAACCCTTTATTGTTCCACAGGGGCACATAGGCACTTAGTCCTTGGAATTCAACCGGATCATGCATGAAATGCTTGTATTCATATGGTTGAGCATAGGGGTACCTCGCCGCTCATCATTATTCTGTTCAACATGAATATTTTGTGTAGTAATATATGTCATGTAATCAGTAATCCATGACTTAGTGTTGAATCTATATCATAGTTAACTTTGTGAATAAATTTTCATTGGGAAATTTATTTGATATTGGTTCATCATATTCTTAAGGTTCTAATCTTAATCTTGACAAGTGATCTGCTACAACATTCTAAGTTCCTTTCTTATCAATCATTATGATGTCAAATTCTTGCAAGATAATGAACCATCTTATCAGTCTTGGACTTATTTCTAGTTAATCATATATGGAGAAATCATCCATAAATACTTTAACTTCATTACCAATATGTTTCTAGAAGATGCTTAATATGACCCTCTAGAAGGTAGCAGGAGCATTATACAAGCCAAAAGGCATTTTCTTATATGCAAACGTCCCCCATGAACTAGTGAACATGGTCTTCTCCTAATCTTTTAGTGCAATGC
Source organism: Gnetum montanum (assembly GCA_015680685.1). Lineage (NCBI taxonomy): Eukaryota > Viridiplantae > Streptophyta > Gnetopsida > Gnetales > Gnetaceae > Gnetum > Gnetum montanum. The sequence goes on from MNCI01027040.1 coordinate 174,613, forward strand.
AAATTTGATTGTGCCCACTATATCCATCTAGGAAACTATAGTACTAATTTCCTGCAATGGTATCTAGGACTTAGTTAACAAATGATAGAGGAAAATGGTCCTTTAATGTTGCCATGTTCAACAATTAGAAGTTAATGTAAACTCTCCACTTGCCACCTTTCTTTGGAACAATGACTAATGAGCTAACCTATTCACTATTTGCTATGAGATGGATGAATCCAACTTTCAATAGTTTTTCCAACTCTTGTTGGATAACTTCTTTAAGTTTGGGGTTTAATCTTCTTTGAGGTTTATAGTGTGGTTTTATGGTTGGATCTATATAGATTTAGTATTAATAGATTTGTGAATTGATGCTAGTGATTTCATCTTAGGACCATGTAAATGTAGTTGGCCATTTGTTTATCACTTTCAATAGTTTTAACTTTTGCTCTATATTAATATTGACATTTATGATTACCAGTTTTTTAGTTTTTAGAAAATAATATTCTAATTCATTCATTAAGGCCTTTAGTTCTAGAAATTCTAGTTTGTACTTCTCTAGTATGTTGAAGTGTCCTCATTCAATGTCTTCCTCCTATTGTGATTTCAGGTAAGGAGGTTATCTTTTTAATTATTCTAACATGTTTATTTCTTTGACATATGCACTTGTAATTTTGTTCAAAGGTTATAAGCATATGTTAGATTCTACTTCTTTTCTAGTGATCAACCATTGGATGCCTTCTTGTCTAGTGGTTGCTGCATATAGACACTATTGTACACACATTTTTTAATACATCTACTGCATGTTGTAATGGCATCATGCTTTTTAGTCCAAATTTTTTGCACACAATTGCACCCATTATCATTGTATATGATACATGGAACTCTACATCTTTTGATAATTTTGGCTTCATCCTCCTAGAAAATTTCCAAGGACAAGTCTTTAATTCAAAGCTTGGTCTTCATAGTGCTAAGCCATTCTCTTTCCATGATTATGGAAAATTCTTCTTTTCTATTTCATACATGTATGACTGGAAAACCAATAAGATAGGGCCAAGCGCTTATGGTGGTAATTACATCCTTCACTTATTCAAGTGGAATAACAATTGACTGATCTATAAGCTCTAATTGAATATTACTCTTTTTCAGCAGGGGAAGATTTCATGCCTTGTACATATCTTGTAAAATAAGGTTCACTCCTAACCTAGAATGGTGATAATTACATCCTTCACTTATTCAAGTGGAATAGCAATTGACTGATCTATAAGCTCTAATTGAATATTACTCTTTTTCAGCAGGGGAAGATTGTACATATCTTGTGAAATAAGGTTCACTCCTAACCTAGAATCTAATAGAACCTTGCATGATTTATGTGTTAATATTTGGATATAGAAAAAGAGACTTCCATAATATGTTCTTTTGTTAGGAAGTGCTCCTACTTTAATCTAATGTTTTATCATCTGAGTAAACATGATAGTTATTAAAATACTTTTTGTAGATATTGGAAACATAGTGTTCCCTATAGGATTATGTATGGACTAGATAGAGTCAGGTAAACTTCTCATCCTTCTAATATTTTCTTGGCTTTTCCTAAAAAAGGGGTGTTTCCTAGATCATGTCTTGCTTGTTATGACATGCTCTTATGTAGTGACTACCTTGGTAGCACTCTTTTGTTGTGGTTGTGATGGTAGCTCTCCTTGCATGACTGGTGGCAGTATTGATGTTAAAGTATTGGAAGTTTGAATTGAAGAACTAGGTATTAGTTAGAAGGTATAAGAATTTGGATCCATGCATGAAGTAGTGGATCTATGATATTCTAATGGATAGTAGGAGGAAGATGCATGGACTAAAGTATTCCTAGGAGAGATTGAATGTAGAACATAGTATCCATAGGAATCATGCTACTTGTATGGATATTGTTGCCTTGGTGGTGGCATTTCCCATGCTTGTGGTTGTTGCGACTCTTATTGGTTATGCTCCTATAGTTGAAGATAAGGCCCACTTGCATAGTATATTTGTTGATAGGATTGTTGGAAATTACCTTGTGGATAAGATAACCATTTGGGCATTTGCTTCTTGATAAATTTTGGATTAAGTACATATGCATCAGACTCTTGTAAGTGGGCCATAATAGGGAAACATCTCTTAGGATGTTCATACTGGCACACTTTACATCCTTCATCATCTTCTGAACTAGAGTCCATTAATTCCTCTATTGCAACAAATTTTTCTTTATACTTGTAGTTCTCTTGTCGATTTTCTCTTCTTGTCTTCTTGTTATTGCTTTTTCTTAGAGCTTTTTTAGCATTTTCCTCTACTATCTCACAAAATCTCACATTCTCTCTACCTTGATTGTAATATCATTAATTGATTTCTAGATTAGTAGAGTCTTTTGTTGGATCATATCTTCTAAAGTTTTCTCTTCTTGTGACTTACATATTCTTACATAGTTTTTTTTATTGTTAGATCTCTATTGTATTCTTATGTTGATTCTCTTTTTCTTAAATCCCCTTCTTCTTTTGCCACTTACTCAATACGTCTTTCAATTTGATGAGCTTTTATTTTAGATAATCTACCTTAGGCATATACCCCAAGATTTTTTCCTAGTCTTGTTCCTTAATCCAACAATGATGTGTCTAAGTTGGTCCCTTAGAGAAAATTGGTGGCCTAACATCTATGCAAATATGAATAGTATCTATCCATTATTGCATCAAAAGATTCATGTTTTCCTTGTTTCCATCCTTCGATCTATTTTCTTGAATTGGACACTCTAGAGTAGGTTTGATACTTATCATGATAGAGCCCTAGCATGGTACTCCTTTCAATTCTAAGGATCTATACCAGCTCTTTGCCTCCTTTATGTGTTCTAGGAAATAACTTTAATTTCATGATATTTGTAGGGCATAGGCATTATGGAAGGCTTGAAGATGATGCTATGTATTTACATTGTACCTACCTTTAAACTTTTCATGATTATTTATATCTAGTTATTTGATGCGATTGTCCCTTATATGCTTAGTAGGAATGTACACAGCTTCCATGATATTAATCATGTTTCAAGTGGCTAGTAGGGGTTCTTCATAGTCTTTAGGTTCATTAGCTCTTTTGTAGTAATGATCCTTTCAATGTTCATGATATTCTTTTTCTTCATGTGTGATCCTTTCTCTTCATTCATAATGATTATTATCTTCTTCATCAGGATGATTTCTTCTATGTGCATATCTCTCATGGTCCCTTCATCTTTCCCCATCATGATCCCTCAGTATTTGTTCTCTCCTGCCATAATCTGTAGATGAATGTTAGGAAGAAGATGATGGAGTTGGAGAATAGTGCCTACTAATCCTCCTTCTATGACTCTTTGATTCATCCCTTTTAGATTTAGTGGAGGTCTTAGGCCTTGAATTCTTCCTAAGTTTGGAGTCTTCATTACCTCTTCCAGGAGTTTCTACAAAAGCCAAATGAAACTTGATCTTAATAGAATCTTCAATGTGGAAGATTGGTGTTTGAGAATAGGACCCATGAGTTTAATAAAGCTTTTGAGTTTGGAATATGACATCTTGTCTTTCTTCTAGGATAATGGTTTAAGATGCTTTCTTTCCCTTATCATGCTTTTTTCTTGTCTCCATGATGGCATCCCTTCTTTCTTGATCCTCCATTAGTTGGTATAGCCTACTCATGTATTTGGTGATGTGGTAACCTTCTTGCACATGACTAAGGTTTGACCTTATATGATTTTCTTGAAACATTGATAGTATGAAACATTCTAGTGACAAGACAAAGTTACCTTGTAAATCTCTACATCTATGTTATTCATCCTGGTAAAATAGAAATGTGAATTTAGGATAGTAAGGATCTTTGTGAGCATAGGAAATTTTTGTTTGCATCAATGCACTCCAATCTTCTTCATGATAATTCTTGTCATGATTCTCATTAAATTTAGTAGTAGATAGAGATTTTTTCGTAGTTGTAGAAGTCATATTAATTATTTGATACTTGAGTGTGTACTTTTGAGAAAATTATTTGAAGTGTGAAAAATGTGCTTGATGATACTTGATACAACAAACTTTGTAAAATCAACTACTTTGCAAACATTGATACATCCTTGATAACAGTGTGAACGATGAGTAATTGGGTATTCTAACACTGAACCATACAAGTCATGAGTGTTCACATGCAACTTGATCGTAATCCCTAGATGAACAATGTAAATACACTAAGAGTTGATGTTTTTTTATTGGGATCCTTATTTTCTCACATTAGCGAAGTGCAAGTTGAATGGTTTAACTCTTAGTGAGGTATATGATATGATGATGTTGTTTGGCTCAAATTAAAATCAAGTGTTGTCATGGTGAAAATGGATATGAATGGTAAGTCTAAGTGTGAAAGAAATATAAATCTAATCTAGGCTATGGTGATAAGTATCCATTCCTGGCTTATTGTACACATCTTAGGCTAATGTAACTATCACTGAGATTACCAAGTAAATTAACAAATAAGCAAATCAAGTAAAGCCACAACTAGGTTACTAAATAGCTACACATTCTACTTGAAACCAATCATACTTATATTGCATTACTAAGGGGCATTAAAGAAGTAAAGTACTTAGAAAATATAAAGGACTTAATCAAAGTAAACATGTTGAAAAGTAAAATTAAACTAAGTGAGATGCTACAATGGTGAGAAGCAATTTTGATCTTTATTGCCAATCATGAATTGTATCTAGAAACAATCCATTCAAATAAAGACTCCATACAATTGTTAGTCACCATACTATAGACATTCACTTTAACTCTAAGTGTAGGTTACAAAAACAAACTACACTAATCTGGCTAAGTATTGGTGAAAGTTGTTGTTTAAACATAATGGTGGGTTGGTATTTATAAGTATGACCATGACCCACTACATCACATCTACGATGATATATGCAGGGCCATGATATCATAGATACAATATCATAGTCCATATGCAAAGGTTTTTAAGATGGAAACATATGATAAATGTTTATCCTCAATGTTCTCTTTGTAGAAGTGAAGACTCAATTTTTCATGTTTTTTTAAGCATATTGTTGCTCAACATATTTTGAAATGCACATATAGAATTTGTAACTTTTTCAATCAAGCATTAATGAAGTTATTTTTGGTGATAAGCTTGCTTTGTCTACTTTCTTTCTTTGCATTTGGAATTATCTTTGATTGCTTGTTCTCTTCCCTATTTAGAAGCTTTAGTGTACAGTTATTTTTTAGTTGCAAGAGCATAACTATGACCTCTCTTTAGGAGCCAAATGCTATATTCTCAAAAATATTATTTTTTGGGTACAACTTTAATAAGAAGTGAAAATTCATGAGGGTGCTTTTGAATAAGGATAAGGCCTAATCCTTTTTCTACTATAAAGTGGAGATTTTTTAGGATTGGTTGTAAGTATCTCCAAAACTATTGGGCTTTTTCTTTAGACTTTCTCTTTGATGATTTAATGTAATTTAATTTTTAAAATATTATTTTTCATTTCTTAATGATCTAATACCCTCAAGATGTAAACTAGGTTTCCTATAAAAAACTAATTTTCATTTTAAGGTTATATATTTAAATAGATATCTTCACAATTGAGGAGTTGTTAATTTCTATATTACTATGGAGTTTGACCTCTCCTTATTACTTATTATGTTATGTACTTTAAAATTTTTTATTATAAAGATTATTTTTGGGGTATAATACCTTCTAGTAACAAAATGAGAAGTTTCAATCACCCATATTTGTCTAAATTGAATTCAATGTAGACTATTGATGATTTTTGTAATACTCCCAAATAACAAGTTCTTAGTAAAACTTAAACCTACAAGCTATTAAGTAGATGCTTAAACGAACAGCTTCTTAAGAGGCAAAACCAAATATTTAAATTGGATATATAATATCTAATATGAATATGTAGCAATAAAAATAAATATGTAAAATGTGTACTTGCGGGACATAATTTACTTATAATTGTTAAAGCTAAGATGAAGAGATTTAATACATATGTAAGAGAAAAACCTTTTTATTAAAATGTGACCTAGAACATTTGGTATTTTTTTTAATGATTTCAAAACTCATAGTACATGTATTTTCCCCATCCAATAGATCTAAAGGATTAGAAACTTATTGAAATTCAATTTCAAATTTATTGAACCACAAAATATTGTAATTTTACATAATATTAACTCATTTGACTTATCATGCATTTTGTTTTTACGCGTTTAGTTTCCAGTTTCCTCATCCTTGAATGAGGTGGGAAGAGCCTCCGACATTGATGAGTTTAAGCGATCTCATTTGAAGGAACACGTTCATCCACCTGGCTTCCAATTTAGGGCATCGGGTAACGTCCCGAGACTAAAAACTCCAGAGATGATAGCTGCTGAAAAGTAGATGGAAATTCCCTGAAGTCTTGACACCCTCGTATCGTACCGATATAGATACTAAGGAAGCACACAATCCCAAACTCGGTGGAAGTTGCGTGCTTGAGTTCGACAAGATAAGTCGTCTAAAATGCGGCAACAAATGCAACTCATCCGGTACAACAACGCCGACTCATCTTCAGTGTCTCCAGCTGCCACAACGCTGAATCATCTTCTTCCGAAAGGGTATGAAGAAACAGCTGGGCACTAGCTTCCACTTTTGGAGGAAATCAAAGACATACAATTCTAACAGAGCCTGGCATCTGACCGCATCAAATCATACAAAAGTTACATATATTTTAAAAAGGCTCGGAGTATTAAGATAAATAACTAAGTATTGAAATAAAATATCTCACGTCCTGCCTGGCTCGTTGACCGACCTTGTGGAGGCAGACACTATTGCTTGGACGGTAATCTAAGCTTCTCAACGATATCAGCCTGCTCGTGTCAAAAGGCAGTTCTTGCCGCGGGGGAGTTTGGAAAAAGTATGATTTGCATTTCCCTGTAGCTGTTATTGCACTGACCATGGATTCAGAGAGGGTATTATAAAATTCCATCAAAAATATTTGAAGAGAGGAAGCCATCATATCCAACTTCTCCGCAGGCAGTTTCAAGATGTTTCCTTCCACCCTCTCCTGATGATAAATGCCTTGCAACTGACAAAGCATATCCTGTCAATTATGTGACATTATAACTACAATATTATAGTTATGATATTATATATTTTCATAGAATATCACAAATGTAATGTATATGGTAAAGTCTATAAATAATGCTCACTTACCACCTTAATGCATCATTTTGATCATACCTATCGCAAAAATCTTACAATATAATTTCATAACCATAGCAATAGTCAGTGAGTGTGCACAACATGAATCTAAGTCATTTGTATGACATCTTATTCTACTAGATTATACCTAGAGAGATTTTATAAATAACAATAAGATGAAGATTAATTCCCATTCATAATAGCACTTTAACTTAGAATAGAATTTACTTTTAATGCAATTTATTTTACATGAAATTAGCTTACCATTTATATTTTCCTACAATTAATTAATATTTGTTTTTCTTTGCATGTAGAATTTTGTAGAATGAGTGTGATCACTTTGAGTTTAATATATGTTTACTTGGTAATCCAATAATGTTAATGCTTTATTAGCCCATTAGCACTATGTTTGGTAATCCCAATAGTGAATATGTATTTAGACACTCATCGTGTTAGACTTTTCTTATCTCACTCAGAATAAAATAGATTAAATTTCAATATCTTAATAATATTTTAATCTTGACCATTCAACATAAATCATATACTTCAATTACATTTAATCATACAAGTTAAAGACCATTGATGAGACGCGATATGCACAAGCCGCGATATCGCGTCGTCCCCTGCGATGTCGCATACGCGATATCGCAGTCCGCCGCCAAATCTATAAATAAGAGGCAGCACTCCCCTTATTTCCCATCCTAGGCTTAAAGTAGGGAAACTCTGGCAGTTTGATCACTCCAGTAATAGAATATTTTCCATGTGCCCACAGTAGGAGTCCCCAAGTGAACGGATCTTTATTCGAGCAGCTTTGTACCTGAACGCAAGTTGTGTACAGCAATAAAGATGAGCTTTG
>MNCI01027043.1:8579-30894 GCA_015680685.1 Gnetum montanum
AAAATAAAAATAAAAAATTACATCCAAAAATAAAAAATCAAAATTAATAGATCCGTATGCTAAAAATGCATACAAAATCAAAAGAATGAACAAATCAAAGAAATATATATTGTTAGTTTAAAAAATTATGCATATAAAAAAATACATACACATTAGAATTAAAGCACATGAACAAACAAATAAAGAAAACATGCTCTACCATCAAAGCCATTATGTGGAGGTCTTTTCCCCCACAACTAATTTTAAGATTGACATCAGACAACCTTCTTTTTTATCAACATCACCAAATGGCTAAGATTCTTTGTAGAATCTAAGATGTTTTCCTTGATGATTGAATTTTGAAAATGAAGTTTTTTTTCTTCTACTTATGGATTTTTTTTGTTTATCTTTATTTGAAGAAGAAGCAGACAATTTATTTTTTTTGGTCCTTAAGACTATGATCCCCTTGGTTGTAATTTTGGAAATTGATGATGAAGTAAAGGATGAGAATGAATCCTTAATAAATTGATGCTCTTCTTTCTTTTGAAAAAAATACTTTTGTTTGTGAAATGATAACTTTCTTACCATAATAGGTATAGAATTATTTTGATACTACCCAATAATATATGATGATGGAAAATGAGGGTAGTACATTACATTAAATAATTGGGCTTATTTCTACTATGGCTAATTTAAGATTTTTCCTTGTAATGGTGATGAGCAACAAGGTACCCCTATGCCCAACCATATGAATCATGAGCAATTATGCATGATCCAGTCAAATTCCATGGATGGGACTAGTTGTGGAACCTAGATCGCTATGCCTTGATAATAGTTCACTGTAGTGGTAGCTTTGTCACGTATGATTTAGTCCAAAGTGAGGTTTATGACGTTTTTCTTAATTCTACGCTAATCTAGATGATGATAAAAAGGTAATTTGACTAAACTAAGGAACAATGGAAAATAAGATCTAAACTAGCCTAACACAAGTAACCGCCCCACTATTCTAGACACATCTTGAACACATATAGTGCGATTGGGCTACCAAATGTTAAGTGTTGCTACATTACCAAGTACTATATGAATGCTCGAAGTTGTTGTTCTTATGTTCATTAACTACTAGAAACTAATTGCTTAATTCAAATGCATTAAAGTAAAGTGCATTAAAGAAAACATTAAAATATTCTAACTCTAGAGAGAATAAACTACTAGAGCTTCGCTAGTTTGACTCAAAATTTAAAACTAACTAATGAAAAACTAACTAAAATCAGGAGCCTAGGTGCTATATTTATAGGCTAGTGTATACACCATCACATCAAATACCCAACATTGCATCCAAACCTCGACGTCACGGCTCTGACATCAAATAGCCGATGTTGGGGCCTTGTTGTTGGAGCCTTTTTATCGAAGCACTATTATCAAAGCCTTGTTGTTGAAGCCCTATTGTCAGAGCCTTGTTATCAAATAACCTAGCCAACTGATGATTCATCATACCCCCATGACTGAATAAAAACTTGCCCTTAAGTTAATAGGATAGGACCAAGCTTTCTTTACAAAATATTATGAAGGTTTGTGATTATTGACTAACATACAAACTAATGCAAATGGAACAAATAGATTCTGAGTGCCTAAGTGTATGGAGTTACAATTTTTACATAATTGGGTGTTCATGATAAGAGAAGTGAATACCTAGGATAAAACTAACATCCAACACCTCTTGGTAGCTGAAGAGTGAGAGAGAAGATCCCATGATCATGAACGGTCCTCGTTGTGTGGTACTACTGCATCATCCTTGGTGAAGAGAGTCCTTCATCTAGTCCACGATTCCCACTACAATCACAACAAAATCATGAATTAGTATGTAATGTGTAACACTTAGTTGTTAAATACATTATCTCATCAGTAGTTACACTTGGCTAGGTTGTGATTGTGGTAGATTGATTCCTTTAGTAGTGTTAGTGGGAAGGTTAACAAACAGGGTAAAATAGATAAGTGGTCCATTAAATTTGAAAAAGTTCAACACAAGGAAATATTTGAAGAGGGTGTAAGAATTCACAATAATAAAAAAGAAAAGTTCATCAAAAAATGTTGTGAAGATGTGCACAATTGGATGTCATTGATGAGGTAAACAAAAGAATTTGATTGTAAGAGTGTCTAAGGGTAAAGAACTTAACTAACCCAACCAAAAGATATGCAAGTGGGTCCTTCCAAAACTAGGCACATGCCTTTTATTTCCGTTGCATAACTTCAAATAAAAGAGTTCATGGGCCCCATGGATGATTAATGGTTACTGATAGTTAAGTACAAAAACCTAGAAGAAGCTACCTAAGAATTCCAACACATCAAACCAAGACATCAAACAAGAAAAAGAAACCAGTAGTGACATGAGACATGAAAAGCATAGATGTATAAGAGAGAGTGGAATGAAGTTTCTAATTAAGGTCACATGAAATATGTAATGATGGAAAATGTTGGTCACTGGAAATACCGAGTAGAAGTTTGTGTACACAGTTCCAACCCTGGATCTGTGCAAGGGCCATGCTAGAGAAGATGAATCCAAGGTGCCTTGAACGGTCTTGTCGATTAGATAGGGACTTACTTAATCAGTAAATTTTTTGTAATAATTGGATGGAAAAATGGAAATTTTTATGAGGAGATATAATATTGTTAATCTTGAAGGTATTTGAATACGATGTAAATGATTTAAAGCGATTGCAAAATCTGTATAGATAGGACATAGGAGATCGGATTTAGAGAGCCTGCAATCCCAAGATCTGGGATTTAACTTATGAACAAAATATGTTTGATACAATGATTACAAGAGGACTTTGGTTTAGATGAAGCACATGCCAAAGCAAGAAAGCTATTTAAAGATAAAACAAGCCTTAAGCCTTGAGATTTTGCTGGACAATCGAGGTCTTGAATCTTGTCATCTCTGTTTTTGCAATGGACTACCTTCTGGCATTATGCTGTGTTATGCTACGTTACGCTATGTTGCATAATGCTGTGTAATATGCCAAAAGTTAAGATTTTTCGAAACATAGAAAACTTGCAAAGTTGAAGGCTTGTCGTCATGCACCCCTTGTCTTGTTTTGTCTTCTGGAGTTTATTACGCTGTGCTACGTAGCATGGTAGAACAGACCCTTAGCTGGAAAGGGAACTTGCTGAGCCGTGACTTATCGCAAATCCTTGCCTGAGTCACAAGATTTTGCCAAACTGTTGAGGCCTCAAAATTTTCAGGGTGTTTCAATGGCCCCTCTTTGTTGACATTAGAGGGCTTGCCCGAAAGACATCGACAAAGAATACGAAACACCAGAGAGGTAAAGGAACCAATAACATTCATCGGCAATTGCTCAAATGTCACTCTGTCAAACTTGGAAGTGCAAAGGTGGGGGGAGGAGCATAGGAGGGATTTTTAAAGAAGTAAGAGGAGGGAGGTTCGGAGAAGACTCAAGCATGTGAACATAAAACTTTTGTGAACAAGTCATTAGGCATCCTTTCGCAAGTGTATTTGCGAGAAGTTACGCTACCATACTGCATATGAAGGGCTTGCACGGACGAGTTGTGTTATGCCCATATGACCTAGATGAGTTGTTTTACATACATTTTGCCAAGCTTTGCCCATTTTTTGAGTGCAAATTACATTCCACAAGGCAAGTTGCATTATGCCAGTTCATGGACATGATGATGCGAAAGAATTGATTAAATGTTCACACTCTGTACAAAGAAAGAAGAGGGCAAAGGTGGTCATAAGGATAAGGGAAGGAGAAAGTGAAGTAAGTTATTTGATGGAGGGAGAGATAGGGTTTGCACTCCTAAGTAGCCAGGCTAGTCCGAGCAGCCACTTCAGAACATTGTGACACCTCACCTTCTAATGAATGCATTCTCGATCAACACTATCGTAACAAGTAACCTACAAAAGATAACATAGAATAGAGAGGAAAAGAAATCATCCTAATTGCTAGAGGGTGGGAGGCTATTGATCCCAGGAGCTGCAACTACAGAGTGGCTATCGTAGAAACATCTTCGAGGGGTAAGTAGTATGCCTTTCAGCATATCCAAGAAATCAGTAGGATGCCAATGAGGTAGTGGCGTTACATCTGTTCCAACGCCTTACCTGTTCCATCTGGTAGGGATGCAATGCAAGAGTGATCACACTCACTTGCTTCATGGATTTTCTGTTGACGGATTCTAGTTTTGAGTTCTGGTTGACTGTTGTTGCTGGTTTTAAGTCTCAGCAGACCGTGGTCTTGGTTTAATGTCTGGGCAGACTGAAACCTGCTAGTTTTATGTTGTAGCAGATGGTGGAAGAGCTAGTTTATGATCCCAGTAGACCATGCTGTGGGTGTCAGTTTTATGTCATGAACCAGGGATAAGTTTGTGCTAGTTTAGCATCTCAGCAAACGTATGCTTACCTTGCCAGTTTCACATCATGGCGGACAATCAAAAACTTTGCCAGTTTAGCATCTTGGCAGACACGTGCAAGAAATGCTTGTTTTATGTCGTAGCGGACATGTACAAATTTTCCAGTTTTACATCGTAGCAGACATTTGTTACCTTGCTCTTAAGCTGAGTCAATGCTTAGATGTGGTACTACTTCAGATATACATGATTCACTGGGTTTGGTAGCTTGTTGTCGTCGATATCCACTAACTTGAATGCTTTGTTGCTATATGCACTGACGAGCAGGAAAGGGCCTTCCTAGTTTGCAGAGAATTTACTTACTAGTTCATGAATGGCCTTGAGAACTAAGTCTCATTTCTTGATTGGTCATTGATGCGGATTGTGCTGGTGCTTCTGTCTCTATCTGTCCTGATATCTTTCGATGGTATCAAGTGTCTGGATGCGTCTCTCCTCTACTGAGTCCAAATCAGTGATCTTGGACTCATTTTGCTGAGTCTCATTTATAACCATGGAGAGGACCATTTGCAATGAGGGAACTTGTAATTCCAAGGGAAACACTACTTTGGATCCATAGTTTAGGCTATAGGGCATCCTATCTATAGCTATCCTGCATGTCGTATGATACGCCCATAGCACGTAGAGGATTTTCTCGTGCCATCATTTTTTGTTGCGATTGAGCATATTTTTCAACAAATTGATGACCACTTTGTTCATTGCCTTTGCTTGACCATTTGCTTGTGGGTAATAGGGTGAGAAGAAATATTGCCTAATGCTAAGGTTACTGTAGAAAGATTTGGTTTCGACACTACCGAATTGTGGCCCATTGTCAGTCACAATAGTCATAGGAAGCCCAAACCTGGTTACGATGTTGTCTAAGATGAAATGGAAAACCTGTTGGGATGTAATCTTCCGTAAGGGGATAGCCTCAACCCACTTCATGAAATACTTAGTGGCGGTGATAATGAAGCTATGTCTTGCAGAAGATTTAGACGTGATGGTACCTATGATATCTAGTCCCCATCGTTGGAATGGCCAAGTAATCTATGTAGCGTGTAACTCGGTTGGTGACATGTGTATTAAGTTTGCGTAACGCTGGCATGTGTCACATGTCTTGACCTTGGTAAGGTAGTCCTTTTCCATGTATGGCCAATAGTACCCTAGGCGTCTGATTTTAGCGGCCATGGCTTGTGAGGCTACGTGTCCTCCACACATCCCCTCGTGGACTTCACTAACTATTCATTGTGCTTGGTCATTATTAACATAGGTTAGCAATACCCCATCGAAAGAGCATCTATAGAGAGTACTGTCTCTGATGATGACGTATTGCCTGGCACACTTGCGCACTACATCTTTTTGTGCATATGTTAGCTCATGTGGTGGTTCACCATGCAAAAGGTAAGTCTTAATGTTGTCGTACCATTCTGGCATTCCTCCTGTGTTTAATGAAGAGATTTGTGCTACTTGAATGATAGGGTCTATACATTCCATCATTAAAGCAGGCCAAGTGGCAAACAAATGTGGTGGCACGTTTAATGCCAGTGTGGCTAGTGCATCGGCTACAATGTTTTCGCTATGTGGGACGTGTTGGACGTCGATCGTCGTGAATTGTTTTAGAAGATCTTTAGCCATATCGCAGTAGGTCTGTAGATGCACAGCTTTGCAGGCGTAGACCCCTATGATTTGATTGATGAATAGCATCGAATCACCTCAGATTGCCAGGTGTTGAATGTTGAGTTCTCTAGCTATTAACAGTATCCTGAGAAGCCCCTCGTACTTTGCCACATTGTTTGTATAGGGAAACATGAGGCGATAGGGCAATGGATGAACATCTTCAGGGGAGAGCATAATGATGGTGGCATCACTGTTTCCTTTGGTAGTCAAAGCCCCATCAAAATACAACGTGGCTTCAGGGCCTATTGGTACAGGACTTAAATTATGTACATGCTCATCCAGAAATTCTGGCTCTATCGTAGCTTGATCATTACTAGGCGATGTTGCAAGCTGGTCAGCTATAGCTTGACCTTTATTGGATGATTGGCCAGCATAATGTAAGTCAAATTCAGTTGTGATAGCTTTCCAATGAGCTATCCTACTACCCTCATACAAGTTTTTTGAGATAGCTCGCAGAACATTATTTTTGCAAATTATGTTGACTTGGCTGCGGAAAAGATAGTGTCTACATTTCTTGAGTGTGAAAACCAATGTCAAACAGTTACACTCCACTTCATTGTACCTTGTTTCGTACGCAAATAGAGCATGACTTAGATAATAGATAGGGGCTTCTGACCCGTCGTTCCTTTTCTGGCAAAGTAACGTAGCTATAAACACGTTTGAGCTTGCCAGATAAATATAAAAAGGCTGATCCCTTTGTGGGGGGAAAACCGTTGGTAAGGGTTGCAGCTCCTTCTTCAAATTGTCAAATGCATGCTAGCAGTCATCAGTCCATTCAAAATTAATGCCCTTATTAAGGAGATGTTGCATAGGATGTAATTTATTTGTTAACTTCGAAATGAACCATCTGATAAATTGTAGTCTGCCTTGCAACCCACGTAGTTCCTTGAGGTTTGTAGATGGCATTAAATCAATGATGGCTTTAACCTTGTCGAGGTCAACTTGGATGCCAGTCTTTGATACCACAAACCCTAACATGCATCCGGTTTTGACTCTGAATACGCATTTGTTTGGGTTGAGCCGTAGGTCATGCTTGAGACATCGTTTAAGAACTAACTCTAAATCTTCTAAATGATCTTCCAACTTTATAGACTTGACAGCTATGTCATCTACGTAGTCATTTAATCTCCCTAAGAGGTAATCACTAAAGATGTATGTCATGGCTCGTTGATACATTGTTCCAACATTTTTTAGCCCGAAAGGCATCATAGTGTAACAGAAAGTCCCCTAGGGTATCATGAATGTTGTGGTCAATTGATGCTCTGGGTTAATAAGAATTTGATTATAACCTGAAAAACCATCCATAAAGGATAGAAGTGTGTGACCAACTATTGTATCGATCAGTTGGTCAATACTCGGTAATGGGAAATTATCCTTAATCATGGCCTTATTTAGATCCTGGAAGTTTATACAGATGCGTATTCCTCTCGTTTTCTTAGAGACAACTACGATGTTCGACATCCAGTCCGAGTAATCGACCGCGCGGATAAAATGAGCCTGATATAGCTTAGTGATTTCATTATGCACTACTAGCGTGATTTCTGGCTTAATCTTTCATGCCTTCTATCTAATTGCTTTGATGCACGGGTCTAAAACTATGTTCTGTTGTATTAATCTTAGGTCTAATCCTAGCATGTCTTTGTATGATCATGCAAATACAGTAGCGTTATTTTGGAGCACTTGCATTATGCCACTCTATGTTTGTTGGTCCAGGAGGGAACTAACCCTAAGAGTTTTACTTTTGCCTTTGTGCATAACCATAGGGACCTCGTTGAGAGGGTCCTCAGTCACATCACCAGCTTCCAGGTCTAGAGTTTAGGCCAGATGTTCTGGCCAGTCTAGAGATATTTCCGATGTTGATATGGTTGTATCACAAAGGGAAGGGTCTATTCCTATTAGCGTGTGATTGAGCTGTCTAATTGTTTCCCCAAATGGGCCTATTAAGGCTAGGGGTGTGAATAAAGCTGTGTCCATTTGCGAATTGCCCTGCAAAATAGCCAAAAATGGAAGTTGTTACATTATTTTTTTTGCCGATCTATTGAAATGATAAGATTTTATTTCTCTTTGCATTAGAGTTGCTTATTAGAGAAGCTTCCAGTTTAAGGTCTTAGTGGACCATTACAAATATGCATAGTTTATGAGAAAATGGCGAGCTAGGCTTCCTAGATGCTAGTGTGTGACTTCTGTAAAGTAAGATGAAAGATGTAACGTGGTGTGTCTAGCGTGCCGGAATAATGAATTTAAATTTTTGTATAGACCATAGTTAATGCATCCGGATTATGAGGTGATAAGCTATGTATTAGTTTACTGTCATTTCGGATTGCAATTGATACGATATCTATGAAATTAATGCTCTGATCTTCACGTTTCATGTCATGCTGACACTGGCGTTTCGGAAAAGTTTCACATCAATCGAGCATAAAATCAGTTAGTTTCAAACATTTCATTTATAAACTAGTCGTTCATGCTCAAAACAGGCCATAGATATCGCGAATTTGAATCTAGCTACAGTGGAAAGGGAGTAGAAGCGAGGCGTAAACATACGATTTTGTGAAGATTTTTTCAATTGCAACTATGGCACCAAAGATCAGAGGAAAATTGGCGAAGATTGATGAAGTGCAAGAGAGTTTGCAGTGGGCTTCATAGGCTAGAGTCGAGACTCGGGAGGTTACTCCACTTAACCGATAATTCACCTTTCATCGTCTTACACAATTGTTATCTTTGTTGTAGCGTCGTGGTCGTATCTATTTTGAATGTGTATGTTGCATCAGGTGTTAATATCTATTTACGTAGACTAAGCTATTGTAGTTTGTTATATTACCCTTGTCTTCGCTGTTGGAGATGGACTTTGTGTTGTCACGAGGGTTTGGGTAACGTTGAGTAATACTGTGCAGATATAATGTATAACCGAAAAAGTCTAGGTATTGTACCCATGCGTAGCGTAATTAGGGTTCTATTTTTTTCTTTTCTCACCTATAATAGTTGCATGTTACATTGGAGTAATACGTAGTGTTTCTTTCATTACCATTGTCAGGGACAGACCTTGAGCTATTACAAGGGTTTGTGCAATTTTGGCCATGCGTCTCTAGTATAATCTACAATTTTCTGGAAATCAAGAGAACCCTAATGTTGCACGATGAACCTTTATGTCTAAATGGTTTGTCTAATAGTAATGCATTTTTTATTGTAAAATATTATGCTAAAGCCCATCCTAATTATTTTGGACATTGTGGGTGTTCTATGCTGCTTACATAGTCCTGTGGTCCATGTTCTTCCTCCTCATGCTTGTATAAAGGAGGAGGTGGTATGGTTTCGAATGGGTGCATGGGAGTTCTTGCAGTTTTTGCTTCGTAATTTTAGTGTAATCGTCTAGTCCCA
The DNA here is from genome assembly GCA_015680685.1 of Gnetum montanum. NCBI lineage: Eukaryota > Viridiplantae > Streptophyta > Gnetopsida > Gnetales > Gnetaceae > Gnetum > Gnetum montanum. The sequence goes on from MNCI01027043.1 coordinate 18,012, forward strand.
TCTACCAGGTGATGTAGCTACTACTATTCTAGAGAAACTACTAGTTGGGTCGACGCAGAGCATCTTGACATTCCTGATAGACGACGCGGTTGAAACTGTGTGAATGAAAGACTGCGAATAGAGTGCCAAAGGTTTGAGGCATTTGAGTTGGATCTAGGAGATGCCCAGGTTTAATTGTTATCATGCCTAAAACACTCTATTCGTGGCTTGTCATCTCACAACCTACTTCCAGAATCCACTAGGCATCGTGTATTATGTAGATAGGTAATTTTTTTTGTTTCTTTTTGCGGTGTTGCAATATGCTAACTACTGTTTGAATTTGTGTTAAGCATAAAGAGTTTTCCTATCTTCTGTGATGTAGATTCTTCATCAATGACAGTGATCTCCTGGGTGATAACGATACATTATCTTTGACTGAAACAACCATAAGGGAATTTACTTCCATTAGCAATGTACGGGCTGGTGTCATGGGATGTCTAGCATTCGAAATACCAGAGTATCCTACCCTCTATGTCAAATTCTTTACCAGGTGTAAAAGAATTGGATGGCTAGATAGGAAGTGGACTTTGGATCCTCCCCTCACCATCGCGGACGTGCAAGAGAAAATCCCTCCATTTTCTTTACCATTCGAGCATGGTAAATTTTATTATGATGATTAATTGTACAATGTTATTAGTTGGAAATGATGTATAAAGTTGTCTTATTTTTTTTATATTGCCTTAACTATTGTTTTATGTTGACAGTTAGGGAATCATGGGAAATTACGATTATGGCCTTTGGTCATGAGGCAAACAGTCTCTTCTTCCATTATGGTTATATAAAGGATACATAACTCTGGCTTGTCCATAGTGAAACCCCAGTTGTGTTAACCAATAACCTTCAGGAGGCTGGACTAATGGACCTATTTTTGGTCATCCCCGATGTCACTGTGAGTGAAATGTTGACCCTAGTCAACTCCTTCAACGAAGAAGCTGAGTGTCTTTGCATACGCATGCATAATGTGCGTGTGAATTTTAATACTAATGCTCAACTATTCGCTGGTCTCTTTGGCATCCCCTCCGATGGCATTTATATAGAAGAAAAGTAGAAGAGGAGTTCCAAGCACCATCCTGAGATAGAGGAGTGGCTAGGGGTTAAGAAAGAGGTTAAGGGAATCCTTGCTGACAAGATTCAGCTGAAGGTGGCCAATACTATTTACCACCTTTTCGAGCCCGAGCCTTCCCCAAGATACTCTCCCAATGGAGAGTTCTCACCATAGAACATGCGCAGATTATGCGAGAGGTCATGGAGGAGGGGACTCGGTACAATTGGGCCAGCTATTTTACTGAAGGCCTGTGCACTGAAATGGTCAAGCTTTGCAAGAAGCTTGAGTCCTGTTTCAATGTGCATTTTTCCTTTTTCATAGCGTGCTTCCAGAATTTTGCCAAATTTCTGGTAGTCCAAAGGAATGGGGTCTGGGTGCAGCAAGACCACAGCCATATTTCCAAACCATGAATTTCCCATGTTTTCGGCACTACCCAGTCGCAAGACCCTCCTGAAGGAATTAGGGAGTTGTTTTTAGTAATGACTAAAAATATGGCGATGCCTCGAACGTGGGGTCAAGACAGCATGGGTGGGGCACTCCCCTCTTATGCTGACGATGTGTCGAGGGGGAAGCACCTGGAGGCTGAAATAGTGGATTCATCGGTGCAACGGAAGAAGCCTCGTTTGATCGAGGAGCCTGTCGAGCCAGCAGGTGGGGAGGGGAAGAAGATGTAGGTCAGATTTCAGAGGAGTAATCCTCCAGCCGGTAACTAGAGAAATGTGTTAATGGTTATGGTTATGTTGTGTACAGATGCTATTGCATTGTGTAATGTTTATTGAGCAAGAGTGAAATCTTGTGTTAACTAATGATGTTGTGTGACAGCGAAGGAAAAGGTTGTGGAGCAGTTGACCCTTGAAATAGGGGCTATAGTTTTGCAGCACGAAGAAGGGGCCTCGGTCTCTAAAGAAGAGACCCCAGTCAATAAGGCGAGTGGCACGCAGGTTCCTGTGTGTGAAAAGGATGTAGCAGTGGAGGATGCCGAAGTCCTTTCAGCTGGGATAGGAAAATGTAAGTGATTTGTCACTCGGTGAGTTTAACTTTCACAACATATTAGACTTTAGACAACTACTTTTGGAGGTTCTACTAGTCATCATAACATCTTAGTTATGTCTTTATATGTAATTTATTCTACATAATATGTGATCAGGGCATATAATTATCAACAGTGGCGACCTGATCTTGGGGAGAATTTCCTAATAAATTCACCTTTATGGAAGGCGTTGTCAATGATATGATCAATCACTTAGAGAAAATCGATCCTGAAGTCGGTACGTTATGACCATTATGCAGGGGTTATTCCATTGTGGTATTACGCTACATAATTACACCTAACTGCCATTTTATGTTATTAGGAGCTCGCCTTAGATGGGATCCGTCAGAGCCTATTGACTTAGATGCCATTGAACCTCCATTGGAAGTGACTGTCGTGCCACGCAACATTTATGACGAGATGCATAAATGTGTTGTACACTCAACTTGCTCCTTATGGGAATGCCAAAGCATGAATGAAGACCTTTCGAAGAGACTACAAAGGTCAGAGAAGGAGAAGGTGGCTCTAAGTGAAAAATTTGGGGATTTGAGATCACGGAACAAATTTTTGCAAGCCCAGGGAATGAACAACGAGGATTGGTGGATAGCTGTTGTTGACTATGCCCGTTATTGGACAATCATTAGGAACAGTGTCCAGACTAGCTATGAACTGGTCGAGCAGTGAATGCAGATGGATCTCCTAGCTCAGAAAAATCAAGACTAGAAGGACTTTAGCGTGAGTGTCCAAGAATGGAGGCAAACGTAGAAAGACCATAAACATGTCTATAAGCGGGAAAGTGCTACCTACCTTTAATATTACAGGGATTCTACCATTGAGGCTCAGTCCCTTCAGCTATTCCTCAACATCATTGGTGCTTCCAGAGCATTTGAGAAGTTTTAGGAGCAAGTGATGGTAAGTGCCTCTCCAGAAAGAAAAATGACTCTTCCTAGGAGGGAGACTACCATCCATTCCTTCTTCCCTAAACCACTGCTATGGACTCCTATGGAGAAGGGGAAGGTCAAGGTCGGAGCTAATCTAGGAGATGAGGTTCGTTTTGAGCTTACCAAGGAAGAAATTATGCAACGTCTGTGGGTTGGCCTAGAAAAAATCCCTTTTGCTATCACTGTAGGACTGTCACAGGTAAGTCGTAGTATTATTGTGTTTTTTTCATACCTAGTTTTGATGGTGATGTTATTATGCATGTCATGGCTAATCGTAGGAATGACCCGAGGAGGATCCTCAGTAGGATGAACATAATGAAGGTGATGGTCCTTATGAAGAGGGTCTACATTAAGAAAAGCGTAATGAAGATGGCCAATTCCATGGTGAGCAACCCCATGCGGAAGAGCCTCGTAGAGAGGGCAACCTTCATGAAGAGATGCCTCATGAAAAGGGTAGCCCCTATGAGGATGATTTGCTCGAAGCAAAGGTATAGCTGAGAGATATAGGTGACAATGGTAACAAGGGAGATGCATAGCATGGCTATATTAGCCACGGTTTTATTTTGATGGAACGGAACAAAAGATAATATTTTCTTTTAACATATTTAATGAAAATTTTCTCTTGAGTTTAATGTTCTTTTGTTGTTTTCATTTGTGTAAAGTGTAAATGGAATCATAGGTTTTGGTGCTATGACAAGCCATAGCTAGTTTAAGCGTGCAACGTAAATGGAGTTACTAGTTTAAAGCCATTGTGGACCGCTAAATAATTTGAGTGTAAAGAGTAAATGAAATCATTAGTTTAAGGCCATTTCGGGCCTTTGCTAGCTTTAGATGAGGGTAAGAGTAATGAAGACAGCTGGTGGAAGCGTAAAGATAGGCATAAGCGTAATGAAAATAGCTGGTGGGAGTGTAAATATAAGCATAAATGTAATGAGGATAGTTGGTGGGAATGTAAATGTAAGCATAAATGTAATGAGCATAGCTGGTGGGAACGTAAATATAAACATAAATGTAATGAGCATAGCTAGTGGGAAACGTAAATATATGCGTAAATGTAATGAGTATTTGTAAAGAATAAATAGGACTACTGGTGGAAAAGTGCACGTAAACTGCATGAGAGTTAGACAACGTGGTTTATCTGCTAACTCTGTAGTTGTTTCCTAATTACTTTTATCTTTGGTGACACGTAAGGATGGGGAAATTTATGATCCTATTCCTTCATGCCATAATCTTCCTTTTGGAATGGTAGTTCGGCCCAAATTAAGCTGTCATCAACCATTGTTTTGGCTTGTTCAAGTGTTTGGACAGGGGACTGGTCTTCGGGAATTTCGATTTCTGAACCCTATTCTATTTCTATGTTATTAAAAGCCTGAGGGGTCATTTCATCACCATGGATGATCACTTCCCCTCCTGCGTAGGGCAAATGCATCTCCTGATGGATAGGTGATGAAAATGCCCTCAGTTGAGCTAACCAAGACCTTCCTAGGATCAAGTTAAAAGTAGGCATCTCCTCGATGACAATAAATGTTGTGTCTATGGGGAATTGGTCCCCTGCCACAAAGTTGATGTGCACAGTCCCTTTGACTTGCACTCATGCCTCATTGAACGACTTTAGACACGATGTTGTTGTAGGATTGATCTGATCGATCAGGCCTAGTTTATCCACTATGGAATATGGGATGACATTAGCGGCCACCCTGTCATCTACATATACTCTTCGGATTCGGTGTTGGCCAACCCGGATGGTGATGAACATGGATGCCGTTATCACCTAATCCTTTTCTAGGTCATCCTTAATGGATTCGTCATGAAAGGTCAACGGGGTAGGGCTAGGTTTTTTAGCGGCAAGGGAAAGCATGATCGAATGAATTACTTCTTCATCCGCTTGTAGGCTCTCGTCCATAGGTATGGATGTTAGCATATGAACCATGGCTTCACAATGTTTCTGTAACATCATGAGTAAGTCATAAAAGCTCAATATTGTATTTTTTTGTTTTAGAGCCTATTTGACTTGTGTAAAGAAGTCGAGGAGATCCCGCCCATGATCTGGCTACTTATTACCCTTCTCTTCTTTCATTCTTCCCAGGAGACGAATTCCTCAGGGTGGAACAACTTCTGGTTGAGGGTTGTACTTTCTTGGACAGGGAGAAGGTGGACACGTTTGCGTAACGTCACCTTTTTAGAAGAAGGTGGGGCCAAGGGCACTGAAGCAGGAGGTGTAGGCTTGGGGAGCCCTAGCATAAATCAGTTCTTAGTTGTGTTACCTGTCATATGCCCTTCTCTTTTCTCATTAAGTTTTGATTGGGACGTTGACTTAGAAATTTTCTCCTACGTAGCAGGAGCAGTTGATAACTTTGGCACCCTGATGACGAAGGGTGCCTTAGGTGTGGGCACGGACTGGGCTGTGGCTTTACCGGTAGTGGGGTGTGAAATGAAGGTAGGAGATAGGACTCGGAGGATGAAGGATTTTCGCAGAGCCACACCCATCGATGTTGACAGGCTTGTTGTCTACGACGGGCGAGGAGGCACGCACAACACAAAGAGTTGCTTCAGCTATGCTTGGTCATTGCTCTTCGTACCCACTAAGTTGATAGTGTACCCTATGTTATTAGTATTTAACAGGTCCTGGTACACATGCATGCTTTGGTTTTCAGGACGAACTGGGTTGCTACTGTCTAAGATCAGGTTACCTTGATCGATCATACGTTGAATGTCATCTTTCAATGCCCAGTAGTAATCCATGTCATGACTACACAATTGATAGTAGTCACAAAACCGTGTCTAGCCTAAAGTTCTTGGGGACTGGCGTTTTGTTAGGTTGGGCCAAGGAGGGGTTCCTGAGCAGCTTGCAATGGCACCTGTGGTGTTTCAAAACTTCCTCGGACACCGTCTTGTGTCGGATGTGGCCAGTACCCAATAATTTCTTCAGTAGTTTTGAAGGATTTATAGGTAGGATCACGTAATTTGAGCGATCCTTATGCTCAAATTTAGGCCTCGGCTACAGAGGTGCTTCAAGGGTGGAAGGAGTTTCTTAATTGGCGTTATTTGAGCTAGTTGTTGGCTCAGTAGGCTCCGCAGACATTTTCTTGTTATTGTTTTTCTTCTTAGCCCCCTCGGCAACCACCGCTACTGTCGTTGTCATAGCTTTGCCTTTGTCCTTAACCTTGCCGTGGGCATTTTTGTAGACCACATACATCAGATCTTTACTAGCCTCTGCCACATCTTGGATGCTCTTGTCTGNAAACCAACTCGAGCGGGTCTTGCTTGACTCCCATGAGCTGGTCCAACGTGACTTCCAGCTTCAGGTTGTACTTGAAATGAGTTACAAACTGAGTTAACAGCTCCTCCAAAGTTGAAATGAAAGCATGTGGGAGTGCTCGATACCAGTCTAGAGCTTTACTTGTTAGGGACATGGTAAAGACACAGATAATAGTATGTGGCCATTGTTGCAATAGCAACAATTCTAACCTGAAAGTAACTAAATGGGCCTTGTGATCACCTTCCCTATTGTATTTTGTAAAATGGGGGAGTGGCATCCCAAGTGGTAATGATAAAAAAAGCACTATAGGACTAATAGGATCATCATGGTAAAAATCCATGACTTGTACTGTGTCAGAACCAGTAGCCTTGAGGCATTTAACTTCCTCCGTGAGGGTCTGGATAAGCTAGAAGACTTGATCTAGACCCATAGATGGAGAGGTTGTTTGTAGAATGGCAGGAGGAGCCACACTAGGTGACGGAATAGGGATGGCTGCCATCGACTGTACAATTGGATACTTTGTTTGTGTGGCTGGGGGCACAAACCACGATCCTGTAACAGGGTTTAGCGCCCGCGGGACCTGGCTTTCATGAAGGGGGAGATGGGACATCTGTGTAGGATGCGCAACAAGAGGCATGTTTGGAACCCACCATGCTATAGTGGCGGGCCCTTTCATGTGAGTCAGGATGAAGGTGGGTGTTGTATGTAATTGCAAAGTAGGTATCGCATGTACATGCAATGACATGGGTGCAGGTGCATGATCAAATGGATTAGGTAATTGCACCTGCTGAGGAATGATTTGCAATGGGCCATCGCCCGGAAGGATAGTCGAAGAGAGAAAATGTAGGTGGGGTGAATGCAGGGCTCGGTTAGTATTAGATAGTGTCAAGGGTATGGTAAACATGAACAAAAGATTTATGCGGGACATCGTGGAGGGAGGGGCCATGATGAAATCAGCATGACTGCCTCCCTCAGAGTGGGAGTCTAGATTGTCTTGCCCATCATGAAGCATTTCATCACTGAACAACTCCTCTCGTTGTTCTGTCAATGTCTTAGCCATCAGCATTTGATCCAGGATCCACTATTGTTGATTTGTCAAGGGTACAGTGGTGTTATGTGAAGGAATAAATTCGTTCCCATTGCAGTACATGAACTCGTATTCTAATTTTTCTTTGAGTTCTTGTGGATACATGGGCAGGTTTGCTGCTAGTTTAGCACAGAGGAAATTGTAGTGTTCCCTGCACTGAGCGTGTCCCTCAGGCTCTTTGTTTTGAAGCCTGAGGAAGTAGCGTGGTCGCACTGGACTAGTTGGCAGCTCAACCATAGGAGGCATAACTTCCATGGTCCAAGGATTCTCGAGGTTGGCAGTGTCAATAGCGGTGGTTGATGTAGCCATTCTCTACGTGGTTTGGGAGTAATGATGATAAGGATAAATATCACAAGGGCAAAGGCAAAATAAGGTAATAATTGGGGTTTTCTATCTTGTAGGATTCCAAAGAAATCATTGAAGTGACCGATCTGCACCACACAATCTCGTAAACAACCACGGAGGTATTACGTTTACGTCGACCGATAATGGGTACAGATAGCTTACAAGACTACCCGTAAAGTGCGGATTGGATATGAAGGCCCTCCTTCGAGTGCCAGAAAAGTATAACGATGGAAAACTTCGATCACTGGAAATACCTAGTGGATGTTTGTGTACACAGTTCCAACCCCGGATCCATGCGAGGGCCATGCTGGAGAAGATGAATCCAAGGTGCCCTGAATGGTCTTGTCGATCAGACAGGGACTTACTTAATTAGTAAAATTTTTGTAATAATTGGATGGAAAAATAACGATTTTTATTAGGAGATATAATATCGTTAATCTCAAAGGTAATTGAATATGATGTAAATGATTTAAAGTGTTTGCAAGATCCGTATAGATAGGACACAGGAGATTGGATTTAGAGAGCGTGCAATCCCAAGATCTGGGATTTAACTTATGAACAAAATATGTTCGATATAATGATTATAGGTAGACTTCGGTTTAGACGAAGCACATGCCAACAACAAGAAAGCTATTTAAAGATAAAACAAGCAAAGGACAATCTACCTTGTTCTAGCCAATCTGGGCGCAAGGAAGTCAGACCCAAAATAGAATATCCATTAACTGATCCTCTTTTGCTCTCTTGTCAATCAAGGATTCTTATCAATCACCTCCAATGTTCTTACGATCACTGATCCTCTTTTGCTCTCTTGTCAATCTTTGCCAAAAGTTTTCAACGATTTCTAATGAAAGAAAATCACTCATGGAGAAAATTTATCAATCTAGGGAAATTTTTTGCCAACCCTTTGATATTTGTCAACTAGAATATTTATAAGGTTAGGGCCAGGAGAAAAACATGATTTAAATGATGCTTGTCCTAAACCTACAAGGTGCCGTTGAATTGGTGTGTTTGTGTTTGAAGCTTGCGGTGCCACGCTACATTACGCTCTGAAGCATAATGCATCGTAAACCACTTTTGCTGGAGTTTTGGCAACAAAATATTCTTTTTTTACATTGCAATACACTAGAGAGCATATTGTGACGTATGAATTGCTGATGCCTGAATTGTGCTCTCTCTGTTGTTGCTTGTATTACGCTGCGTCATGCTAGATTACGCTACATAGCGTAATTCAGCGTAAAATAGCAAACCTGCAAAAAATTCAAGTGTTGTTGCCATGCTTCCTTTGTTTTTGATCAATCATTCTTGGGTTTATTATGCTACACTGCATAATGTAGCGTAATAGGCCCCTTAACCAAAAAAGAAAACTTGCTGAAATGTGCGGCACGCTGCAGATCGTTGCTTAAGCCTTGAGATTTTGCTAGACAATCGAGGTCTCGAATCTTGTCATCTCTGTTGTTGCGATGGATTGCCTTCTGGAATTACGTTGTGTTATGCTACGTTACGCTATGTTGTGTAATGCGGCATAATATGCCAAAAGTTAAGATTTTTCGAAACATATAAAACTTGCAAAGTTGAAGGCTTGCTATCGTGCACTACTTGTCTTGTTTTGTCTTTTGGAGTTTATTACGCTATGCTGTGTAGCATGGCAGAACAGACCCTTAGCTAGAAAGGGAACTTGTTGAGCTACGACTTGTTTCAAATCCTTGCCTGAGTCACAAGATTTTTCCAAACCGTAGAGGCCTCAAAATGTTCACAGTGTTTCAAAATCCCTTATGGATTTTATGGTTAAATAACTTGATAGGATCCATCATTCTTCTAAACCAAAATCAACCATGTTTAGTGACTTCACATCACCATTCTAAGACCAGTCCATTCCGTTGAAACAGAAGAATACTTTCATAGAACAACCACCATTCCCTATGGCCATTTTCTACAATTTTATGTTCTTGTCCAATTTTCAGTTGAATTTGGTCATTGTTATAGATTGTTGTAAAACGTTTTTCCAAGCTTGGGAATATAGCGTAGATGCCTAGTTTTATTGAATTTCATGTATACTGATTCTCTATCCTTAAAAAAAATTTTAGTTTGAAATTGACATTTTTGTTCTTATGTAAACTACCTTGTACAGTTGTAGTTTTGGTTGTGAAAATTACAAACCTCCCTAACTATATAGGTAGTGTTGATGTAATTTTTGTATTCATATGGTTGTGTTTAGAGGTTCTCAAGTTCATTTACAAGTTATATTTTAGGTTTCAATAGTCACTTAAACTTTACTAAAAATTTTTAATTAGTCTCCTAGAGTTTTTATTATAGTTAATTTCACTATTAACTAGGATTTCAAGTAAAAGTTTTGTCGAATTCAATTTGGGCTTTTATGACTATTCTAGTAGGTGCAAGCTAGTTCTCATGGCCTTAATGTTTCCACATAAAAAATTTATTGTTTTTATGTATATCTCACCATGAAATTGCTAATGGTTGTTGGTTGACTACTTGGTTCTTTTTGGTTTCATATACATAAATTGGTTATGATTTTGGTTATCACCTTTTTTAGGTTTCAAGTATTACAAATTATGAATTTTACTATGTGGCTTTAGTGAGATTTTTGAAATTAAGGTTGTGATAATTTTGGTTGTTCAATAGTTGAGTACTTTTGGTTATGGTCATCTATGGTTTAATGGTTATTGTTCTTGTGTGTAGGGCCTTTCTAAAACCCATTCTGGTTGTCATCGAGCTAGTGGACTTACTTTGTTACATCCACATACCAAGGTGTTGCAACTAGAAAGATTGATTCATTGGAAAGATCTGATGGATCCAATGCAAGTAGTCCTCAACCCATTAATCCCTAGGGCCTCTAGAAAAATGGGATTTGGGGTACCCTAATTGGTCCAGTATATTAAGTACGAACTTATGAAATGCAAAATTAAGTAATAAAAATTGAATTTTGAAAATTATAATAGATCTAAATAATGCACAAAAATAAACAAATATATTTTGCAGAAAAAAATCTAGAACTTAAAAATTTATTGAAAAAGAATAAAGAATGAGTTAGAGAAATGTGTACAAATGGTGTGTGAGTGGACAATAGGGGGTTCACTTGAATGGGGGTTCAGGGTCCATTGAAGTTGATGCAATCAACTCCATGAAGGATGTCCTACCACTTCCTATGCTATTGGACCTACTATGCTACTACTTCAAATCTATAATTTTGGCTATGGTGGAGGGGTTAAGAAGTGTAAAGGATCTAAGCTACTCAAGTGCCCTATGCTCGGAGTTAGAAATCCCTAGAATGTAACATGGAGTTTGAAAATTTAAAAATCCCAAAGGGGGATTACAAGGTCACAAGGTCATAGGATTTCCATATTGTGTTTAAGAAAAGACAAGTGTGGAAACTTGTAATAACTCTTGAGTACTTTATAATTCCCAAGTATAAAATTGTGAAGAAATTGTTGAATTATGTAAAAATTGTATAACTAATGCCAATAGTATCAAATTACAANTCCCAAGTATAAAATTGTGAAGAAATTGTTGAATTATGTAAAAATTGTATAACTAATGCCAATAGTATCAAATTACAAAAAACATTGAAACCTAAAAATGGTGCTTGAGGCTGGTTTTTATAGGTCTTAGGTTACAAATGGGACTACAAAATTTCTATGATTTGGCTGTAATTTCATTGCATAATGGCTACAAATTGGCTAGCAAATTGCTACAAATTTCTACCTCATTTAGGTGAGATGGATGTCCAAATTTTGAAGGGTTATCATATATAGTAAGTTCCTTCCCTCATGGCAATTCCATACACTATAAATACTAATAAGGGTACACCTTCTATGCTAGAGATGAATCTTCCATGTTGAGTTTTCTACCATCCTTGTTGAAGTGGATGGTCAACATTGGAGTGCATGGAGTGGTGAAATCTGACTATTATGGCTCCACACTAGGGGGTGTAATTTCTATGCTAGTGATGGAGCCTCCATGCTAGGGGGAAACTTCCACATTAAATGGGGGGAAAGGTTTTCTAGCTAAGCATGAAGTCTTCATACTCGAAGAAAATTTTTTGAAGCTGAAGGAAAACCTTTGACCTCTCCACACTGGGGTAGGTGAGGTCTATCCACTACAAGTGTTTCTAGTATAGAAAAATGTATACCCCCAATAAAGTCCATCAAATAACCATTTATGGTATTCCAAAATGTAATTTTAACCTTCCCCCACCCCCCACCCCCTAAGCCCAAATATAGACACTATGGGACATTTTTTACTTGGGAAATGAGGCTTTGACCACTTATGAGGCATTTTTCAGCTCCAAAGTATGAAATATGTGAGATTTCCTCTCATGGATTACAATCTTCACATTTACAATGAGTTTTTCCTTGGATTTTATGGGGTAAAAGCTACATAATGAAAATTAACTATAACATGCAAATTTCTATAGTGATTCAATGGCCCCTCTTTCTTGGTATCTAGAGGATTAACTCAAGAGGCACCAACCAAGAATACAAAACACCACTACATATTATAATGGTACAATGAATAGAAGACACATGAGATGATAAAACCAATCTATTGAAATCACTAATGCTACTATTTTAAAGCTGTGGCAAGTCATGATACTAGTTTAGGGCTCTCGAACATTGTGTTGCCAATTTAAGGTTGTAGTCAACCATTGAAAGTAGGATCTCTTGTTGATGATTTTTAGCTACTTTTAGTATGGATTTAAATAGGAATGATTGATTGGATTGAACAGCTCATCCCCCTCCATGTCAACTATTTTAAACACACTATTTCCATAGGCTCTAGTAATAAGAAGGAATCATTCGTAGTTGGCTAAGAATTTGTCTACATGCTCATGGATGGCTTTGAGAACTAGGTCACCATCCTTGATCTTGAACATGGTCAAGTTATGGTGATTTTATGACTTCCACCTCTCTTGATAGTGTTAAATGTGAGTAAGTTCTTACATACATTTATGCTCCACTAAGTCCAAGGCTACTATCTATAACTCCTTTCTTTGCTTATCATTGATGAAGCCATTCAAGGCTACTCAAAGCAATGGAACCTACAATTCAAGAGGTAAAATTAATTCATTCAAAATTTCAAATTTAAGGTAGGCCTCACTAGGCACCTATGTAACAAGCTA
>MNCI01027043.1:30990-44025 GCA_015680685.1 Gnetum montanum
ATCAAGGAAGGTCAAAATTCACACCAAAACTTGTTATTTTTGGTAACTATGCTAACCAAGTGACTGACTACACTAGCCAGCAAAGTCCTAAGATGAATCATGTCTTCTACCATCAACTAGGCTTTCAATAAACTCATGAAAGATAACACCATGCACCAAACCATATCCATACCCTTTGTAGCTCTAGAACTTTACATGATCAGTCAAGAGATGTCAAAATCACGTTTCTTGTATTAACTACATTCGAGCCTACCTCAACTATGCTAGCTAGTGTAGTCCTAGAGTAGTTAACAATAAGTTGACCATTTAATACCTAAAATGACCTTCAACATTGCATTCATTGATCTTTAAATCACCCTAGAACCTCTGGTGGCCTTAAAATAACAAATAAATGATCCAAAATAAGCCAAACTCCATCCCAAACTTATGATTATGCTAGAAATGGTCTCATTTATGTTGGCCAATGTAGTCCTAGCATAGATGGGTAGGGAAAGGATACCAAAGACCAAAAATAATAGTTAAAATGAAATACCTCTAGCACCACATCTTCCTATAGCTCTTGGTCAGCCTAAAATGGGAAATAACCGAATAAAAACTAGAGAAAACCTACTGTCATTTTGGAACTATTTTGGCAATGATCTTGACTACACTAACCAGTGTAGTCTAAGCATAGTTGACTGAGGATCAACCACCAAATGTAAATAGCTATCTCAAAGCTACTATATCTTGTGTTCATATCTTTCCACAAATTTTGATCACTTGAAACTATCAAATGGTGGAATTAATGTCATCTAAAACATAATTGAAGCCTTAAACTATGTTGGAAATGCCCATGACTATGATGGCCAGCATAGTCCCAATGTAGTCATCATGTGAAAATTTCAAAATAGGTCTTGGAAATGTCAAATCATCTTCTCGGTACATCATCTTAACCTTAGAACCTTGTTGGAACCTTCAAAGGCAACTAAACCTTGAAAATTAAGCTAAAAATGGAATAAACCCATTTCATTCCCCCATCTATGTTTGGACTATGTTGGCCAACATAGTCCCAAGGAGGAATGATCATGTTGACACTTTAAAAACCTTCAAAATCAACTATCCTAGGCCAAAACCCTAGCCAAGAACACCCGTAACCTTGGAAATCCAAAGGCCTTATCGATTGATCATGAAAACCTACCTAGAGCTAAGACTTGTGTGTGAATATGCTAGAGCAAGCTAGGATTACGCTGGCGAACATAGTCCTAGTGTAGTCCATACTCTAGAGTGATTATGGTAATACTAAAATAGTCAAAATTGGTCATCCTAAGCCAAAACCCTAGCTGTAAACATCAATGACTTAAAGAACTCAAAAACCTAGTCAATCGACTACAAAGTTTCCCTAGAGACTAGGATTCACAAGGCACTACACAAAGGAAACCTTGGACTATGCTAGCTAGCATAGTCCTAGTGTATCCATGATCGTAGGATGGTTTGACTAATACTACATCACTCAAAATGACAAGAAACTTGATCTAGAAAGTCTAGAACCCTAAAAACTTAAAGCTAGCTAGAGTTTGGCTTTGTTTGATCATGAAAAGCCTAGAGCTTATCTAAAGTACATTGAGATAGGCCAAGACTTTATTGGCTAGTGTAGTCCTAGCATAGTCATAGTTTTGGGCAAGTTTGACCAATACCACAACACTCCAAATGATTCAAAAACTAGCTTAAAAGCCTTGAACCTTGCTTGGCCCTACCCAACTACAAGTTCATCCTATTTTGACCATGAAAACACTAGATTCAATTGATCTATGCTGGGATCATACTGGACTACACAAGAAAGCATAGTCCAATGGAAAATGATGTCAAAGATCACTTTTATTAGCCTATTTAACCTTCCAAATGTCCAAGTTAGCCCTTCCAAAATCCTACACTACTCTAGGAAGTTGGCAAAGCACGGTTTCTAACCCTAAAACCCCTTGAATATTTTTATTAGCATCTATACTAGGATGATGTTGACCAACGTAGTCACCAATTTTGACACCATTTCCATCTGTTGGAGGATGAAAAAAAGGTCATAATGCATTAATCCTCAACCCTTAGTTTGCTATGCAAGCCATATAGATAATCACGAACTTAAAACTAATCACAACAAACTTGTGAAACCACTTATTAATGTTGACTACACTGGGGCCTATTCTAACTATGTTGGCTAGTGTAGTCCCTAGCTAGGCCCAACAAATTCATAAGAAAAGGTGTTACTTTTACCTTAAAATGACCTCTCAAGTGCGCAAACTCTCCCATTAGCCTCATAGCCTTCCACTATGGCTTGCTAAGGCCTAAAATTGGTAAAATCTAAATCTAATTAATCAATATTGATCATGTTTTACCTTTTCTACCTTGATCGGTTAACCTTACCTCATTGTGTTTTGATTTGATTTGACCTTGGTATGCACTATTAACCTTTATTGCCTTGTCATTTGATGTCATTTGGCTTCATTTTTGTCATCTTAATATCATTTTCCTTTATTCCATCAAATGTTTCTATCATTTGGCATCCTCTAGCCTTAGAGAACTAGGTTCGATAATGATTTACTCCATCAAACATCAACATGCCCTTGTTTTATCATTTAGAGTAGCATTTGATGGGATTCAATCATTAGTTAATTCTCATTTGACATCAATTATCATTATTTGGCTATCATTTAGCTATATTCCATGTTAGTGGGCCTTAGGTCTACCTTGTCCACTTTATTTTTAACCTTTATGATCTTGGTTGGTTATGTTTTAGCCTTGTTTGAAATCTTTTGGGGGTTCTTGACCATTGTTAAGTTGTCATTTGGATTTTTTTGGTTACCATTTAGGCTCCATTTGATCCCATTTGGTATCATTTAGCTATCATGTAGCTTTATTCCATGTCAACTAGTCTCTTGGTTTACCCCATTTACATTATCCTATCACATATGAATTTTTTTGACCATGTTTTAGCATTGTTTGACCTTATTTGATGGTGCTTGAACATCAATAGACCATCATTTGGCCTCAGTTAATTACCATTTTTCCTAGTTTAGCCTTATTTGATGTTCTTTAGTCTTCAATGCATCTTGTCCACCCTAAAATTCCTTTATATAACCTTTTTTGTTCATGTTTTACCCTTAATTGACATCATTAGATGGAGTTTGACCATAATTTAATCTTCATCTAACTCCATTCTATCATCATTTGGCCTTCATTTGACGTTATTTAGCCTTTGTTTTGCCTTATTTATCTACACCTACCTCTAGTAACCTTTAAGTGACCTTTTTTAACCCTTTCTTAGTTCTTAGCTTAATGCATTTTGGTTGTTTCTAGAATATTTTACTTTATCTTGCCATTATTTACTCATTTTATTCTAGAGGTGCCACTTGATGTGCTTATGTTGTCATGCAAGAATGAGCTAGGAGGATAAGGAAGAAACTTCAACAAGCCTTAAAGACTAAATAAACCCCTCTCATGATGTTGTTAGACTAAGTTGACCTTACATACCCAAATCTTAAACCTCAAAAATGTTCTACCATACAACCTCAACATCCTAAAGTATCTTGATGACCATTGACCTCAAAGATAGAGACATCATGGAGGGTCCCTTAGTCAAAATTTTCATCTAAATCACAATGGTGGGAAGAAAACACATAGGAAAAATTTCCTCACTAGAACTTAAGCCTATTGATGACCTCATTAAGCCCTTGCAAAGCAACATTTAAGCCATGACATAGCCCTGATTGCATCTAACACTAACATGTTTTCTTGTAGTATTTTTTATCATTATTGATAGGTTGCAACGGATGACTGATGTTGATGAATTTCATGATCTATAACAAGTGAGCCTACATGATCCTTATCTCTATGTATTTCCATTTTTTTGGCACAATGAATGAACTACAATTTTTATAAATTTGGTGCACATTGCATAGATCTCTCTACATTGCATTAACAATGGTGACCTATGATGGCCTAGTTTTCTAGTTGTCTTGTATGACCTTGTGCATTATCTTGTAATAACATGTTTTCTTTGTCTTGTTTTCTTGATCTATTAAAGTTGTGCTTATTGGATGAAGCTTGGATGTCATCGCAAAGGTGCAGTTCACTATGCGGAGAAGTTATCATGTGAACTTGATGTGCAAGACTTGGTTAGTTTTCTTGCCATACCAAGAGTGCTTATTTCTCTTCCCTCCTATTAGCTTTCCTTGAGTTTAAACCTATAGACTAATTATGAAATTCCTTACCTTAAATAAAAATCGTAGCCTATGTTTGACACTAATGCATTATGGCCATTTGACATCTCCTTTGTCATGCTTACCATCAAGTTTGTTGAATGTAACACATATCATTCAACAAGAAAACCAAATCGAACCTAGCCTTGGTAATGAAACCTAATGAAGGTTTCAACTCCTTGGAAAAAATGAGGAAGGAAATTATCAAGAAGCCAAATGACTAATGATGACCAAAACACAAACCAAATGGCTCCAAACATGCAAAGGGAGGAGCCTAATGGCCAAAGAAACCTTAGCATGAGGTATTAGTTCCTTAAAAATATTATCGAGTAATCAACACTTTAAAGTAGAAAGTGTGAAGCCTTATTGATTATTCAACATGTCAATGCAACATTGTAGCCATGACGTCAACCTATGGAACTCATTGGTAACCCTCATGACCATTTCTTGGTGATCAAATATAACTTGAAACTTTTAACACCTCATCATAACCTTATCCCATTACCAAAAAACACTCTTTGGCATGGTTTGATACTACAGGATCAAGTGTAGAGAGGAAACATTGGTAATGGATCTGTAGTGATGTTTAACATTTTTTATTAATGTCTCTTGGGTTAATCCTCCAAACATTAACAAAGATGGACCAATGAAACACCACTAAGAAAATATATGTTGTAACTTGTAGCCTTCACCACCCAACTTATAAATGTAAGATTTGTAGCCCATGAGCTGTATGCCTTCATAATTTAATTTTNCATTTTTTAGCTTGAAAAAATTAAATTATGAAGGCATACAGCTCATGGGCTACAAATCTTACATTTATAAGTTGGGTGGTGAAGGCTNGTTATGTCTATATGTGGGCTTGGAAATGCTAAAAATGCTTTGGGGACATCAAAATTTGGGCATTTTCATGGGTTTTTTTGGAGGCATAGTCTCAACTACACTAGAGCCACCTATACCTAGTGTTGGTGGTGTTGGATTTTCCATTTTTCAACAATTCCTAGTGTAGTTATCTCAAAACCCAACATGGATATTACAAGGACAATGTTTGTGATGTTGAATTTTCAATTTCCTAGCAATTCCTAGCATAGTTACTCTAATTTCCAATAATTACAACATGACCACCATAGTCATATCAGATCTTCAATAGTATTCACATGGCCAGCATAGTCACCAGATTTCCCAGCAAATACCAACAATGCCAATGTAGCGTTTCAAGGCTAGAGATGAGTGGTGAGGTAACCCTACACTCAACCATACAAATATGAGCGTTACACGCGCAATCTGGTCAAACTCTGCAGACCAAGTGCCTACACGCCTTATGGAACACCTAAGGTTAATCAATCGTTGTCCTCCCAAGCTTACTTGTATTTTTCACAGTTGTATGGTTAAGTAGGCTTGAGGCATGTATTTTTATATCTTTTATGTTTTTATCACCTATGCAAAGAGGGAAAAGGGTGAAGAGACTAAGTAACTAACTTTAACTAACTAAGCCTTAATCATCCTAGCATCAGTATCCATTCCCACTCGCCATTTCACACCTTGAACCAATGCAATGCTACTGGGATTACCAAACGCTATTCATTACTGGGATTACCAAGCATAATGCACATGATCGAAGTGATTGTATTGAATGAACTTAACTATGAGAGTTGAGGGTTGAGAGAGATTAAGTCCTTAAGAAAGCATTTAAACAATTAACAATAATTAAAGTCCTATTTAGCTTAGTCCATGCACTACAAGATTTATCCAAAAGTTTGTCTTTATTGTTGTACACAATTGTGTGCTCAGGTACAGAATTGCTCGAATAAAGATCCATTCACTTTGAGACTCCTACTCTGGGCACATGGAAATTATTCTATCTCTGGAATGGTAAAACTGCTAGAGTTTTTCTAAGGGTCTAGATCTAGATAAAGAAACAAGGGAGAGTCGCCTCTTATTTATAGAACTGGTGGTAGGTTGCAATATCGCATATGCGATATCGTAGGGAAGTATGTGATATTGCGTATGTGATATCGTGTCCCATCATACCCCCATGACTGAATAAAAACTTGTCCTCAAGTTTCTTACAAAATATTGGGAAGGTATGGGATTATTGACTTGAATGGAACTAATGGTGAATGGGATGACATGTGAACGGATCATCATTACAGATCATGAAAAAACTAGTGTTCATGACAACAAGAGTGAACACTTTATACATTTGAAATTAGGCCTTATTTGGCAGCTAAGAGAGAAGAGAGAAGAAGTCTACTACTGCCAATACCAAGATTGCACTTTTCATTGTCCATCCATAAGCGTGCCATCAATCTTGTTCCTTGCATACCTGCTTCAGCACCGATCCATTCCAACTGTTCCCTCCAGGTCCAATTCGTGGTTGTATGATTACCATCTACACACACAACACAGTTTTATATTAGCAAGGGTAAACAAATCATAATGTAGTTGATACCTTACCTTAGTGTAAGGTCCATTGGCCGAGTTGTGGTATGGCTGATGGGGATTCTGGAGATATACTAATGATGACTACCCAAGGTGTAGGGGCTAGGAGAAAATTGAAAAAATTGGACTAGGATCCCCATGACTAATCACGAACCTCCAGTATCAAGAGAATGAAAAAAGAGAAGGAATAAGAAGGATGAAGAAAAAGAAACATCTGTAATGTTGATGAAATGGATGTTAAGATGGAAATGAACAAAATAGAGTTGATTACAAAAATGTTAAGGGAAATAATTTAACTGGTGCACCAAATAGGAATGCCAGTGGGTCCTCCCCAAAGTAGGCTCATGCCCTTAATGTGCCCTTCCGAGGAAATTGTGGTGAGATCTTGAGTTTTTATGACTCAGCATGGTATTGCCACGCTATTGGGCAAATTTATTTAAGTTAATAATTTACATCATCATCCTCTTGATTTCCAAAAGCTTTAAAATGTGGTTAACAATGAACACCAGCAACCTGAAGGAAATCTCCATGTTGTATTGCCCTTAACAATTATTATAAACCTTTAAACCTTTAAAAACGAGCTAGTAATATCATAATCATAAACAATTAAAAAACTAGGAGGGATAATTATATATATATATATATATTAGGACTTTGCTACAACATAACACCTAACACAAACAAAGTTCATGAGATATTAATTACATAATGATAAAATATATAAACTACCAACAAGCATAACACACTTAGTAACCTACCAACAAAATCTCAATAAAAGAACATACATACCAAAAATCTAAAAATATAGGGTGTTATATCTTCTCATTTAAGAATCCTACCACAAAAGAAATTTTGGGATGAGAAGTGGGAAGAACTAACAGGGCACCAATATCATACCTTCGTCTCTCACAAAGTTATGATTGAAGCTGATAATGATGAGTACGAAAACACCACCACATAATATGTGTGGAATATGTTTTTCCTTGTCATTACCAGTGTTGTCGTCCACTAGTGATAGACTATCACTATTTTGGTAGACCCCACTAGTGGCACTTAGTTTGCCAATGGTTGTCCCCCACTGTGGCCCTCTCGCTTTCTAGAATTACCCAGAAAAACCATCAAAAAAACATGAATTTTGTGTTTCTAAAATATAGCCTAATTGTTGGAACTAGAGCTTTCTTTTCTTTTTCATTTTATTTTTTGGTCAAAACTCTAGGTTAGAGCAGGCCTGTGGCACATATAGAGTTCATCGACTCTCCTCCACGGCTGGAAATTGACACCCATTCACACCCTTATGCTTGTGTTTGGATAACATAAAATAAGTTGAGAATAACACGTGTCCAAAAACAAATCCTTTTGAAAGTTACCTGTCATTTAAAAGACATAACATATTACAAGATGTAATATATAGTTGGTTTTAGTGTTGGTTGTAGGATTGGCTTTGTTGATGCAACTAATTATTCTTAAATTAAGATGTTTTCTATTTTGATGTCATATTATAAAATTACAATCCAAACATAATCATTAAAAAAGATAGTACAATCAATTTCCTTTGGGAGTTACCCCTAAGATTTTAATTGAAACTAGTTTGCTTTCACCTTATTGAAATTCTCAAATTTTCATCTTATCTCCTCTAAAGTATAAATGTGGCATTGGGTTTGCGATTTACAAGTTCTACAATGACTATGTCAATATGGAATACAAAAAACCATAAAATGGTCCACATCTATTATGTGGCAGATGCAAGGTAAATCAGGGTATGCATGGCATACATACATACCCATATGAAGTGCTTTACTGTGTACATGTGTGAGAAAAATTCTAAATATATGTGACAATAGATACAAAATTTATAAAAGTAAGAAATTGAACAGTTAGCCTTGCAATTATTATTGCAATTGCGCACTATAGTTCTACGTAGGTTGGTTGACATATAAAATACTTTTTGTATTATTTAAACATATCTTTGGGTCCCACCTTGGCTTTCTAGTGGGCACCTACTAGCAGGTAGGGTTGGGACCCAGTGACATACATAAGCGTGATTAAGATGATCATGTAATGTACATGGATTGGTTATATGAAATTACCCATAAACCGATGTGGATCGGTATATGGTTTTCCATGATATACCACTATGTCTTAAAGAAAATACCTTATCTATGCTTGGAATATCCCTCCAAGCTAGCTTACAATGTGCTAGAATTGGGATTCAAACCAATACATCTAACGTGCAAAGCATTTGAGCCAACTAGCTAAGGTTTAGATATAACTTGTGCTCAAAACATAATTATGTTCTATTTAAGTTCTACAAAAGATCCATTTTTGCTATATCTCTTTTTAACACCACCTCTTCTCAAAAAAGAAAAAAAGAAAAAAAAAACATTCAAAAGAGATGTTAGCATAGTGGTTCCAATGGGAAAAGCTAGGTTATAAACAAAGGATTTAGGTATTCATCATTTTTTTGTCTTCAAAGGAATTAACAATAAGAAGTATCAACAAGAGTAATGATGAGTTGTTAGCATAGTAGTAAGAATCTTAATTTGGAAGTTCCAAGTTAAGAGTTTAATTTTGGTGGGCAATGCTAAGTTATAAAATTAATTTGACTATATGTCTTGGAGAGGGTTCATAACTTGTAATGATAGTAAGGTAGTTCTTTCTTAAGTCATAATACCTAAGATCAAGCCTAAGTGCAACTACTCGAAAGAAGTTAGGCTTGCACTCATCCACCAATCCTCCTAGAACCTTCCGTAGGGGGATGAGCGTTAAGCCTCTAGATAATCATTGTATAATACTATTGAATGTTACATTGTAAAGTAAAATCATATGAAAGGTTAGATGTATCATGGATAATGGCTTATAAGCATTTACATGTACAACTAGTTAAAAAGTTTTTAGCATATTTTACAATAAAACTCATTATCATCATCATCATAGCCTTGTCCCAACAAAATAGGGTTAGTTGCATGAGTTCTTTTTCACCATTGGCCTCTATACGTATCACTCCAAAAAAATTTCCTTCTACTAAGTAAATAGAGAGGTTTTACAATATAGACAAACAACTCATTCAATTCTTTTATAAAAGATATGCAAGTTGTGTTTCCAAACAAACATGAAATACATTTATCTACTAATATCATAGTATGCAGCTTTTCATTGTCGAATAGAGGATAAGAAAATGATAGATTACTTCAACTCTAAAGGATCATCATCTAGAGGGTCTATGCTTATCTTGTAGATTTGGTTTGTGAAAGGGTATGGGATAAGTGAAAGCATAAATTCTTTCTAAGGGCTTCATCACATGTCATTGTTTTTTGGTTGGTATGGCTAATCATGGCCATTTGATTGGCCAAGTTGTACACCTGCCACATAATTTATCTTAATTCTTTTGCAAAGCCATGGTCCCTGATAATTAATTTTAGTTACCTATGATTTCCAGTTGGTTGTAACTATGTACAGGGTTGTGAGTGTTCATGTGAATGCCACATCAGGTAAAACTAAAAGCCATGCTATAGTAAAAAAACAATGCATGTGACAAATAATATAAATCATGGTTATTTGAGTACTTTGCCATGCCATGATCAAAAAACCATAACATGTGATTGAGCCTTGAGTGGCTTTGTCCAAGTTCCAGCTTAGGTCTTACAACTATTATCATTGTAAGTGATGGTCCCTACTAAACTAGTTTAGCTAAATATTTTTGAAATCTTAAAATTGATTTTCATATTAAACCAATCAAACCCATGATTATCATGGTAGTTGTTTAGCCTTCTTTTAATGATACCCCAATTACATGAACAAGTTCATCTCTTGGTTCGAAGAGACTTTTAGTGAAAATGGCTTTAGTAATAGACCTCGTAACCAATTGAAAACAAGCTCAATATTTTTTCCATTTTAGGCTTTTACCTAACGATTTTGGATGCCAATGCTTAAGCAAGCTAGAAGTCATGGCTAAAGCATGGGCAATCACTAATGCCAGAGCATGACTCAAAATTTAAGTAATGAGGTAGCCAAGCCAAGCGAAGCAGGTAATGATGACCACGGAGATAGGGTTGGCGGCCATCCAAAGGATAAGGAACAACCCAAAGCAAAGGCAACGCCACCATTGTCCATTGATGGTCACCACTATGACCGTGACAGGTTGACAAATCCAAAAATCAGATAGATTGGACTAGATTAACGACTCATCATCATGGCTGCCCAAGCCATGCCATGGCTATTCTTAGGCTGGTTGTTTTTAGGGATTTCTGGTTGGCCGTTGCCAGCATCGGAGACATGGCTCCTTCAAACATGGTGACAGCGACAAACAGAATGGCAGAGAATGAGCCATATGACCATGTTTTTACTGTTGATGTTGTTATTGGCCATCGTAAGCACCACATTTCTACGAATTAATGAACATATTCAATGGTAGAAAATGTTCCATGGAATATTGGGAGAGGCATAATAAATAATGCAAAATCATGTTCTTGCCTTTCCAAATGTTCTCACACTAGTAGTGTGGGACCAATTTGATTCACCTTCGTTTGTCACTCATTATGGCATGGCACAAAAGTATTTGGAATTTGGAGTGTAGCCCTTCATTGGTTTGTTGCACATGAGAACACACATGCACTCTTCTTTTGAGTGCTGTTCTGTGTCTTTTGACAAGATGCAACTATTACGATGATGATGAAGAATGAAAAGTTCACCACAATAGCAAGCAACCTTAGGATGATGGTATTGGAATTGGAACTAGATGCATGTATTTAAAGATGTATATTATCGACATTGAAATTTTATGGTGTTTTCATTGAAAAAAATGGTATGTAACATCAACATATTATTAAAGGTACACAAGAATAAAAGTTAATGTTGACTATTACAATGAAAAAAAAAGCCTTTTAGTACAACAACTACAAAAGTGATCCAGAGAACTAATATAAATGTAATTTAAATATCAAATATCTACTTTAAATATAGGTTCAGTAAATAAATTTTTAATTACAGATTTCTTAGCACTCAAGAAACTTAGGTTAGAGTGTTCGACAAGGCTACTTCATTGTTGACACATCCAAAAGTGAAAGCAAGCCTTCATAACCTCTCTTGTAAGGGACAAGTGTTCTAACAGTTATGCTACACTTCTTAGTACTATGGATCCTCTTTTTCTCAATGCACATAAAAAATTTATGGCTTTAATACTTACTAATGCATGGGAAATTTTCATGTATATAGCCAAAGGCCATGACTCAATGAGGCATAACTCATTTACTTGGAGCACATAGCTTCTAATTTGCAAGTTACTATATTGCTTCCAAAGTGTATGCTTGGACATGTGCCAACCATGAAAAAGCATAATCAAATGCCTCATATACTTAAATAGTTAACCTATGTTCATAAAATAAAGCACCTAGATGATAAATAAAGGTCAAGAGTCAAAATTTAGCATTTCATTTGGTGCTACTTTCTCCTTTTAGCAATTTAAGTTGAAAAAAAATACTCCCATTTATTACTAGTAAAAAAATAAAAATTTATACTCTTTGCCTCTAATTTTTATGAATTCATAAAAATAAGATTATTATGAACATCATAATGAAAAGTCATATTATAGTCTTTGCTCTTATAACTTTGATTCTAGCATGGAATGTTGAGTTATAATTTGACTATGTCTTGGAGATAAATGAGAACTAAGATGATGAGAACTTAAGCAAAGCTTGCTAATAGCATTCTGATATGTGATGGGAATAATAGCTAAGAGATGGTGATCTTCTACATTTAATTTATTAGATCTATTAGGCATAGTTGGTCTAAGTTATGGCTTATTAAGACATCATTTATGGTATCACCTATTTATTGACTATCCAAATGACCAATCTAATCTCACCATTCAGTTTGTAAGGTTGCAAAACATTAGTAATACGTATTCATATGTTAGGAATGAACATTGAATGCTCAAGTTATGCTAAATCTAACTTCCAATGATCTTAAGGAACATTTTAAGGGCAAGGATTAAAAACTAATTTTTGGAATTCCATAGGATAGTTNAGGAACAATTTAAGGGCAAGGATTAAAAACTAATTTTTGGAATTCCATAGGATAGTTCTAGCTTTTCCATTGCATCCATGAGGTCAAAAATTATTAGAAATAACTCTTTTTTGTTGAAAACTATTTTAGAATCAAAATTTATGGGCTTCTAATGATTAAAATTTTGGACATAAATTTTAAGACTTCCCAAGAGATCATTCATCCTACTACTACTCTAATGCGAGCATACTTAATTATGAAATTTTTATTCAAGTTGCTATGAAACTATCAGTTTGACCATTTGGTCAAATTCAACCACGTCTACATATTAAAAGTAAGTGTTCTTTCTATTAACTAATGAACC
>MNCI01027046.1:0-64490 GCA_015680685.1 Gnetum montanum
CTTATGCAACAAAACTCATCCATTCCCTTTTTCTCTATCCATCACTGATGAACTAGGCTTAGATTCAATGGGGAGCTAGGACTCACACTACAAGCTATTAAAGCTTATGGTATTAGAATCATGAGTAGATGATGGGTTCATAGCTTTGGGTATAATCTTTAAAATCTTAGAAGAGGTTCATGCATGTTTACATTTGAAGAAAATTTTAAGTAGAAGTTTGCTACATGAGCACATGAATGAAGAGATGCATGCACCAATGTGGAAATAAAGAACACCCTGGTTAGAGGAGGTTCATGATGTCATGAACCTATGTATGTCATGCGATGAGGAATGAATTCTCATGTTCATGCAAGTCAAAGATTCTAGGTGATGATTTGGCACTTCAATCCTTTCAATGATTCTCATGCATCATCAAAAATCCTATTCCTATGAAATGGAAAAAAGATGAAATAAAAAGAAAAAAATATGAAAAAAATGAAGAGAAAGAAAGAAGAAAATGAAAGAAAATAAATATAATAATAAAATAACAATGATAAGAAGAAGAGGTGATGAGAAGAGTAATGTAACTTTTAAGTTTATCAATTCATAGAAATTGGTATCTTTATCATCTTAGACCAATCTTATGACTTCTTGAATTAAGATGAAAATGAATGGTTGAACCAATACTTGCATAAGCCTTTCTCATGTTTAACATGTTGCCTTGATCACTTGACTTTCCAAAATGTCATAGCTTAAGAAAATATCTTACTCATTCCTACTCATAAGCATGAATGCCTAGAAGTCTCTCTTTTAGAAAAATTTGGTAATGCCAATTGTTGCTTTTACTCAAATCCCAAATCCATTTGTTTCTGAAGGTTAACATTATAGTCCTTTAGTAAAATTTTAATCACATTTAAACCTATAATTTTCCATTTATTTGTTCATGACATTGTAATTGATCAGAGATTTCCAGTAAACCAAAACTAGGGAGCCTACTATGCATATGTGTGTAAATGGAGGAAAACCAAACTAGAATCTTAAGTTCTAGATATTCTATAGTACGTTATCTTGATTTAGTTCTATCAAGGGTTGGACCATAAAGAATTAAGGCTAGATGACATTAGAAGTGGTAGGTTTGATCTTGTGCTTGGAAGAGAGACTTGAAGATTTATCCCTATTGTATAGATGACTAGTAGTGAAAATGTAGTAGTGGATCTTTTCTAGAGCCTCCCATGAGCTAGTTAAATGATTAGCTAGGGATCTGATGATGTTGCACATACAAACTCTCTCTATTGTTCATCATTCATTATCCATCTCTTCCATTCCATTTCTTGTCCATTATTATGGATGGTAGGAAGTTGATCAAGTAAAGCAAAGGATAAGATTTGGCCATCCAAGGGCATGAACTTGCATTGGATGTTGATGTCTAACTAGTTATTGGAAATCCATAGGTGTTCCATTAACAAGTTTTATAAGGGTAAGAAATGTAGGTTTTGTCTTTGGGAAGGATCTACTTGTGAATCCTTGGTTGATTGGCATTACAAGAAAATGAGCTAAAGCTTATCTCCCAATGATGATGGTGGTTGCATAGCATAAGCTACTTGATGAATCTTCTACTTATGTGAGTGTCGACTCTTCAAGCTTCAAGGTTTGATCATGATAAACCCTTCCCATGGTATCTCACTTGTGTCTATATTTGATTATTCTTAATGTTCTAATTATTCTCCTATTTTAACCCTTATAAAATATTTTGATTCATGAAAATGCATAAATTAATCATATGACTCAATTCTCATGATCTTGGATATCACCTAAGATAAGCTTATAATGTTTTGATTGTTTAGCTCTTCTTGTGACTTGTTTGATTGCTTCTTGGTGATTCAAGCATGTTTTTAACCTTGTTAGTGATCCTCAAGGAAAGTGGAGATAACTTGAGGATGTGAATGGTGAATTATTGGATTTTTTCCTTATTGGTAGGGTGCATTAATACATCCTCTACATTAACATAGGAGCATCAATACTCTTACGTTAGGGAACTCTCCTTTATAGTAATGAGCTAGTATATAAGGGAGGAGATTCTTCCAAAGTCATTCTCACTTAATTTTCATCCAAGTATTCTCCATTCCATGCCTCCTAAGCCTTAGAGAAGCCAAATTATGCTAAATTTTCACCATTAATGTTGGATTAGTGATAGTTTTATACACTCTCTTCTTGGTCCTTTTTGTCCTTGGTTTTCTTGGTGTGGTTTAAGCCTGCTATCTTTTAACCTAGTTGTGGGGGAGAGGAATTAATCCTTGCATGTATTAATGAATTTGGTACTTATTTAAGCATTTCTATCTCACCTATTACTTATTCATGCATTCCATGATTTTATAGTTTTGATGATGTTTTTCAAGTATATCCAAGATTTATGTTCATCATTGTTTTCAAGTACATTTTTTTTACAATGGTAGTATAATGCCTAGGGAACTTCCTTGATTTTTAGTAGTCCTCATAGTTCATCATGCTAGGATATTTATGATCTAATCTCTATAGTCTAAGAAGGAAAGAGATCAAAAGATCTCAACACTCCATCTATGGACCTATGCATGATTCATCAACTTTTGACAAAAAGGAGGAAGAAGAAGAACTTAGATGACCTATTCCTAAACCTACTCAAGAAAGGCCTCCACCTAGAAGTAGATTCAGACTTAGAAATTCGTATTCTCGATCTTTAAGTTAAGCATGTGCTTAATTGCAAGCAACTAAATAAGTGCTAGAGGAGCTAGTACATGATGATGTTGAAATCAACGATACCTAGGAGGATGTGGGGGTACATGACATTTGATAGTGTTCAATCCATGAGGAGAATAATTACCTTAAATTCCTCAAGCTTAGTTCTCTTGAGCTCAAGGAGTTTTTATAGTAGACAAGCTTTCATGATTACATCATCCAATCCTTTATCTAGTACTAATATGAGGTAGAAAAGTTCTACCTTAACCTTGTGACAGATGGTACCATGTTCTTTATTGATGGGATTTTTGTGCCCATTTCGACATGCACAATATCTAGAGTCATGAGATTTCCAAATGAACTAGTAAATAATTAGTAACCACAAACCTAGTATACTAAGTCCAAGCCCAAAATGAAGGTTTTTCTTGAGGCCTATAACATTGATAAGGTTGATGTGAATATTTTTAAACTTCCTTTGGTCTAAAATGTCATGTAAAAACTTTTTATATATAACTTCTTACCCACCAAAAGACCATAAGGTATTCTTCTTGGGGAGCCAAGATTATGGCAATTATGAGAGCAAAGTGTGCCATCAACATCTCATACATTCTTTATAAGGCCTTAATCTAGAAAATCGAAGATGTGGCCTAGGACAATAGGAGAGGTATGCCTTTACAAGGTTAATTAGAAACTTTGTGAGCTAGCAAACATGCTCAATCATGTGGAAAAGAATTCCATAATAGTAGGAATGGTAGACTAGGAGAACATTATGATGGTGGTCTCAAGATTATATCTTGAGATCACTAGGGTAGGTTTTTCTTGAGGCCTATAACATTGATTAGGTTGATGTGAATATTTTTAAACTTCCTTTGGTCTAAAATGTCATGTAAAAACTTTTTACATATAACTTATTACCCACCAAAATACCATAAGGTATTCTTCTTGGGGAGCCAAGATTATGGCAATGATGAGAGCAAAGTGTGCCATCAACATCTCATACATTCTTTATAAGGCCTTAATCTAGAAAATTGAAGATGTGGCCTAGGACAATAGGAGAGGTATGCCTTTACAAGGTTAATTAGAAACTTTGTGAGCTAGCAAACATGCTCAATCATGTGGGAAAGAATTCCATAATAGTAGGAATGGTAGACTAGGAGAACATTATGATGGTGGTCTCAAGATGATATCTTGAGATCACTAGGGTAGTACTTGATTTAGAGGATGAGATGCCTTTCACTAAGGCATCACACATTAGACCTTTAGACCAACTTTGCATGCATCAAAAAAGAGCACCATCTATACCTCAAGCCTTACAACATATATAAGTTCAATAACCTAGTAGATCTATCTCTTTACCAGCTAGTTTTAGCATTAAAAGATTAGGAATCTCTTTTTGGTGGCATTTTTCAACTTGCTATGCACATCAAAGTTGAGGGACAAGCTATCACAATTTACATCAAGGGTTTTCAAGATCTTGGCAGCAACTTTCTAGACATGATGAAAGCCATTGTGGGTGGTGAAGCTATAAGGAAAGATCTCTTTGCATTTCCATCTCACTTGCTAAATGATCCATTCATGATTCATCTAGATAACCTTGTTTAGTCTCATATTCATGTTCCTTAAAAGAGTGTTTTCTCTTCTCAAAAATCAAGGTGCAACATGCACAATGTCTGGCATGTAGTAGAAGTTCATTAGGTAGTCATTGATCAACTTGGAAATGGACATTGTACAAAAGAATAGGAGAAAGTTTATTCAGTTTCCAAACTATTATTTAGAAACATTGACATCACATTGGAGATAAAAACCATCGATGCTAATAGAATATTTTATTAAGGAAGTTGTAGAGAAGTGAAGTGAAGTTATGATGATTGCAAGGATAACTAGAAATCATTGCATCATTGGTACTAGCATTCTCCATGATTAATTTAGAGATATGGATCAAGTGCCTATAATCAAAGATATTCAAGGCATGCTAGGTGGATGAAGAAGATGAGTCAAGAGAAAGAAAAGTAGGTACTCTCCCTTTCTTAGTAGGTATGAAGGATGGAAGATAAAAGTCAAATCATAATCTTGTTTCAAGATAATTACCTTCATACAACAAAATAGTTACAGAACTTGTGGTAGGAGCTACCAAAAAAATTACTAGAAAAATTGATGAGCTTAAAAACTTTCATTTGAGTGAGTAAACAACCTAGGGTGTTAAGGTATGTAGAATACATAAATTTTTAGCTTTGCTAAAAAAAGGTAATAGGAAAGAGACACAAGGTGAAGGAGAAATTTGATATGATGCATGCCAAACTCTAACAAATGGCTGAAAATTAATCAACCCTATAAGAAAGGATGGACCTATTGGAAAACATGTACATCCTTCATCATGAAGTAGCTATTACAATCCTTTATAGGAGACTGAGAAAAAATAATATGTATAGGTAGAGTGGAGAAGGAATTTATATGTGCTTCAAAATTCTACAAGTCAATCATGGACTAAGCTAGAAGAGAAACTTCATCAAGTGATAGTCAAGTTTGACTTTTACCAATGCAAGTTCTGATAGGTATGAAGGAATCACAAGAAGTTCTAATTGGATGCCAAGAAATAGAGACAAGCACTTCTATGAGAGTAGGAACTAATGCATGAAGAGAATTGATAGCTTTGAGCTAGGGTGATGAACCTTGAGATGCAACTATAGAGATTCCACATGTCCCCACCAAGCTCTTCTAGTTTCTTCCCTTATCAAGTAGGAAAATGAAGGGACTTTGATCCTTAGCTACCACCCCCTAGCCCTTCTTAATGAGATGGATCATGTTGTAATGTATTCATGATCTATAAATTTGTTCAATTGTATTTCTCTAAATTGATCATGCCATGTGTCTAGTCCTAGTTTAATGTCTTAGATGTTAAAGTTATGGAATTAACTTTCTCAATAATAAGGGGGATGTTGTGTTATTTGGTGGCATTTTGTAAGTCTATTATAAGCCCTAGACTTAGGAATTATTTCACACTATGTTTATAGTTCTTTTATGCATAGTTAAGGCTTCTACCTTCCACATTTGCATTCTTTCCTTCCATATCATACTTCCAGGTTTTGTGCATGTTTTGGGCTTCATAGGATGATCCTAGCTTCATTTAGGCATCCATGAAACTTATTGACATGTTCCTTGATATTCCAACTTCCATCCAAAACTAGCAAACAAATTTTGCTAGGGAGGAGATGCACTAACTATCCTATGTTAAAACATTTCTTTCATTAGCACAAGGATGTTGATGCATCCTTCTAGAAAACTTGGTTTGATCGCTTTGCTTTTAGTGTCATCCTAGATGACCAAGGTTATGCTGATAGACCTCCATTGATGCTTGGATGTTAGTGGACCCCTACCATTAGGATGCAAAAAACTATAAATATCTTAGATGATCTCTCATATATAACTTAAAGAGAGCATTCATTTCACTTGAGCTTTTGGAATCCATTTTGTATGATGAGCTTTTCCTTCCTTGGGTAAGTTGATTTTCTTCTTTGTTTTATGTATACTTTGAGTCATCACTTTTACAAGTGAGAGTAAAATCTATCAATGTGCTAGGTTACTTACATAGCCTAGAGTTGCTTGCTTGATATGAAGTCTAGCATTTGTATGGTGAATAAAGCCTATGATTTTCTTTTTTTTTTATCATTGATGCCTTAAATGCTAAAACAACAAAAATATTTATTTAATTCTCATTTCATTGAGCTTTGATCATTCATTATTATCCAAGGAGATCATAATGATATAGCATGATTTTGGTCTATTAAGGTCATAACTAAGAGCCATTTATTGCACTCTGTATGTGGTGTTGCACCTGCCTCACAAGACATTACGATGCATGCATGTTTATTATTGTTTTATTCTTATATTCATAAAATCCATAAAAATTATAAATATTTTCTCTATCTCCCACCATGAAAACATAGGTTTTCATTTGTATTATATGTATTATAATATCTTTTATATTTATTAAATACAATGATATACATGAGTTTTCTTTGCAATCCCCTCATCATAATCTTTGAAGCTTACGATTGAATCATGCTATGTTCGATATGATAAATCCTATTAGTCAAAATTGGTGGGATCCCTATCACTACCTACTCTAATTTTGCTAAGACAAGATAAAAATTAAAATTAAAAAAATGTAGAAAGATAGGAAGAAATTATATTTATGTCATTAAATTAATCAAAAGTATAAACAAAGACAAAAACTAGCGATGAGCAATTACTGAACTCTTAGCCTATTATAGTGTAACTTTGATATCTTTTCCATTGGCTTTTCATTTATATAATACTTTGCAATTTTATCTTATTATTATCAATAATAGTAAAACTAATAACCTAGATCAATTAGGTATCATTAACATACCATTTAAGTAAAAAAAAAAGTTCAAAGTTTGGATTTCTAATTTTTTAAAATAAAAATGATATATAATCATAATTTTATAGGTTATTTCCTTTTTAAGAAAATAATAGAAAAATTAACTCAGCCTACTAGTTAAAATGGATAAAACTACATTAAAAATTAACTAAATATAAACTAGTTTAAGTGTTAAACATTATTATATCTTACACATATGGATAAGAAAATTATAGATATATTGTCTTGTATCTTTTCTAGGTTGTATTCATTGAGGAGTCTAGAAACCTAGGACCTCCTCTTCCATCAATTATCAATGTGGATGCGGAGTAGTGAGAGAAATTTGAACACTAGGAGGTGATAGGTCAATAAGAGACATGTTACTTGAGCTCAGTTTGAAACTCATGACTATTAGTATCTATCAAATTAATATAATTTTAAAAGTAAGTTTCTAAAATTACAAGTACTATTTAGGGAGGTTTTCATTATATTTGGAATGTAACATTAATTTTAGAATTTTCAAAATTATTATTATTTGATTAATCACTAATTAATCATCTTTGAAGGTTATAAAGTTTGCTTGATAATCTAGTTACTTATAATCATGTTTTGTTTTTTATACTCAATAATAAAATCACAACATAGCTAAAATTGATTATCATTACTATATTAGGATACACAATATTATATCTACCTTTGTATGCTATTCATGCATATTAAAAATAATTCATATCATGTCAACATAAAGACTTTACAAGTATTTTTTTTGATTGTATATTAGTAGAAATTCCAATAGAATTAGTTTGATTTTATCAAAAATCTATTTATATCACTTCAACACAAAGTAAGTACAAATAAATCCTAATTTGGATATCATTTTTAAATATAAGAGAATTAGTGTGAACTTATAACTTGTTAGTATATTAATGCATAGCTCATGTCGTATCATTCACATTATATTGTAATATGTCTTTGATTGCTAACTTTTCCTTTTGTATTCAATCTCATCTTTCTTTCATCTCTTGGATTGCTTATCTATGCATAAACCACTAAATTAGGTTGCATTGTTCTAACCTTGGTATCTTTTAGATTATATATACACACATAATACAACTATTTTTTTTGTTTTTTCTTTATTTTTATGTGAACCAATCCACTATTAGATTTTTTATCCTTTATTTCGTAAATTCAATATTTCTTACTTTTTCCATTATATAATGTCTACTTTATTTCCTTGTCCTAGCCTCACCAACAACATCATTTCATCCTTGATATTAGAAAATGAATTAAATGATCTCCTTTGCTTCCTATTTCTTAAGCCAACATATGCATCTTTCTATTCCTTTACTTGAGTTTCATCATTATCTAGTCCTCGATCCATAATATCCTACTAAATAATTATTGGCCAAAACATTTGTGTGATTACATCTTGACATAATATTTTCTCATAGAAAGCATGTAAATTCTATAATTTTCTCTAGTAATTATTTCTTTCTCGTCACTCTATCTTGTCATTTTCCTAAAGGCCTTTCATCACCCTATCCCATTTCTTGATGTGGGATCTAATGAAATTTGTAATCATTGTTATGTACTCAAGTTGATCAAATGTTGTACCTAGGACCTTTGGTTCACCTCTAGGAAGATTTTGAAGTTCATTTATGGATTCCCATAGCTTAAATGATTCAGAACAATTTTTTTCATGATATTTATTTTCCAGTTTATTACAATAATACCCTCATCCAAGTGAAATATGATATAATGAATATGTTGTATTTCAAAAGGATTTTTTACTTGAATTGATAAGTATCCTTCTAGGAATCCCTTGAAGTCATATACCATGTCAATGTAATATGGAATGTTGTTCTTTTCATTGTCTTTATCTATAACATAATACACATCCATAAGTTCAAGTAGAGAAAGTATGTCCTTTATTCTTGTAGCCATTGATAGTTTTCCTAAACTACCATCAATATTCCCATGCATATGTCCTATTGAAAGAAAGCTTAACTTTATAACCTTGAAAATTATTTTTTCCATGAGTAATGATAAATTAAGAAACATATTTATTCTTGTTATCTCCTCTATAGTTATCCATTTGTAGAAAAAGTGTAGCAGGCAATGACTTAAAGAGAGATTTCAAATTTTTCTCATCAGCATCATGTAACTGATACTATTCTTTAGGTCCTATTTCATAATTATTAAGTAATACTATTGTAAATATACATCTTCTAGAATTATATTGTTTCTTCATAATATCACCATACCTATTAACAGGATCATTATCTAAATCCCTTAAGTATGTTGACAAAGATGTCATGGTAAATTAAAAACCCATCTATTTATAAAATGATTTGAAGTACTCAAAACCTTCATATCCTTGTCATTTAACTAGATTTCCTACAAGGGAGATTTGGAGTCTCTCTTTCTTAAGCATATCCTTAGGAAAAATTAATAATTTTGGCAATGATTTTTGACATATTCATTTTCTCATAAATGATGCTTAGCTAATTATTTGGTTTCCTTGTTACTCAATCCATGTAAATGTAGTATGTGTTCTTACATACAGTTACATAATTATAATGATTTTGAAGCTTCCTTTGGATTCTATCCCTTTCTATAGTCCTTCATTCTTTTCTTTCTTTTTTTCAATGTATGATAAGTTCTACAAACTAAGAAATCATGTTTTCTATTGAAATTTACATTTGGACAATATTTGATGAAAATATTTGAAAACTAACTTTTTCTAATAGGTGGTAATCCAAATTCAGGTAATCTAGAATTAATGAAATTTTTTAGTAAAATGTGTTGACTCATAGTCATAGATAATGTTCTAATTAGAATATATATTTCATCTATCATAGCTTGCCTACATTTTAATGGTGACTAGTTAGTCATCTCATCAATAAATCTCTCAAGAATTGTTATTACTATAATCTTGCTAGATATTGGCTTTACCTTCCATGTATTTCCATGCTTAAGAAACACATGTTCAACATTGAAATTACATAAGTGATTATAGAATGTACTACTCATAATTCCATGAATTATATGCCAAGCCTTCTTTTAAATCTTAATCCCACAACATTTCATTGTCTTCACTACATGATTTTCATTCCAACTAACATGATTTGACTCAAATCCATGCATAATATATGATGTTTGATCATTATCACTCATTGTAGATATCATTTGTGATGTGTTTCTAATATCATCCATTGTAATCCTTTGCATGCAATTCTTCTTGCAATAATTAGTATACATGATGAATAAAAAATTGTTAAGATGGTCAATTAATATAATTATTGATGTTTTGTCTTATTCTCTGTTCTCAATTAGCTCAACCTTTCTTCTACTGTTGTAAGATATCTTCTCTATGAATGCATTACAAATAGGATTCATTAGTTTACTATTGATATGGTTAACAAACTCAAATTTTAACTATATATTGATCTCGATAGGATTGGATGTACTACTTCATAGAAGGAAAGGAGTTGAGAATTAAATATATCATATACATGATCCTCCCTTCATATTATCATTAATAGAAGATCTTTGAACAGTAGAGAACATTCCTAGATTTCCTCATCAATTGATTCAATATAAACACCAAACTCATTATCAGATAGTTGAATAATAGAATAATTTATCATGATTTCTAAATCACATCTCACCTCTATTATATTTTGTCTTCATGAATATATCATGGTATCTTCTATTTAATTTAATATATTTTCTTCATACATTCATTTTTTATCATCAATTTTCTTCCAAATAATTTATCATGTTACTTCCTTATACTATCTTACAAGGGACCCATATTCCATCTATATGAATGTAAATAAACTAAAATTTACAATTATATTAATCACTCATCACAAGAAATAACTATTGTAATAACAAATTAAAATAATACACATAATGAAATCATAGTATTTCAAAAGATATGCATATGTGACTCGTATTATGCTATCTCAATGTTGCATTTGTATCATGACCATAATGAAGCCTAAAGATATTCATTTTTAGGTATGAATAATAAATGGGTACATTCATGAGGTTACTCAATTAGGTATGATTCTATAACCAATAGTTATGAATCATGCATAACCTAGCATCCTACAAAGGCTTCATGTTTATTATTATGATATCAATTAGATTGTGTCATCCTATGTTAATAATGATTGAAAAAAAATAAGAATCACAAATTACATCGAAACATCATAAATTATGTACAATCAATCAAACTAATGAATCATGAAACACTTATAAACATAAAGAAATATTCGAGATCAATCATCTAAATAAGTCTCAAAGTCATTATACATCATCTAGATGTTATGCATTTCCTATAACTATTCATAATTTTAAAATCTTTCATAGTTTATTTGAGATTATCATGCATGAGATTTAATATAAAGAAGCTCATTCATTTTGTAAGATACATATAGTAATCATACAATATGGAGAAATCTCTTAAATCATGAATGTCATATAAAATACATGAATTGTGCACAACCTATGAAGAACATTAATCATACATGATCAAGCATCCTTAATAAATTATTCATGACTAAGAAACCTTAATAATTTTAGCAGTTCTAATATTAATATTGCATGAAGTATCAATAACTTAAATCATTCAATACAAAGTGTCCTTGCAAAGTCATCCACAATCAAGAAACTTATAAAATTTTTAGAGTTATAATATGAATTATGAATGAAGTATTAATGACTTGAATCATGCAAGATTGAGCATCCTCATGAAATCATCCATGTCGAGTAACCTCCATAATTTGAAGAGTTATAATATGAATCATACATGAAGTATAAATAACTTGAATCATATATGATTGTGCATCCTTACTAAACCATGCATAACTAAGTATCCTCACTAAATCATGCATGACCAACCAACCTCTATAATTTGAAGACCTATAATATGAATCATTCATGAAGTATCAATAACTTAAATTATACATAATCGAGCAACCTCATTAAATCATGCATGTCTAAGAAACCTCCATAATTTTAATATTTTGAATTAAGCATGAAGTATTAATAACTTGAATCATGCATGACTAAGCATCCTCACTAAATAATGTATAAATGATCAATCTTCTTAATTTAAGAAGTTATATAATTTTTAGAAATGTTATGAAATTTAACTTGTATGAATGTCTAATTATTCAAGAATTTTTAAAATAATTATAGAATGATAGTTGTATGGAATGGTTTGATAAGGTAACAATTTTTAATATCATATATTATGAAGATCGATTATCACACAGAGCCACAATGCTCATCCCACTAAGTGGGATCCTGAGAGGGTTGGTAAATGAATGAAAGCCTAACCTCTTTGAGTAGCTATGCCTAAGCTCAAACCTAGGTCTTCAACTTGAGAAACATGCACCTTATCATCACTCCAAATCATAGTTCCTTATATTATGAACATATGACAAGTAAAAGAATATAATTTGATGTGAACCAAACTATGAACATATTCTATACAGAAATGTCATGTTGAGACAGATAATTTTTATGTAATGCTCAAGGGCTTTGATTTGACATTATTTACACAAAGGTATATCAATTCATATAGGCATTTAATAAACTTAGGCTAAAAAATCATTATTCTTATATTACTATGAAGATAACAATAAGGTAATAGGAACAATCATACCTTTTTGTATCACCTTTCCTTATTTTCTTGTTACTCTATTAAGATATAATATATTGAAGTATCAATTCCTCTCCCATAGTAATGAATATTAGAATAATTTAAAAAATTAGAAATCAAGTATGGAGTACATATTAGAATAATTTAAGTTTAGAAATTACAACTAAAAAGCTAAACAGAGGAGAATGTCAAGTAAATATAAAACTATAACAAATATGGAATACACATTAAGATGTTTTTAGTCTAGGAATTGAAACAATAAAAATAAATAGAGAAGAATGTACAAGTAAATATAAAAATTTAACATGTAAATGATTGGTATATGACAATAGTACCTAGAACTTTCTTTTCAACCTCCATTGTATATTCCTTTTTCTTTTGTTAGTGATAATGAAAATATGGGATATCATGATAATTTTGAGTTTTGATGATTTAGTAAAGCTAGAATGTAGTCATGTAGAATAATGATCTATTATTGTTAGTTATTTGCATCTTAACCTAGTTCCCCATCTCTTTTTTCCATGATTTTCATTGAGTAAATGTTTTAAGTCTCACTATAGTAGAATTTACTTTTTGAATTCTTAAGTTAGGGTTTTAGTTTTAGCAAGACATCCATTTGAACGTAATCTCAATTGAAGAAAAATATGCTCACATGTCTTACAATAAATTTTTATGTGTGGGTTCCATTGAATTTAATAAATTTCAAGGGATATTTATGAAGAGGTAAAATTAATATGTGAAAGATGTTATTCTTATTAAATGTAGAGACCTTAGTGATAGAACTAAGATTAGTTACTCCTTTGTTATCATAGTGATAATTTGTGATCATTGACAAATCAATGAGCTATGGATGCATGTGTCATAGATGATAAATTTGTATTTATCATTATAACTGATGTCATGGGTTCGAAAATGATATGATTCTTATTAAAAGTTGAGACCTTAGTCCATAAACTAGGGTTAGTCATCCTTTTGTCATCTCACTAAAGTTCTGTTCCCATTAATGAGTCAACCATATGTAGGTGCATGTCTCATGAATCAAGAAATGGTGTAATTCTTATTATAAGTTAACATCTTAGTACCATAACTAGGGTTAGTTATTCTTTTGTTATCTCACTGAAGATGTGTTTCCATTGATGAGTCAACCATGTGTGGGTGTAGATGTCATGAATTTAGCAATGGTCTTATTCTCATTAATAATTGAGACCCCAATCCTAGAACTAGGATTAGTCATTTTTTTTATCATCTCACTTCAGATATATTTCCATTAATAAGTCAACCATGTGTGGATGCATGTATCATGAATATAGTAAATAATCTAATTTTCATTAAGCGTTAAAACCATAGTCCCAAAACTAAGGTTATTCATCCTTTTGTCATCTCATTGAAGATGTTTTTGGATGATGAGTGAATCATGTGTGGATGCATGTGTCAGGGATTCAGCAATGATGTAATTCTCATTATAATTTGAGACTCTACTCTTGAAACTAGAATTAGTCATCCATTTGTCATCTCATTAAAGATGTGTTTCCATTGATGAGTCAACCATGTTTCATGAGGAAGGTTCATGAAATTATAGAACAAAATTATGAAACATATGCCATAGGAAGAGTTGAAATTTCCCATATTTTTAAATTGTACATGCGCTTACATGTAAGAGAGGACATAAATAACATGCACATTAACTCAACAAAGGATGTTGGTAGAGGATAGATTCCTTAATGAGAAGGCTAAATAATGATTAAGATGATTGAATTTGTAAAAGAAAATTGTATAATGTTATTATTTATTATTTATTTGTTAGATGAATGATGGGAAATTGTAGTTGAGGAAATTAAGCCCACAATTCTTCAAGAAAGTAGCAAAATGGCTTAGTTAGTAAGCTAAATTTTTTTAACCACCCCATTTTTCATAATAAATAAGATCTTGGATGTTTTAAACAAGTTTATACGTGAATTTGGTTAGGACTGTAACAACCATGGATTAATACTTAATGATGGTGATCAAGGTGATATACCCTAAAATCACTTTATTCTTATAAGTAAGATAACTATTGTTCTTCAAAGCAACTTAGCATGGGATACACTATATTCATTTTCTCCATTTAATGCATCCTTTTGCACATGAACATGAAAACCTAGGTAAATATCTATAATGTCCCATCCCTTGTTAATGATGGAAACAAACTGTAACAATGTAATTAACCTTCTATTGAAGGAGCACCTCGTTATGAGCATTTACAATTATTCAAGTATCCCTTGAGAAAGGATTTGACCTATGCCATTTAAGGTCTAGTTTAGAGGTCATGTCAGCATGCAATTGTGGAGCTTGGAATGGCAAGTAAAGGGAGCCAAGTGAAGCAGGACAAGAAGGAAATGATCACCACTTTGGCTGGACAGCCTAATTGTGGTGGTAGTGCTAGATTGCCTTTAAGGCCTAAGTGGCATGGAAAGATAACTAGAGGGAGCTATAGTAAACCAATCTTATTAATAAAATTCTTTTTTTATTTCTATTTTCTTTTCTATTTATGTTATTTATGTACCATTCATTCATTCATTTATCAAATTATTTATTATATTTTTGTTATATTACTTATGAATGTGATGAATATGATGAATTAAATGATGAATGATTGTGTTTTTTATGACATTTGGAAATGGGATTTCACATTTAGTATTAGAGAAAACCATGATTTAGGAGCCAAAGTGGTAGAAAATATTATTTTATTATTATAGGAAATAGAAATACATCCAAGTATAATGCCAAAGTGGAAGAAAAACATTACTTTATTTATTATTACCATAAAACAAAGGTACAAGCAAAGTATATGTAAAGGAAAAATGGGGAAAGAAGAAAAACACAAGAATGGGGAAGATGTGGAGTATGTAGAATAGAGAAAACAAGAAGCATAATAGTGATAAGTCATTTTTCTGAAATGCATCAAAAAATCTAAACCTATCTTTAGTTGTGCTTCCCATTCTTTGTTAGTGGCATCCATTTTTACTAAGCACTGCTTTGCATCCTACTAGGCTACCACACATTTGCTTCATATACTTACTAGCATTCTTTGTTGCATTCACTACATCCTTCTTCTTTTTCATCTAGGTCTCCAACACATCCATTTGAAAAGATCAATCATCCATGTCTTTTTCCTACTTCTTTTCTTTCCTCTACACACACACAAACAAGATTTGAAAATTATGAATTATGAATAAGAAAAAAATTAAGAAAATGAGAGAAACTCACTTGTAGTTGATCAGTCTCCACTTGAAGGTATCATTCATAAGTCAGCAGATGGCGAGAAAGACATGTTGCACTCTCCAACTATGACATCCCATCCTTGGATGTCATGGAAAACATCAAATATATGATATATTAGACATTATTCATACAAAGAAAATATACCAATGTGAAATATAAGTGATACTCAACATTATGTATAAAGGAAATAATAGAAAAAATGTAGAAAAAGAAATAAAAGAATGCTTTATTAACATGGAAAAGTGTATCTAGATCATGCTGTGAGAGTGTTCCTTAGGGTTTTTTTCCTTTGGCATCTATCTCTTAGAGGCAATTTATCACTACCACCACAGTTAGGCCTATGACTCAGCCAAAAGGAATGGCCAATCCACTTCATGTCCCTCTTCACTCGACTTCCTGTGACTTGCCTATACCAGCTCCGCCACCCCATGAATTGCCTGTGCTAGCTCCGCTATTCCATGTTGGAATGACCTCTAACCCCAATTATAAATGCCTTTGGTCAAATCCCCAAAGGTTACCTCAAGAGACACATCCATTATTACAACATGCCTTTTTAGTTCTTACTCACAAATATCCTTTCAGGTCTTATTAAGATGACAATAACACTTGTTATGAAGAGACACCATCTTCAATAGTTAGCAGCATCATTTAGGAATGGGGATGTGATAATCTACCCCCCTTAGGTTTCTTTCATCCTTGAATTAGTCCATGTTCTCTATCATTTTCTAGCTCCAATGCGCTCTTTCATGATTTTGTACTCCAATAATTTAATTTCTCTTTTGAACTTTAAGTTGTCTCTTGCTTATTTTGCAAATGAAATATATGTGAGAAAGATTATATGGAAAATTAAATATTACTTTCTTGATACTTACTTCATTTTCCAAGATAATGATAAGAAGTGAATTAAAGATCTACCAACTACCAATCACCAGTTCTAACTAGGGTCACACAATATGCAACTCATATATGGTTGTCCAAGTGAAGGCAGGGCAAAGTCTTTATTCCCAACTTGCTTTTGCTTAGATATTTTATTAATCTAATTGAAATATAAATTAAATAATGAATAAAATAACAAGATCATCAAATAAAATTAAGAGTGAGATACTTCTTAATCTTGATCAACCTTATGAATTGATGGAAGTAACTATAATTCTACCATAAGTGGTATATGATCAGATGGTCTTGTTCATGATGGCAAGGCTTAATCTTGATTCATCTCAACTTCTTCTTTAGAAATCAACTCTAGTAACTTGGTAACTTTAAAGAATTGGGTATCATACCAAATATAATCCAAATTCTCAATGAAGAATGTTGTTGACCCATCTTCATTAATCATTGTAGAATAATTTGTAAACTGTGGTTCTTGATGAGTGATATCCATCAACATCATTTGTTTCTAAATTCTAGAATTTGATTTATCTACTAAAGATTCAAAGTAAGAAGAATATGCACTGGCTAATGGAATTAAATGTTGAATTAATGGAAAAATATTTTTCAAGTCAAGTTCATCTTCCAAAGATTTCTTTATAGATCCATATTTTAAGAATTAATAAACACTGCTTCCAACTTTTGCATTAAAGTCTCCATAAAGAATAGATGGAACTGGATCAGTACAACTTACGAATAACTTCTTCTTCAAACTTTCTTCTATTTGCTTAATCAAGTATGCTCCTTGACAAAGTCTAACATCTAAACATGTTGGTTTGGCAATTAAATGTGTTAACCATGCATACACATCTTCTTGACAGATGAACTTTTAGAATCACTGCTAGGGCTATGTCATTTTTCTAAAATCTTGACTATTCTTTCTTTCCCATCACTTGAAGTTTTGGAATTTCAAAAATCATATTTTCTAAACTCCATTCAAATCTTTGTACCAATTCAAACTTGGCTTCTTTATAAAAGATTACACAACCATCCATGTTGTAATTTCTACAATATGCTAATCTGTATGGCTCAAAAGTAGAACTTCCACAAGAACCTTTTTTCTTATAAATACCTCTGTATTCCATCTTTTCCAAATATGGTTGGAATTGATATAGAAATTCCCATGGTAATATTTCTTGTAAGCACAATACATTAGCATCCAAATCTTTTAACTCTGCTAAAATGCATGGGTATCAATATTTGTGCCAATCCAAGGCCCATGATGGACATAGCAGATATTGCTTCTCACTCACTAGATATCTTGCAAGCATGTTGTATGTTGCAACTTTCATTCCTATTCTTAGATTCTTGTCTAGATCATTTCTCTTCATGAGTATCATACTCCTTGTTGAAACAAGATTTTGAGTCTCCATGTTATTTTGCCCTATGTTTTGATTGTAGGATGGATTAATATATCTTTTTCTTAATGGTTGAATACTATTCTATTTTTTAAACTAATTCTCCAACTAATACATCAATTGATCATTAACTAATACATCAACTAAT
The DNA here is from genome assembly GCA_015680685.1 of Gnetum montanum. NCBI lineage: Eukaryota > Viridiplantae > Streptophyta > Gnetopsida > Gnetales > Gnetaceae > Gnetum > Gnetum montanum. The sequence continues at coordinate 18,444 of MNCI01027046.1, forward strand.
AACCAACTACATCAACTAAATAAATATATTATCTATTTTTATAATTATATTATCTAATTTTAGTAATAGTTAATGACATCATATAATTTTAGTAATATGTAACTACATTACCTAATTTTTAACAATATTTAACTATATTATTTTTGATGACCTTTCTACCTTCCTTGAAAACACTGACTCTGGGTAGTGTAACTAATAATATGCCATAGTAATCTTAAGACTATTTGTAAGGGTTATGTACTAAATCTTAAAGCTTAAAAGGTTAAATTTATAATATTATTGAATGATTGGATGCATAAATGATAAATCTAACCTCACCATTGAGTTTAGAAGGGTGAAAAATATTTAAAATGACTATTCATATGTTGAAAATAGACATCGTATGTTTGAGTGATGCCAAAATTAAACTTTTGAGAATCTCGAGGTGCTATATCAAGAAAGGAGTAAAAATTAATTTTTAGGGTTTCTTGGGATGGATTTGACTTCACCATTAGGTTTAGAAGGTTAAAATCTATAGCAAACGACTCTTCATTCGATGAAAAACACTTCCAAAATCAAAAGTTATGGCTTCTGGAGTCTAGGATATTTGGTGTACAAAATAAGACTTTCTGAGAGGTCACCCATCCCAGTTTTACTCCAGAGAGAGCGCACTTAATTATGAAATTTTTATCTCTATTACTACCACCATGCCAAATTTTAAATTTTGAAATTATTTTTACAAATTCCTAATTTAAACTAATAGTTTAATGATGAAAATTTGAATCTTTTGTTAATTGATGGGAATTTTAAATTTTTTTGTTAGTAGATAGAAAATCGAAAATTTTCCATTATATAATGGAAAATTTACCATTTTATTGTAAATGGCCATAGTGATGCATCGTTTCAAGGTCAACGCAATGGTGTTGGACGTGGTGATGAGCGGCGCAAGAGGCAATGATGCATGGTGTGGGTGGCAATGATAGGCAGCATGGAAGGCAATGATAGGCAGTGTGGATGGTAGTGATGGGTAGCACTGGAGGTAGTGATGGGCGGAGTAAAAGGTGGTGATGAACAAAGCGGAAGGTGAGGATGGGTAGTGTGTGCAGCAGATGGTGGGCAAGCAGCAAGCAGCAGTGGTAGACATGGTGTCAATAAGCGAGGCGGTGCAAAGTGACATTTGTATGGATGAGGGCCTATGCAAGGATGAATGTGGCTCATAGGTGGTTCTGTGTGGCCTATGTAGGGGTTAGCATGGTCCTTGTTAGGGCCTGTGCACCCTGTGCTAGGGTCGACAAAGAAGAATCATTTGCTCCTATAACCCATTTCCAGCATTGGCGGTGAGTGGCGGACAAGGTGCGGTGGGAGTGAGATAGTGGTAGAATGGTAGGTGGTGGTAGAGGGTGCAGGAAGTGAGGGTTTTAGATTTGGTAGTGTGTTTTGGTGGCTAGCATGACAGCTGAGGACGGTGATAGCATGGCAAGCATAGCAACAGTGATGTGTGACGGACAACAGCATGGTGGCGGTAATGCATGGCGGGCGCTATGGCCATTACGAGTAGGTAGGCCATGGTCACCGTTGTTGATAGGCTTTTGGGTGCCCTTGGGTGGGCCCCAAGGCCAATCTGCTATAGCTACGGTTGTGGCATTGCCTTGCCATGGCTAGCAGTAGGCCCTGTTATGGCCTGTCTACAGCCCTAAGGTTGGTTGCAGGCCTGGCTGTAGTTGGCCACAAGCTTGCATGAAGCAATTTTTTAATATTATTTATTTTTATAATTATTATTATTAATACTTTTATTTATTTATTTATTTATTTAAATGGATTTTTTTAACATCGGGAGGATCAGGGTTTGAACCCACAACCTCCTAGTTACAATTTCTTTTAATTATATATATGTATGTATGTATGTATGTATGTATGTATTTGTTAAAGTATGGGGTTGGGATTTGAACCTACAACCTTCCACTTGAAAGTTTTTTTTTCTTAACTTTTTATTATTATTTTATTACCTTTGAGATTGACGTGGTGGCTCGGCCAATGATAGGGTAAGGGTTTAGTGTGGGTAAATGACAATTCCAAGTTGATTTCTAATCCTAAAATTTTGATAATTTTTTGTATTCAATAATAAATTAGTAATTTAATAATTTAATATTATTTTAATGCATGCATAATGAAAAACTTTAAATGTCAATAGCTCCCATATTGTAAATCCAATTAAGATGAAATTCATACCATTGGAATCATCTCAATGAGTACTATGCATTGGACATAATTTTAGGGTTCAAAAATGAAGTTGATTTTGTTGGATTGACATTTCTAGGCTGACATATGATAACTAGGAATATTTTAGATTACTTGGATAGTAAATTTCAAAAAAATAAGATCAATTCAAGTCATAGTTACTAACTTTCTAGAAAGAAATTTAATAATGACCCTAATCAACTATTAATTATAGTATTAAGATGGGTAAGAGTTACCTGCACTGGTGTATCATTATCTTACGAACACCTCTTGTAATTAATGAAGCTTAATAAGGTATGATTAAATCTTCATCAATTAATGATATTCATGAAAGAAATTTTGCTAGTTGTTGCGATCTAAATGTGTGATCCATTGTTTGTGAAGTTAATGGAAAGGTATCTTCTAACTTGCATCACAAACATATGGTACATCCAGTGATGATCAATGGCTTTCCATGTGTTGTGGCTTCAAGGTTCATCATCTGATTCATGTTTTAGTTAGCTAATGATTTTAAATGATCCTTGGGTCATGGTTTTCTCTAATACCAATTGTGACCATCCCCGGAAGTCATGGCAAACATCAAATATACAATATATTAGACGTTATGCATATAAAGAAAATATACAAATGTGAAATATAAGTGATATTTAGCATTATGTATAAAGGAAATAATAGGAAAAATGCAAAAAAAGAAATAAAAGGATGCTTTATTGATATGGAAAAGCATATCTAGATCATGCTCTGAGAGTGTTCCTTGGAGTTTTCCTCCCTTGGCATCTATCTCTTAGAGGCAATCCAGCACTACCACCATGGTTAGGCCTATAACCTAACTAGAAGGGATGGCCAGTCCACTTCCTATCCTGCTTCACCCAGCTTCTTGTGACTTGCCTATACCAGCTCTACCACCCCATGACTTGCCTGTACTAGCTCCACCATTCCATGCTAGCATGACCTCTAACCCTGGGTATAAATGCCTTAGATCAAACCCCCAAAGGTTACCTCAAGAGACACATCCATTATTACAACATGCCCTTTCGAGTCTTAATCACAACTACCCTTTTGGGTCTTGTTAAGATGACAATAGCACTTGCTATGAAGAGACACCATCTTTAGTAGTTAGAAAAATCATTTGGGAATGGGGATGTGACACCAACTCTTCTAGAAGTTGATCCAGATTTTGGACAACCTCCAGAGCATCTTCAAGAATTAGATGAAAGGATGATGGAACTCCAGTCTATATCCATTCATAATCCTTCTTGAATTCATACGATTGGGAGTCCCAAATGTGGTAGATATTCTTGCAAATAGAGTAAGAAAAATTTCTCATGATCTATTGACCCAATTGCTAAAAAATAACAAGTTCTTCCTTGGCAGCCATCACCATCTATTTGAGGGAGTAAGGGGAAGCTGAGATATTGACTAAAGGAGTTACTAGAATAGACCTAGCAACTAATGTTGACATTGCTTGTAGTATGGAATCCCTTCTTGGAGATATATGAATAGATGGGGTCACATGTGTAAATGCCACACGTGGTGATCTAAAAAGAGGAGTTGAAGCTATAGGTATGAAAGTTTGTTTGGCATCTATGCTTATGATATCGGCTCTCCTCATTTCCTAGATAAATAATCTCCACCCCATAGATATCTGTAATGAAAAAAGGGATAACATCATACAAAAAAGGGGAAAAAATAAGTATTCAAACCTTAAAATAATTAAAAACTTACCTCTATTTCTTTTCCTTTATCTTTTCTAGTATCTTGTTTTTGGGCTTGTTGTTGGATTTGTTGTTGGTCTTTTTATCTTGAGTTACTAGAACCTTGCCTACTACATTACCTCTATATAAAAAAGAAAGAAAGAAAGAAATTTGTATTTTTCATTTTGAAAAGCAAATATACAAGTAAAATAATAAACTAGGCTATTATTGTACCTTGGAATTGGTGTTAAGTATGATTTGCTCTCGAGGTAGAACTCATCTAAAGGATAAAGTACCTAGAACAGATGAAGTACCTTTAGCACCCTTAGTTTGTGCTCCTTCAGTTTATGCACCTTGGATCAGATCATTCTATAGCTCAAATTGCACTTTCAAATACATAAAAAGACATAAACAATAATAAGAATTCAAATGTATATGTATGTATGTATGTATGTATAAATACCTCGCTACTTCCCTCTTGATTTTTGGCCTATTGCAAAGCCAGTTGACCCCTTCTTGCACCCTCAATCTGACTTTGTATGATTCTATCCTCTTGAATAAATTCATGACATAGTTTAGGATTGTAGCGACTAAAAGTTTTAATGGAAGGATTACAACTTAGGATTAAACACATTTTCAGGGGAACACAACATATAGTATAAGGTTTCTTAGGATTGTGTAAGGTAGCAGCCACTCCATTCATGGCATTGTACAAGGCAAAGAAATAAGATATTACCTAATCATAAAATCTACCATTCTTAGCACCATGAAGTATGAAAATGAAGTGGGTACTAACATTAGTTTGGTGTTGATGCCATAAGACCTTACTATGAATTGGCACAAAGAGAAGTGAATTTCATTAATGAAACCTTCTTAGAGAAATTGGCTTTTGTGGATTGCAAAATCTCTAACATAATTGGATAGTTTGTTTTTACAAAATAATTTAAAATTATGAGAGAAAACTAAGGGAAGTAAAGGATCCTCCCCATGGTGAAAATCAAAACTTGTCTGTATTTCAGCTAGAGTAATTATGAGTGCTCTAAAAACTAATTATGAAATAGAACTTCTATTTTTATTATATTGATTACACCATTCAACTATAAATTTTTTGCAATATTTTGCATTGAAAATAGGGAAGACAAGTAATCCAAGCAATCCTAAAGTTTTAACATATTGAAACTCCTCCTTTTAAAGCAAACTACACACATAATTGTAAGAAGTAATGACATTATTTTGATGTAGAAAAATAGGTACTAATTTGGAGCTACCTAAAGGAGTTGCAAGAGCTTGACCTTGAGGAGCTAGAGAAGGAGTTTGACACTTTAGTACCATGATATCAATGGTTAAAATCTTTGTAACAATTTTGCAATCTTTGAGAGGAATCCTTCAATATTTCATTGTTGTGATGGCCAAAGACTTAATTCCTTCAGGTATTTATAAAAAAAATAGCAAGGAATTTTAGTAGAGAAAAGAGGAAGTACAAACATAAGTTAATTAATGATTTAATAAAGCTAACACTCACTTTTTATGATTTTGTGATTGATAGGTTCACCAAAATGGTGATATCTCTAGCTCAATGCCTAGTACTCTTCAAAAGATTTTAATGGTACCAATTTCATCAAAAACAGACTTATAGTTCAGAAGATATGATAGTTCTTAGGTTATGTGTAGTTTTAAAATTAATTTTTTTAATTTTATTTTAATTAAAAAATTTTGGGAAGCCAAAGGTCACAAGTTTGACGTTGACCCCCAAAATTTTTATATAATAATAATAATAATAATAATGAGATATATTAAACATAATCAAAAACAAACTCTTTTGCAAGGCCATGGTAAAACTTGCCCTACTGGAGCATGGCAGAACCTNTTTAATTTTATTTTAATTAAAAAATTTTGGGAAGCCAAAGGTCACAAGTTTGANCCTACCAAAGGCACCACTCATAACGGTCCATTGTAGGCACTGTAGATGCTAATGGTGCCAATCATATTGGCCCATCATGGACACCATGGACATTGATAGTGTTGTTTATAACGATCCATCATAAACACTATGAAGGCCAATGCTACCATTTGTAATAGCCCATCACAAACACCACGAATGTTAACAGTGCCATTCATAATGGTCCATTGTGGATATTGTGGATGTCAAAGGCATCATTCATAATGACCCATCATCGACACCACAGATGTTAATGGAACTACTCATAACATTCAATCAGGGGCACTATGGGCACCATTGTCATCATTCATAATAGCCCATTGCAGGCACCACTGGCACTATTCATAGAAGTCCATTGTAGGTGCCAATGGCATCATTCATAATGACCTATCTCGAGCACCTAGGGGAACCAATGACATCACTGATAATGGCCTATCTAGTGCTACCTATTATGCCAAAAACCCTGGAAACCCCATCCAATGTTGCTTGTTGCACAACACTTACAAGGGACATACGAACCTTAGCTCAGGTCATCCAAGTTACTCTTGTGTTGCGTTGACCTATGTAGGCCTTGCTAGCCTACATAATGTTTGGACCCCCCACAAGGTGTCACTCCATGAGGGCCATTAGATGCTACCATCATAGCCATTGTGCCACCACTGTTAATGTTCACTGTCGTTGTCATGCTTCCTTTTGGCCATTGCCATTATCACCCTACCTTGGTGCTCTACCCCAGATTCTACTACCAACATCACTGCAACCATTATTGTTGTCATCCCTACTACCATGTAATAGAAAAATTCTCCATCACTAGATGAAAAATTTGAAATTTCTATCAACTAACAGAAATTTTGAAATACCTGTCAGCTAATGAAAAATTTAAAATTCCCTTATTCAAGCTGTTAATTCAAATTGAAATCGCATGAGAATAAGTTTTGAAAATAGAATTAGGGGCCCTGGCAGCAACTTAGATAAAAATTTTGTAATTAAGCATGCTCATTTTTTAGTATAATTTGTGTAAACTTAAAATGGTCATAACTTTGTGTAAATTTGTGAGAAGTCTCAAAATTTGTGTAAAATTTTGAAAACTTAAAATGGCCATAACTTTTGAATTCAAAGTCCATTTCAAACTAAAAAAAAATTAGTTCTAGTAGGTTTAAACCTTTTAGATGCAATGAAATGGTTAGATTTAGCCTTTAGACAATGGAAAATTTTTTATAATCATTTACTTAAGGAAATGAAACAATTAGGATTTGGTGATCAAGAAGAAATTTATGATAATTTCAACCTCATATGTAACTAATTAATTATTTTGAGATCCATAAAAAGGGCCATAGAAGCCAAGGATTACCAACATACTTTATTTCTTTAACTTACTAATGTTTGAAACCCAAAGCATAAATTGGAGAGCAATGGAAGCCCAAGTCAATAGCCAGATGAATGCTCTTCAAAATCAAATTAATGAGAATCAGAGTGTTCAAGAAGAGCTTCGTCAATCAAATCAAGGGTTCAAGATAGAGATGCAAAATATATTTGAGGAAATTAGAAAATTTTCCTAGAGTTTAAAGGATAAATGGTCAAATGTGCAAGGAAGATGGATTCCTTTGTAGACTCAATGAATCAATTAACTGATCATCTCACTAAGTCTTCAAATCCTAGCCACATTCCACCTAGAAATCAACATCAAGATCAAAACCAATTTTTCCCAAGGGATCCACCCAAAGCCAACCTCCACCTCTTGGTCACCAAGATATCGATATCCCTTCTTTAGGTCTTAAAGGAGAAACCAAAGGTGAGGAATATGGGAACTAGCTTAATCTACCTAGAGAATTGTTGACACAAGTTCATGTCAAGAAGGTAAAATTAGACCATTATGATGAAGCCCTTGGATCTAGCACCAAGGTAAAGAATTGGCTTGATACAATGAAAAATTACTTTGATATGCTAAATCTGTCAAGTTAAGAACTTTTAGAAGTCATCTCCCTATATTTAAGAGGTCTTGTGGCAACATGGTGGAATGGACTAAGATCTCAAGGTTTGATTACAAATTAGCTCAATTTTTGTTGATATTTTGAACAAAAATTCATACCCAATTCTTTTCTCAAAGAGTGGAAAATGAGATTTGATTCCTTAAGATTGGGAAGGTGATTTGTAGAAGATTACTAAAAAGAGTTCTATGATCTTTCTTAGTATGTAAGCCATCACGATGAAGGAGAATTAGCTTCAAAGTTCATTGGTAGACTACATGGACAATTACATCCTTAGACATGAGCACATAATCCTCATATAGTTCTTGAAGCACATAAAATTGCTAACGATTATGAAGAATTTAATCAAGTAAAAACTACCCTTTGACAAGCTACCATTTGACAAGATACCTTTCCACAAGCAACAGTAAAAGAAACACCAACTATGAGAGATCAATTGGGGATAGGATGTTTTGTTTGTGGTGAAGATCATTTCAAACAAGATTGTCCAAAATTATGAGCAAAGGTGCAATGGACCAATCAAACTAGGAATCAAAAACTCAACTCAAACATGAACAAAGAAAAAATTCAAACCACCTCCATAGTCATAAAGAAGATTTCTGCATCAACTAAGTTAGGTTTGCGTAAATTTTAATTTACTTTATTGATTTTTGAACATTTAATTAAAGGTAAAAAAATTAAATTTTTGATTAATAGTGGTGCTAGTGATAACTTTATTTCTCAAAATTTAATTAATTTATTGAAATTAAGTTTACCTTTCAAGAAATTCATTAAGATAGAACTTGCAGATGGAACAACCATGAGCAAGTAGACTAGGTATGGAGAAATTACATTTACCTTGCAAGACATGCCTTTCATTGATGAATTTGTTGAATTTGAACTAGGAGATGTCAATGCGATTTTAGGAATGTCTTTCCTACAAAAATTTGATATTACTTCCCACTTTGGAACTTGTGTTTTAAAGGTCCCAACCATTGATGAAGTTATGGTTCTAAGGGGAGTAGAAACAGCAAAGTAAATTCACACAATAACAATTAAGTAAGCCAAAAGATTAGTCAAAAAAGATGCCATGATGTTGGTTGTCAAAGTAACCCAACCTCAAAAATCTTCAAGTATTAAGATTCTAAAAGAACTTGAGTATTAAGATTCAGTATCTAGTGAAACTAGAACTACCTCTGAAAAGAACTATGAGCATGCTAGTGATATTTTTCCTAGTACACAACTTGTTTCAAAAGCCCCTTATAAATTTTCTACTTCTGAATTAAGAGAATTGAAAGTACAATTAGATCAACTTTTGGAAGAAGTGAAAATTTGACCTAGCATATCACCTTGGGGTACACTAGTCTTATTTGTTAAGAAGAATGATGGTATGTTAAGATTATGCATCGATTATAGGGCATTCAATAAAGTAATGATTAAAAGTACTTATCCTTTTCCTAGAATTGATGATTTGTTTGATCAACTTATAGGCAAATGTTATTTTTCACTATTGATTTAAAATCATGTTATTATCAAATAAGGATTAAGGAGAAAGATATTGAGAAAACTTCTTTCTGAACAAGCTATGGATTATATGAATTTGTTGTGATGCCATTTGGATTAACTAATGCACCTATAACATTCATGGCATTAATGAATAATATTTTCCATGAATATCTTGATCAATTTGTTATTTTATGGATGATATACTTGTTTATTCTAAGTCATGAGAAGAACATGTTAAACCTTTGAAAATTATAATGTGAATTCTTAAAGAGCATCAGTTAAAAGGTAAATTAAGTAAATGTAAACTCTTTAAAGAAGGAGTCTCTTACTTGGGCCATATAGTTTCTAAGAAAGCATTAGAAGTAAATCTAGCAAAAATTAGTGCATTTCAAGATTGACTTGAACTAAAAGATGCTTTAGAAATTTGCAATTTCTTGGGTTTAGCTTGTTTTTATCAATGTTTCATTAAAGATTATTCTACTTTGGTAGTCCCATTGACTAAGCTTTTTTAGGAAAAATGTGAGTTTAAGTTTCATGAAAAATGCATGGAAGGTTTCCTCTGATTAAAAATGCTACTCACAATAGCACCTATTCTAAGAATTCTAGATGAGACATTACTATTTTAAGTATCCATGGGTGTCTATGGAATAGAAATTGGAGTAGTTTTGTCACAAGAGAATAAAGTGGTATGTTATGAATCTCATAAATTACAAGGAACTAAGGTAAATTACTCAACCCATGATTTAGAATTACTGGCAATTATTCATGCTTTGAAAGTTTGGAGACATTATCTTTGTGGAAAAAGGTTTGTACTAAAAACATATCATAAAAGTTTAGAATATTTGTAGAGACAGCCTATTTTGAATACCCAACAATGACAATGGGTAGAATTATTGGCTGAACATGATTTTGAAATCAAATATATTCCTAGAAAACAAAATGTAGTAGTTGATGCCCTTAGTCAAACGTGGAACTTGATGATAGGTGTGGTAACAACCCTTATGGAAGAAGAAATTAAGGAATAGATAAAAGAATATCCTTATTTTAAGAATATTTTAACTAATATTTCCTCTAAGCCTTGATATCAACTTGCCTCTAATGGTTTATTGATAAAAGGACAAAGAATATGCATACTAGAAGGAAATTGAAGATTAAGGTTGTTGTGTGAAGCACATGAAGTACCATATGTAGGACACCCAGGTTATATTAAGACTTATATGATGATACACAAATCTTATTTCTAGCCTAGAATGAAGAATGATGTATCCTCGTACATTAAAAATTCTCCAACATGCCAAAGAATAAAAGTTGAACAAAAGAAACCTAGTGGGTTACTACAACATTTGGAAGTCCCAACCTAGAAATGGAAAGACATTACCACGGATTTCATTGTGGAATTGCAAAAAACCTATAAAGGAAATGACTTATTCTTGATAGTGGTTGATCATTTATCAAAGATGGCACATTTTATAACTTTAAAATCTACAAACATAGCCAAAGAAGTAGTCCACAAATTTGTACAATATGTATTTTAGTTGCATGGATGTCCAAAATCTATCACCTTAGATTGAGATCCCAAGTTCATATCTGAATTCTGGAAAAGTTTCTTCAAATAACTTGAAACCCAATTAAAATTGAGTATGGCTTATCACCCAGAGATAGATGGGAAAACTAAATGTGTGAATAGAATATTAGAATATATTCTACAAAGATATGTTGGGAGTAGACCAAAAACATGGGAGAATTACATGCACTTGGAAAAATTTACCTAGAACAACAATTATCAAGGTTTCATACATCAAATACCATTCAAAGTAGTATATGGACGTAACTGTCACACACCACTAACTTGGGAAGATCCAACCTTAAGAGCAGAATGGAAGGAAAAAGAAATGAAGATAATGGAAAATATTGTTACAAGAGTTTAAAAAAATTTACAAGCTACCCAAGATAAATATAAGGGTTATGCAAATCAACATTGACTTAAGGAAGAATTCCAAGTGGGAGATCAAGTACTACTAAGAGTAAAACACACTAGAAGTTCTCTTAAACTTGGAAGATATACAGAATTAGCATCCCGATATTGTGGACCCTTTGAAATTTCTAAAACAATTGGTGAAGTGGCATATCGGTTAAATCTTCCAATAAATTTAATAATTCACTCTATTTTCCATGTAAGTTTATTAAAGAAATTTCATGCAAATGATGTGCCATATGTGCTAGATTGGAATACTTTACCATTGAGATCCAATGCCAACTTTGAAGTTAAACCTGTTGCAATCAAGAACCATCAAACCAAGAAGTTATGAAATAAAAATATCAATGAATTTCTTGTTCAATGGTCAAATTATGATAAACAAACTTGGGAGAATAGGGAGTTAAGGATGGAAACAAATTGTAACAATATAATTAACCTTTAAATGAAGGGGCACCTCATTATGAGAAGTTACAATTATTCATGTATCCCTTAGAAAAGGGTTTGACCTATGCCATTTAAGGTTGGGTTTAGAGGTTGTGCTAGCATGAAGTTGCAAAGCTTGGAATGGCAAGTGAAACGATACAGGTGAAGTCGGACAAGAAGGAACTCATCACCCCTTTGGCTAGATAGTCTAACCTTGGTGGTAGTGTCAAGTTTCCTTTAAGGCCTAATTGGCATGAGAAGATAACCAATGGGTGTTACAGTAAGCCAATATTATTAATAAAATTCATTTTTTATTTTTTATTTATTTACCATTGTTCATTTATTAACCAAATTATTTTATGATATTTTTGTTATATTACTTATGAATGCGATGAATACAATGAATTAAACGATGAATGATCATTTTTTTTATGAAATTCAAGAATGGGATGTCACAATATCCTCTTTTGTGCCATTAATTATTTGCAAGTAATTAGAAATTTGAAGCCTTGTAATATTAATGAATTAGATTTTGGATTTTGACCAATTTTAGTCTTTTCCTAGTATAATCCACATCTATAAATTAAATATAATGTAAAGACCCTTAAATCCTTCTTCATATAAGAATTATTAAGAAGACTCCATGATGAGGATGAACAAATATAAGGACAGTGGATCTTGCAAATGTATGAGGGTGTAGACATAGCATAGCTAATATATTTGAAAAATTTTAAAAACCTTGAATTTACAATGTAGTTTCTTGATGGCTTCCTTATATCACTAAATTTTATATCTTGACATAGTTTCTTATGGGCTTTCATGTAGACATAGCACAACAGACATTTCCATGAATTCTCTTTGCCCACACAATGTATTCCCTACATCAATGTTTTTTTCTTCTTTATTTCCTACACCTTTTTTTTTTTTTTGCAAAGATAGAGAAGAGAAGAGGGAGTTTCATTGCCGATGCAGTAATTTTGTCTTACTTCTATTGGCCATTACTCTCATCATCTTTACTACTAGCTTAAATTCCCCATGACTCCACTAATTTTTTCATTACTACTACTGACTCCACCAGTTTTTCCACCATTGCTACCAACTCCACTGATTTCCATCATCAACATGGTACATTTTTTTATTATTCCTTACTATTGTTTTTGATAATGCATATAAGAATTAGAGCTTTATAATTAGGGCTTTCTCTAGAACTTATTATAGATGTTAATTCTACCATTTACATGATAAATTGTGATAAATGCCCTACATCCTAATTTGGAATTTCAATTTCTAATTCCATGCAAGCTAATTTTTATTATTAAGTCTCTATATAAAATGTTAGAATTAGGGCATCAAAGGTAGGATTACTCACTACTATTATTATCCAACCTTTGATTAGATTCAAGAAAGAAAAGTTAATTTGTAACAATGTAATTAGTCATGTTGATTAGAATCAAGGAAGGTGAATTTTTAGATAATAATCAACCATACAAAAGCATGAATTTGTATGATTGATTAGGAAATCCTAAATTTTTAATTCTTATCAAAAATTTTTACTAGAATTCATCCTTTTGTATGACTGGTTATTGTATAAAAATTTATTGTATTACTTTTGTAGGTATCTTAGTCCTTTTATGATCTAGAAAATACAGTAAATAATTCTAGTTGAATGAATACAAGGTGAAAACTCAAATTTCATATGTAATATTTTTATTAAAAGATAATTTTTTCCATTATAAGGTAAAGAAATGTATCAATTTTTAACATTCTTATTGAACAATATAAATACTAAAATATTAATAAGATCTTTGGAGAGAACATATGAAAATCTCAAAAACATGGGTTCCATGAATAACCATTATGGCTACAAAAATAGGATATTGACAATAGTAATGTAATATTACATTCAAAATAAGCTTAGTAACTTATTACACAAAAGTTTAGAGAGATGTCAAAATGATACATCAATTCTAGAAAAGTACTTTAATTTTTGTTGAAAAATATTTAAGATAGGAAGCATTATGAAACAAAATTTCTACATGTAACAATTTCAACATCCATAAGCAATAATTAGCATAGTAAGAATGGGATTACACCATCTCCAATCTGAAACTAGAAGTTAAAATAATGAGCATTATGAAGATAGAATATATCAACTATTTTTATTGTAAGTAGTAGAAAATTGAGCATATTCTAGGGGCATTTCAATATGCAGACATTTCTTTACTAACTTCATTTGGTATTTCTTTTCTGCTCTACTCACTCAAATGTTGGTTGTTTATGAGTACCAAATAAATTATTATTCAATGTTTAATGAACTCAAAGTATACAAAGTTCTAAAATTTTTGTTCTTTATGAAATTCACATTTATCATTAAATGACCAATATTTTTCTTATTTAATTTATGATTTTTTGGGATTCTTGTTTAGTAATTATGGTGGTACAATAATGTTGATAATTTTTGTGCATAATGATGAGGTTTAGGTATTTCAATCTACAAATGTTTAATATGTACTTTTGAAATTATTGGAAGTTATTAAATAATTGAAACATTATTGCATCTATATCTATGCTACTTTTTGTTACTTGAAAATCCTATTAGTTGCTTGCTAGTCAATGATTATGGATGATTTTAGTTTTTGCTATGTAAGCTTAGTTGTCATGTTCAATATATTGTAGCAAATTGTTCATGTTGGACCTATAATAGTTTATTGCTTTGTGTTCCTTTATATTGGAAGTCTCGCATCATGTTTTATGTTTTACTTATAGTGTTATGATGTTAACACTGTGCCTAGGCATGCTAAAAGTGTTGTAAAACTATAGTATAAATAAGCTAGATAGGAAATTGATCTCTTAATTTTACAATCATCATAATTTAGTAAATGATTACTGATTGAATTATATATTCAATTATTTGATATCTAAACTATCTTATTTCCATTTTTTGTGCCATATTTTGTCTCATCCCAACATATTTAGTAGTAGTTGATCTATGACCTTGCATTTGATATTTTTTATGTCTTATTCTTTCTTCACTAAACATATTTAGTAACAATTGATATCTAAACTAGATTATTTTCATTTTTTATTTCTTATTCTCTCTCATCCAAGCATATTTAGCAATTTTTGATCTATGACCTTGCATATGTTAATTTTTTGTGCCTTATTCTCTCTCATTGGAATGTATTCACCAATAGATAAACCATCACATAACATATGCCTCTAAATTTTGAAGCTATCAAAAACTATCCAAAGTTATTTTTCACACTAATATTTCTCCTTTATGATATAAAAATTCCTAAATTATTTACTGATTTTACCATAGTTATTACATAAATTTTCCTATAAATTAGACATGCTATCTTGAAAATTAAGGTTTCAAAGAAAGGTTACTTAGACCAGCAACCTTCAAATTATACATTATGAAATGAAAATTTCCATAGTAGCAAGATAAAATCCTAAATAATTACAGGTCTTCAAGCATTAGTAATATAATTTAGAAAATAATTTAGAGTAATTTAAATGGGATTCTTGGTCGAGTATCCTAAAAACCATGACTTCGAGGATGAAAATATTTCCTAATCATATAGCCTTGTCACTTATTAGTATCAATTGAGCTAGGCATTTCAAAAATCAAGGTCTTGAAGTATAGTTACTTAAGTGGAAAACCTTCAAACTTAACTATATGAAATTACCAATGAGGAAAGAATATGGATTACTCAGGTAAGAAACCTAGAGATCATGAGTAAGTAATAAATATGGATGATCAATGAATATGGGTGAGAAATGAAATCACTTAAAATAGAGCAAAGAATATGGGTTGCATAAGTGAGAAACCTCAAGATCATGGATGAGCAATAAATATGAGCGAGAAATAGAAGTGCTTAAAATAAAGAAAAGAATATGGGTTTCTTAGGTAAGAAACCTATACATCGTGCCATCAAGAATAAATTTTTTTCCAATATTAAAATCATCCTAGCTATATGAAACAAGCTCAATTGAGCATTCCATACATTTTTTTGAAATTCTTAAACAATCATGTAAACACCATACCCTAGTTTCTATCCTTTTATATTTAGTATCAAAGGAGATCCATCAAAACATGTTCAAATGAGCAACCTCTTCATTTTGTTGTATATCACTGGTCAATACATGTTTGACTCATAACAGGAAATTTATACTTGGTCATTCATGTTTTTTTGATAATAAAATTTGTTCTTTTATTTCATTTATTTATGTGTCTACTAATCATACATTAACCATGCAAGTTACAACATGCATCTATACAGATTTCCTAATGCATCTATACATGCCTTAAATCCTAGGTTGCTAGATAGTGTATGTTACAACATGTTTATAAAACTACAAATACATACACAACATGTTCAACAATGTTCCTATATTATTTTTATAGTATTCTAAAATTGCATGCCAATTTTATATTTCGTCAACTAATCTACCTATACATATTCATAGGGTGGTATATACTTAGATAGGAATTCTTATAGGTTGTCTAATCATGCATGTTTCAAGATATACATATCTTCTTATGTTAAGTTGGTTCATATATTTCTATGTCATAGATTATTGATAGATTTCCTAATTGATGATAGATTCCTAGGTTTCCCAATATTGCATGTTATAACATGCTCATAAATATATGATTATGCATTGTAGGTTCCCATGTGTGTAATTTGAGCATTCAATATGTTCATGTACTCTAAAATTAACTAGAAATATGCACAATGTATCTTCATTGCATACAATTTAGGTTGCATGTCTATGTAGGTTATAATTTCTAAGATACTCTATCTTGTTCAATTATAATAAATAGAATAACAAATAAATTAGTGGCATAAGGTAGATAGAATTATTGGGCAAGCATAATTGAAACTATGCTTTTTGATCATCCCTTTCTATCATGTATTGAGTACTAATATATTTATTTTGACTAAACATATTACTCCACAAGAAATAAAGCATATAATTTGTTGCACAAGTTTTATTAGGTTGCACATCCATGTAGGTTATAATTTCTAAGATATTCTATTTTCTTTAGTTACAACAAAATAGAATAAAAAATAAGTTAGTATCCACAAGTAGACAAGATGCTTAAGTGAGCAACCTCTAAACTATGAGTTTCTATCATCCCATGCTATCATGTATTTAGGACTACTATGTGTATTTCAACTAATAATGTTACTACCTAGCAAATAAAGCATTTTTTCTACCATAATAGATTGAACAGGTTGCACATCCATGTAGGTTTCAATTTATGGAATTCTATATTACCTTCAATTACAATAAATAGAATAATGAACAAATTAGTATCCTAAGTTGGACAAGATGTTTAGGCAAGCAACCTCTAAACTATCATATATTCATGACTCTCATCTAAGCATGTGAATCCATAGGAAATAAAATAAGTGATCTATCAAACATGATTACTTAGGTTTCACATTCAAACATGATGAAATAATTTATTGTCATGCTAAATTTCTATAAAATAGCATGCTATTTTTACAATGACTTAAAATTTGTAAGTTACACATCCATGCATGTTTTCCAACATTAATCTTAGTATGTTTTATTTATCATTCAAAGATCAATTAGAATTATAATATATTTCTAAAAATTCTATCATTAGTTTCTCAAGATCACATCAGAAAGATTGTTCATAATGTCAATACTTAGATAGTTCCTACAAAATCCTAGTATATGTCACTTTTGAAGCTTGAAGAAAGACATGAGGATGTTCATGTTTTCATTGTAGTGATGGATTAAAATTCATATGAAGATCAATGTATTTTTGTGGCTACCTCCATCAAGGATAATAATACCATATATGTTTAGGTAGAGAGACTAATCTCTCTAACAAAGATAATACTACATTGGAGGAAGATTCCTTTTAGGAGCTATTGGCATGGAAAGAATGAAATTAAATTCTATAAGAAGCAAATATGAAATAGAAAAAATAGAGATGAATCATTTAGAGGCTAATATTATCTCCTATATTAAAATATTCTTGTAACAGAGGAGACTAATGCAGATATCCTATGTGATTCTATATGTGTTTAATCATATGAATCATCCTTATGATACATACATTGAACTCCTGTTGACACATCATATGAGAATTTTTTTATACACATTATAGTATTTATCGAAGGCTTCTCCACAATAAATTTAGTCAAGATGAAAAAATCTAAGTCCCATAGTAAGAGCCATGAGCATTACAAGTAAAGCAACTAAAGTTGCATTAACACAAAGAGAATTTTTCCACTTGAAACTTTTAATAAGTTATTAGATTAAAATAAACCAATGTAGTTAGGCTCCTATTAAGTTTAGAATAAGAGCAATGAGCATGAAGTACATTGAGGATCTCCTTGCCTCAATGATAAAATATCTAGTCAAAATCATTCATGACTATATATTAATGGCTTACAAAGTTTCTAGTGGGATGTTAAAAATGCCATTAATTATTATCCCACTAGATGAAACTTTATAATCCTTAAAGAAATTATATTCAATAGATGAAGATACTTTTAATATGAAATGTGTAGAAGAGAAATACAAAAATATTTTAGAAATAAAAAATACTTATAAGGACATCATCATAAGCTTAGAAGATAGGTCAATTGATAAGGTACGAAAATTTATAGAATTATTATTACACAAAAATTAAATAACTTTACCATATTGGTATTATTTTTATATTATTCTTGCATGTTTGATAATTAGGATACTTATGTCATTAACAATGAACTTGAACAAAAGCTTGAAGTGGAAAAACAACATGATGAGAATGCCAGAAAGGTAACATTCAAAATTTTAGTTCTACATTTATCATATTAATGAAGGAATTATTTTAATTTATTAATTCTACAAATTCATAAAAAAAAGGAAAGGAAATTCATCTTGAAAACCATTACAAAGAAAATTGTTTGTCTATAGGATGATGTTATCAAGCAAAGTGATTTAGCAAGTTTAAAATCAAAACAAGATTTAAATGACATATTATTTAGATACTATTTCAATAAGGTGCAAGCTATTCAAAAATTTTATTTACCATATTATTTCTTTGATCCATCTGGATTGTTAAAATTTTATAGAGCATCTACAGAGGAAGATGCCAAGCTGAAATCAAGAAAAATTCTTTGTTTGCTAATATAGGAGAGGATCATTATCATTAAAAGTTATTGAAAAATATTTCTTCTAGTAAATATTAGGATTGGAAGAAATGTATGTCATTGGATGCCTAATGTTGTGGATAATATGACAAGTAAAATATTGATCACAAATCCTCTTCATAGTAATATGAAATCATCATCACCATCATCCTTGCCTTGTTCCAACAAATTTGGGCTAACTAAATGAATTTTTTTCTGTCTACCTCTATCAACAGCTATATATTTGTTTATTTGTAGTTCCTTCAAATCATTTTCAATCATTTTTTCCCATAGCTTCTCTAATCTTGCTTTCAATGGCTTTCTGAAATAGTGATGTAGCAACCTTTGCTTATAGGCTGAATGTATAATCTTCTTTGCACATGTCTAAACCATCTAAGTCACCATTCTTGTAGCTTATTGAATGGATAGCTCCATAGTAATATTTAATGTAGTAAAAAAATTGATATTAGCTACAAGTATCTTAAAGAGGAGCATATACTATAGAATCGAGATGGTTAGTTGCATAGAGAATTATCAACTTAGATATTCAAATGAAATATACCATGGAAGAAAAATGACTATGATTTTAGAATATATATTTTTATAATAATTATTGTAAGAAAAAGAAAAATATCATTTAAAGCATCAAATGTACCAATGTATAGAAAAAGAATCTTGATTGACATGTTGAACATCTCTAACTAACATACAAGATGGCTAGTAATTTAAATATCAATCAAATTTTTTTGAATTAAAATGTTGATTTATATTTATTTATTTTACATTAAAAATTTTCATTTATTATCAAATCACTTTTAATATTTATTTTTACATTAGGTTTACAATTATAAGAATTAAGGTTTATTATATAATTGCACTTTGTGAAAAGCAACGTAAAGCCTTATTTGATAAATTAGGAATAATTGCTAACCCTAAGAAAATACTCATAGGTGAGAGTTCAAGACTAGCGAATAATTTAAGATCAATAGAAGAGGTTGAGTCAAGATCCAAAGAAATAGTAGATTCATCCTGTAAACATCCCTCTACTACTAAACATGGATCTTCCTACTAGTATTTTGAACATGATGCCTTAGGATAAATACAAATGAAAAAATTGAAAGCTCAGATGATGAATCTAACAAAGAATTCATTCCACAAATCAATTCAACCAAAAAAGAAAAACCCATAGAAAAATCTCATCTTATGTACCAAATATACTCAGTAGATCCACCATAGACATGATAAAACTATAGAATTTGGCAAATGCTCATATTAACTCTACATTTTTAAACATAACCAAATGCCTCGTAGAAATTAGAAAATCACAATGAGACATCAAGGGCATTAGTTTGGTAGTATAGAAATGGGTACAAAAACAAAGAGTGAATAGTCCCACTACACATAACTCTACAACTACTATACTTGCATATGGTACCAATGTAGACTCTCCATCTAACAAAGGTTCTAATCATAAGACTAGTTTGAATAAACATAGATTAACTAGAAAATAGAAAGGTGAAGGTAAATTAATCAATGCCAATGAATAATCCTCACAAGTAATGGATCATGACTTTGAAGGAGAACATGAAGAACAAGAACAACCAGCAACACTTGCTATAGATTATCCTGAAGTAACTTCTTGACTAATGAGTGAAAAAGATCCAAAGTCTTACATGGAAAATCTAAATTTTTTAGATAGAAAAAAGTTGATTGATCAAATTAATGGAGATATAGATTGAAAAGCAATTTTAGAAAGAAAAATACCAATGCATGCAATGCAAAATTGTCTTTAATTTTGTAGGGAATTTACAAAGATGTGGAATCAGATATCTCCTGACATAAGGAATTAGCTCTTAGATGGACCCCCTATACAATTCATTAGTGCAATAATCAAGGAATTTATAGGAAACAAAACAAATTAAAATGATGAAACTGGAGACAAATTTCTAAGAGAATCTTTAAAAGACTAAATATTTTGAACCATATATGAAACAAATGGAAAATTGGTATTATTAGGGAAAACTAGCCCACCATAGAACTACAAAAGAATAGTTAGTAGGATCTTTCCCATCTGAGTTTACTCAAAAATATAACCATGAGTTAGATTCAGTAGGAAAAATAATCTAAGCTTTAAGCTTTAGAAAAATTAAGCAATTCCTAAAACATACTAATATTACTATATGTCAAGATATGCAAGCATAAAAAAATGGAAGAAACCTAATGAAACTTGGTTGGATCATTCTTTCTATCATGATATATGTCCTAAAAACTATATTTTAAACCACCAAAGAAAAAAATATCTTCATCTAAACACCATTATAAGTGTTTACAACAACATTAAAATGGAAACCCAAAAACTATAAACTATCTTTTAGAAAAGTATTCCGTAGTATGTTAAAATGCAGAAAAGCATATGCCAACAATCAGGACATTTGTTGTTTTTTCTGCTAAGGAAATCATTATGCCGATGATTGTCCCAAGAAACATAAACATTTGAGAAAGTTCAATTTTAAAGAAGAATACAACCTATCAGAAAACTATTATGATTTTGTTGTTAATGAAAATATAGCATTTGAACCAGGTGACATACTAATCAAATTTGAAGAATAGTCTAACTACATCATTAGTGATTTTGATTATGATCTAGATCAACATTATACTAATAATGATGATGATTAAAATTATTATGTATGTTCCATGAATATTATTGACAAGATCTCATAGATCTCATTGAAAGGTATCCTATGTACCAAATGATAACAATTAAGTTATGAAAGTTGCAGAAAGAACTATTTTTTAAATCAACAAATGTAATATTGAAAGGAGACTTAAACTATGCCTATCTTGACATTAAGTATGAACATTAGACATAGAACTAATTTACCTATATATACTTTGTTTATTAAAATTAATTATAAATCATATCCTATAGATGCATTGATAGATTTAGGCACTGAAGATTCTTTAGCAAAATGGCATATTATACTCACAAATCCTTGGGAAGTATCTTCAAAAACGTACATTAGGTTCAATATCCAAAAGGTGGCAAGCAATCACAAAGCTACCATTCCTATTATAATAAGCAACAACATAATCCACATCACAATCAATCACTATGAAATGAGAAGTTATGACTTTTTGATAGGCACAGATATTTTAGAAGGTTTAGGAACATATACTATTAGCCCAACCTTTATCAAACTTAATGGAATAAGGCTAGAATGCCAACACCAATATAATAGTACATATCCTAAAAATTATATACTACATAAAGAACCTAACATACAATGGGTTGTAAATAGTATCAAAAAATTAGAAGATAGATTTAGCAATTTATGAAAAGAGTTATTAAAACTAGCAATTGATGATCCAACAACCTTCAAGCATAAAAATAATCATTAGTGTAGCATAGAATTTAAAGATAACATAAAAATTAAAACCAAAGCACATCATATAGGGATTGCACCATCACTTAAATAAGAATGTGACAAATTGATTAGTATTCTCTTAGAAAAAAGGTTAATACAACCAACTAATAGTCTGTTTGCTTGTGCCACCTTTTACATTAATAAATGGACAAAACAACTTATCAGTATTAAATGCTTAGTTATCAATTATAAGCCTCTAAATAACCTAATAAAGTGAGTCCAACATCAAATCCCAAATAAATATGATTTATTCCATAGTTTATTACATATAAATTTTTACTCTAAATTTGATCTAAAATCTAGCTTTTGGAAAATCTAAGTAAGACCTAAAGATTGATGGAAAACTACTTTTATAGTTCTTGGTTCTCTTTATGAATGGATAGTATTTTCCTTCAACATTAATATGGCCCCATGCATACTTCAAAGATGCAAGGATTAAATCTTTGATATTCATAACTTTATCCCTATTTATTTATATGATAGTTAAATCATGAGAAAAATGCTAAAAAAACACCTAGAACACCTTCAAGTATTTAAGCCGCTCATAGATGAAAATGGCCTTGTCATGTCTTCAACAAAGCTTATAATCACTCAGGACACTATATAATTTTTAGGTCTTGAGATTCAAGATGGAAATATCACTCTCCAAACTCATGTCATTGAATCTATTAAAAACTTCCCAAATGAGATAAAAGAAAAGACACAACTTTAATAGTTCCTTGACAATGTGAATTATGGTTTTGGATTTTACAAACACCTAACCAAAGATAGAAAGCTACTTAATGAACAATTAAGAAAAATACCTCCACCATGGATAGAAGCTCATATGGCCATACGTGAAAAAATATCCCAAGGCTACAAATGCTTAATAATTGATAACTTATCCTAGCAATAGACACATCAAATGAATTCTAGGACACTACTCTTAAAGAACATAAACATAATGTTAGCCACATTTGTAAGTATGCCTCTAGAAAATTCACTAATGTAGAACTAAATTACCATAGCAACCACAAAGAATTACTAGCCATAATCAAAGATGTTGAAAGTTCAAATTATTCCTCTAGAACACTCACTTCATCATTATAAGTGATTTGAAACACTTTGATAAATATCTTAGTAAAGCTTTAAACAAAGTAGCCCATACTAGGTTAATTAGATGGGCACTATCTTGCTAATTTTTATTTTACTATTGAGTCTATAAATGATAAGAATAATAGTTTAGCTAACTTTCTCATAAGAGAGTACCAACTCTCTTAATTCTCCTATCACTTTGTTCTCTTTGTATAGGTTTATTAGTAAGGAGAGGCTGGACTCTTAAATCTTCCAAGAACCTTAGGTATTGTGAGCCAAATGCATTTCAAATGGAAACACTTCTTTATGAAGGCTATTAGAATCAATGGAAGATCAGCTATGAATGGTTCATTAATTTTCTATCTCACATGTCACCATCGTCAAAGGCATGATCTAATATATTTCATGCCACATTTAGTGATCCTAATCCAAACCAACAAATCTGGTATTGTACTGTCTTTGAACTTCATATCTAGAATTTCCTTTCTTCTGACTATATTAGTAACTAGATAAGATATCATCCATCTCCCTTTCATGTATACCATATTGAACTTAATCCTTGGCTTCTTCCTAACCAAGCATGTTGGGAATAGTAGGCTTCTTTTTCATGTACTATAGTTTACTATCATCCAACTTATCATGTTCATCTATATGAATGTTATAATGAAACTAATGGGGATTAGCTATGTTATGGTAATCTAAAGTAAGAAGCACTTATAAGGAAAGGTTCAGTGCTTCTCCAAGTTATTACCTTACCTCTTGTATTACCTAGTTCCTTGATTGTAATGCTCCTCACTGCTTCTCCTTCGACCACGATGTCTTCATCAATAATAAGCACAACATCAATTATTATTGCAATGCATATTCATTGTACCCATAGAATATTTAATTTGGAAATCTATATCCTAGAGTTCAAAGCATGTGCAACTATGGTGGATGACATGAGCTTAGATACATCAGAACATAGATCAATTCACTTCTTAAGTGTGAAGACTAAGGTGAGGTCGTTCTTTTCCACATCATTGTACTTTGCTTCATGGGCTACTAACACATGGCTTAGGTAGTATACAGGGACCTCTAAACCATCATCACACTTTTGGCAAAGCAAAGAGGTAATGGATGTGTCAAAGGTTGCAAGGCAAATGTAGAATGGTTTATCTCCTTATGGAGGGTAGATTGTAGGAAGTTGAGCTAGCTCCTATATAAGGTTATCAAATGCCACTTGGCATTGATGTGTCCACTCAAAGTGAGTACCCTTTTGAGCAAATGTTGCATTGGCTACAACTTGTTAGTTAACTATGCAATAAACCTGTGAATGAATTGCAATATGCCTTGTAACCTACATACCTCCTTAAGGTTAGCCAACGATGCCAGATTGATAATGGCCTTAACCTTATTAGGGTCTATGTGTATGCCTACTTCTAATACTATGAAACCTAGCATGCGACCTATTTTGACATCAAAGACACACTTCTTAGGGTTCAATCTAAAGTCATGTCTTAGGAAACATTTGAGTGCATGGTCTAAGTCATATGCATGGTTATGTGCCACCTTGGACTTAATTGCTATGTTTCCAATGTAATCATTGAGAAAATCTAGCAAATAATCATTGAAAATGTATGTCATGGTGAATTGCTAGGTTGCCCTTATGTTCTTTAGTATGAAAGGCATCATTGTGTAGCAAAATGTACCCCAAAGGGGTCATGAAGGTAGTACTGAGTTGGTGCTCTAGGTTGATCCAAATCTAGTTGAAACTAGAGAACCCATCTATGAATGACAATAAGGCATGGCCAGCCATGGTATCGACTAGTTGATCAATACTAGGCAACAGAAAATTATCTTTAATGGTTACCTTGTTTAGGTCCTGGAAATATATGCAAATGTGTATGCTTCTATTTTTCTTAGGTAAAACCACAATGTTGGAGATCCAGTCTACATAGTCAACTACCTAGATGAAACCAGCCTTGTAGAGCTGGGTGATTTCATTACAGACTGCCAACACCTCCTCAGGCCTAACCTTGTGGGTGTTTTGCCTAATTGGCTTTACGTGAGGATCAAGGATTATATTGTGATGCACTATGTGAGAATCTAGGCCAGGCATGTCTTTGTAGGACCATGCAAACGCCTTGATGTTATCATTGAGAACTTTGATGATGTTCTAGGTATGTTGAGGCTCTAGCAAGGAACTAAGTTTTAGTGTTTTTACCTTGCCACTAAGTGTTGTTACAAGGACTTCAACAAGGGGATCCTCAATGACGTTGCCTGCTTCTAGATCTAGGGCTTTAACTAGATGGTCAGCCCAATCTAATGGCACCTCTATGAATGTTATATGGTCATCATAGGCCTAGGCTCAAGGTCTAGGCATTCAATACCAATGTATCACATGAGGTCACCATGAGGCCTAATAAGGACTAGAGGTGAATGAAGATGCCCACATGTGCTCATGTCATGATCCTACCAAGAATCCTATAGAACAACTAAAAGGAACATCAAGCCGAACCTATCTTAATGAAGTCAAAATGCATAAAATAAGGAAAGTAATGCAATGAAAATCCACCTAAGTGTGCAAATGTGGAATTAGAGGAGCAAGTACATGGATATATTTCAAGCCTTGATGGGCCATGGGTGCCAATTTAGGGTCTTAACAGACCATGGTTTGCTAGTTTAAGTCATAGTAGACCATTAATTGTGCAAGCTACTTTAGTTTAGGCAAGGCAAAGAAGGCTTAGAACATGGAGTTGGTCTGTGCATTCATTGGGCAAGTAGAAAAATTTAGAAAATTTTCTAAGTTTGGGAACCACTAAAAAAAGTTTGAAAATTTTCCTAACTCTAGTTGCTACGCTCTACCCCTTGTTACACTCAGAAAAATTTGGAAAATTTGCCTAAGTGTGGGGTGCCATCCTAGTAGGTAGCACATTTAATTACCCCAGGAAGGTATATATGCACATTTCACTAAGGGTAAACCATCATTTTTCAAAGTAAAAATAAGAAGTTACAGAGTGTAGCACAATTGGAGCAAGGAGTGGAAGCCAGAGCATAGTGATTAGAGCATAATAGCCAGAGTGTAGTAGTCGACATGATGCGCTGAACTGAATGTTAGCACCCCAAACTCGTCAACATGGATGAGGGAGAGCGAGCACTAAGACATCTACCTTGGGCATGCGTGGAGGAATGGAGGGAGCTGCCATCTACTAGGTACACTACTACGCTCACCTCCTTGCACAATCTTTTTTCTTTTTTTTCTTTGTATTTCATTTTTTTTCTTTACCTTGAATTGGGGTTTGGGCTTTGGAGTGGCCTACCTTTGTAGGAACCACCATCAACATAGCTACCATGGCTAGAACAGCTAGGAAGAAAGGGCACATTCATGGGTAATTGGTTTTTCTTTGGTGCACTTTTTTATCTTTTCTATGTAGCATCACATGATTAGGTATTCTAGCGAGCAATACATGGTGTAGATGGTCATGGCAAGAGTTAGTTTTTTTCTTTTTTTTGGAAAATTTTTTAGGCATTTTGGGGCTACGCTTCTAGCTGTTAGAATTTTATTTGTTGATTTTTTCATGTTTTAGGTGTAGCCAATAGTTAGAAAAAATTTCATGATTTTTGCAAGTAATGCTTCCCAAGGAGTATAGCTAATAGTTAGAATTTTTTGACATTTATCTAGGTTACACTTCTGAGGAGGGGTAATCTAGAGTTAGAATTTTTTTCAAGAATTGCAAGCTATGCTACCTAGAGTTAGAAAAAATTCAAAGAATTTGCTATGTGTAGGAATAAAATGTCAAACCCAAAAAATGTTAAGTGTGATAATGCAAAGTGTTAGAATGCCACATGTGAAACAAAATGTGAATTGTACCAGAGCTTTGTCAAAATGCCAAACTTGCAAATCGAGCATGTCAAACTACTAAAACATGTGAACCAAAACAATGCAAAAGATGTGAATGTAACACAAAAAGCTAACACTACATTAGTGCTATACACGAATGAGCACCAGGCACATCAAACATGTGTACTAATGTCCTATGCCTACAAGGCCAAGAGGGGACCCTAAGAATATATTTTTTGCTAAGTTATGCTACCCTATGATAACTTTTCTAATTTTGCTAAGTGTAATTTAATGTATTTTTGTGCATCCAATGTATACTAATGCTTTTTTTTTGTTGCTTTTATGATTGTAGGGTATTGTTGAAGTCAATTCTCATTGTGATGGAGCTTGTTGACATCCTTTAATATATGAGCAAGGCCATTTCGAGCACATCCACACCAAACACATAGTTGGATCACCAGGTGGTATGGTTTCAGCCAAGAGTATGCGAGTTCTTGGAATTCCTGCTTCAACCCTTTAGCATGATGATGTGGTCACACTTAGTGGCAGAAGTTGCTAGTGTCATCATGGAGACATTACTGCTTGGGGAAAATTGGAGCATTTTTATTTTCATGTCTGATGAGCCCTCTATTGGTGACCATAGAGTAGGCAAGCCAAGGTCCTAAGGGCATTGTCTTTGTCTAGGATCTAGGGAATGCTAGAATTAAGTTGTTATAGCAAGAGCAACACCCTCTTTATTTCTTGGCATGTGCATACCCTATTTTAGAACCCACTTAGGATAGTGTACTATGTTGGACAATAAGTGTCCCTATGATTTTTTCATTATTCCTTCAACTATTGGCTCATACTAAGGTGCTAACTGCTCATGTTTGTTGCCAAGTCTTGCATTGATGAGTATTGCTTGCATGATGAGGAGGGGACCTTCAACCTAACCCACACTGATCTATAGGAATTTCATCTTGAAAAAGGATCTATGCGAGGGGTGATTGGGCAAATTGGATTTGAATTGGTGGACTATCCTTGTTGGTATCCAAAGGCCTATGAGAGGTGTCAAACCCATGGTTGGTTGGATGTAGAGTGGGTGGATGACATACCTAGCATTGAGGAGGCATTGGTTCCACCACCACCATCATGCACACCTTTTGTCTCATGTAAGAAATTTATCATTGACTCTCATACATTTGCTACTTTGCCTTTTTGGATGATGCTAATGTTGTTTTTGGCTGTATTGCAACTGCAGTCACTTCAAGAGAGGTTATGGTGGTTGCTCTGAGCTGCACTAAGGCCACCCTCATCATGAAGTATGGTAATGTTAAGGGTGCACAGCATTGGTTATGCCACTAGGCCCCAACAGAGTTGACTAGTAGGCTTACATGGGCTAGGTTGATGGACCTTTTCTTGGCCCCTAGCCTAGGAATTCTAGTGGCCAAAATGATTACTATTATTGATTCCTTTAGCAACAATGCTCATCACTTTTTCACATGGGTACGTGGTGTGAGGGTGGTCCTAGACCTTACTAATGACTTCTTTATAGACTTCTTTGGCCTCCCCTCTAATGGCCTATTGGTCATTGATAAGACTAATAGAGAGGTGGACCACCGAGGCAATATTGAGGAGTGGCTAGGAACTTCTCAATCTTGCAAAGGCACACTCATTAAGGATGTGCATGTGGCTATGATCCATGAGCTTTACCCTGTCTTTCGTGACCATGTATTTTTAATGGAGCAAGCTCAAGTGATGAGGGACATGCTGAAGGAGGGCACAAGGTACAATTGGGCCTCTCACATTGCTAGTGGCCTACATGTTGAGATCATCAAGCTACACCATAACCTCTAGGCAAGCTTACATGTATACTTTGCATTCTTTGTAGGATGCCTATGAAGGTTTTTGGAGTTTTTGATTGTTCACGAGGATGGACAATGGATGGTGCAAGACCACACATAGCTCTCGAAGCCATGGTTCAAGCACCTTTTTGCTATCACACAAGCATAGGACCTCCCAAAGGTGATTGGTGAGTCATTTTCTATAATGACTAAAGGTCACTTTTGGCAATCTCACTACTTGCATGATAGTGTAGGTGAGGCTCCACCAACTGGTACATTACTGAGAAAATGGGACCATCTAATGCAAAGATTAAGAGGCCACATCCCATAAAGGATCCTACATGAGAGGTCAAAAAGGTAGGCAGCAAGAAGATCTGCCTAAAGTATCACAACTTGGGCATGGATGTTGTAGGTTAGTATGAGTTATTGGATGCATTTTTTAATTTTATGTATTTATATTTTTAGGATTTTTGCACTATGCTATATTATGCCAAGTGTTAAAATGATAATCTTGACATGTGTGTGAATTGTTGGAATTAGGTAAAAGGGCCATTAGAGCAATGATAAAAGTAGTAGCAAAGGAGGTTCCTCCTCAAACTGAGGAGGGAAAGACACAAGAGGAAGAACTACATGAGGCTATAGAAGTCCTCCAATAGTTGGAGGAGGAAGGACTACTTCATCTTGATGGGGGTGATTTTGATAACCTCTTTAATGGTATGTAGATGGGTGATTCGCTCACTCTCACACCTAAGGGTTTGCTAGGTATGTGCTTTAAGTTGCCATCTGTTACTACTTTCTTTCTACTCTTCCATCTTGGGCTGCTTGATTTTTGCTAAATGTGTTATTGCATTACAATTGCAAAGGTATCTACCAGTGGCCTGGGGTCCACCTCTAGCTACAACATGGAGCCATGGGTAGAGGCACCTGACAAGTTTACCTTCATGGAAGGTCTAGTTGAAGAAATGGTGTACCACCTATAGTAGGTGGATCCCAAGCTTGGTATGCATGTGATGTTGCTTTGCTTTTCTTGCTTTACTGATTTGAAACTTAGTATGTGGCTAATGTTGTTTTGCTTGCTGTATGCCAATAGGTTCTAAGCTTCACTAGATTCCAAGCAGGGTGGCCAAGGTGGATGTCATCCCCAACTTTTTCCCTAAAGTGGAGAAAGTGCCCCACCACATGTATGAGGCAATGAGTAAGGACATGCGTTCATGTGCAAAAGTGTTATGGGTTTTCAGGTGCACAAATGAGCACCTATGGAAATGGGTACATGAGCTCCAAGATAGGGCGGCAAGCTAGGATGCTAAGATGAAGGACTTGCAATCCCATTATGACTTCCTTGTAGCTTGTGCACAAGGGAATAGTACCTGGCAGATTGTCAAGATTGACTATGCTAGGTACTAGTTGACAATCTGGGACAAAAATGATACCACTAGAGAGATTATCAAGCAAAGGTTGCATATGGACTTGCTAGCCTGAGAAAACCAAGATTTGAAGGATTATAGTGTCAAGGTGTATCAGTGGGGATAAACTCAAAAGACCCACAAGCACCACTATAAGAATGAGTGAGACACGTACCTTAAATGGTACAAGGAGGAATCCATCACATGCCATTGCCACGAGCTATTCCTTAAGGCAATAGGTGGGACATGAGCCTATGAGTTTTCTACTCATCAGATAGTGGTGGATGGATCTCTAGAAAGGTAGATTACTATGCCCTTAGGGGAATTTTTCTCTACCATGTTTTTGATGGAGCCATCCACATGGACCATCATGGACAAAGGCAAGACCCTTGCAGGTATTGACTTTGGTTAGCAGGACTAGATGCAACTATCCAAGGCTGAAATCCTCCAATACTTGGAGAAGATCCTTGATAGATTGCCTTCAAAAATGGATGCAGGACCCTCTCAAGTTAGTAATTTTTTTGTTATTTTATGCTTTTTATGTTAGTTTTTCATGTTGTGCATTTGTTAACTAGTTTACTATTTTTCATTGCTTTAAGTAGGCACCAAGCAATGCTGCAGATCCCAGTAGAGTGGTAGAGGAAGAGGAATAGGAGCCTCAACCCCCATTGAATACCACCAACTAAGAAATCTTGATGTAGCCTTGCTATTGGGCACTTTTGCATTTTTTGAGCATTTTTTCTGTATAGTCATGCCATGTATTTCATTAATGGATTAATAAACTATTTTTTTCTATGTGGGGTGTATTATGTAGAGTCTTGCATTTATTTGTTAAGCGCTACATGCTAATAATGTAGTGGATTGATGCAATTAGGTCCTTTGTGGGTCCCATGCTAGTTTAGGGCCATGGTAAGAGGGCCATTACCAATTTTGGGCCATTTTGGACTGTGGCAACTACTAGTTTAAGGTCATTTTGACCTGTGAATAAAGAGAAAAGGTGTTGCCAGTTTTAGGACATGGGGGGTCATAGTGATAGTTTTAGGCCATTCCAGGCCACAAGGTGCTAGTTTAAGGCCTTGGTAGGCCATAGTGATAGTTTTTGGCCATAGTGGGCTGTATGCTAGTTTAAGGCCTTTTGAGGCCATGATGATGTGGGAAATGTGGCTAGTTTTAGGCCATGGCAAGCCATATATATATATTTTTCAAATTTTGAACTTTATGATTTTTATGTATTTTAGTGTTTTTTAATGCATAAGAAAACTAAACAAAAAATGTATAAATAAAATAAATGAATGTGTAATAAAATAAATGATGTAAAACACTAGCAACCATGTGAAATGTAACTGCACAAGAAAAATAAAAATGAGGCATGTGAAGCTTAGGGACAAGTAGGCACCTAGCACCTATTAGACTAAGGGGATGCCTTAGTCATGTAATTGCTTCCTAACCTAATGTGGGTTAGGGGGTGCATAGGATCTAGGTAGCATGAGGTGATATTTTCCTAGACCCTTGTCTATGATGCTAAAGGGAAAGTCTACCTAGAGAGCTTCCTTAGGGAGGTTGTTAGCTTCTTTTAGTTTCTCGAGTGGGTGTATCAGACAATGTTGACCCTCATCCTTCATAGGTGGCATGTTATCGAGGAACTCTACCTCCGACCCTTATTTTATGACAATTTTGTTGATGGTTGGAGGGGCCACATTATCATCATATATGATTCCTTCTTTGCCTTCATATGGAATGTGGATCTCTTGGTGGATGGGTGAAGAGACGGACCATAATTGGGCTAGCTAGAGCCTTCCTAGGATTAGGTTGAACCCAAGCATCTCCTCAATGATAATAAATTCAGCTATTGTGGGGAATTTCTCCCCTACCATGAAAGCTATTGTGATCATCCCCTTTATAACAACATGTGACCCATTAAAGGACTTCAGGCACATTGTCTTCATGGGTTTGATTTGGATGGCAAGACTAAGCTTGTCAATGGCTAGGAATGGAATGATATTAGTTGTCGCCTTGTCATCGATGTGCACCCTATGAATCTTTCATTGTGCTATGTGGATTGTTATGAACATTGGCGTAGTGATGACCTGATCCTTTTTAGGGTCAACCTTGATTGCCTTGTTGCAAAATGCTAGGGGCGTTGGGCCCGATTCCTATGGTGTAGGGGGAAGCATCACAATGTGAATGGCTTATTCATCTACTGAGATGTCCTCCTTAATAGGAATAGAGGTCAACATGTGAACCAGTGCTTTGTGGTGAGTAGAGGAGGTCATGACCAAGTCGTATAGGCTCAAGGTTGTGTTTTTTTATTTCAGAACCTATTTGACTTATGCCAATGCATTTTTAGTAAATCCTTACCACTGTCAGTTGCCTTGTTGGCCTTCATCTCCTCCATGCAACCTAAGAGATAGATCTCTCAAGGGCGGGGGGAGAGAGATTTGGATTTGGCTTACTTTGTTTGCTTTTAAGCCTCAGTGCTCAGTTGTTGATTTCTCACGATGGTTGTTTCAGTTGACATAGCCATAGGAATGGAAGCTAAAGGGATGGGATTAGGTGGACCTAGCTCCATGTGTTTTATAATAATTTTATCAATGATGTGCTTGTTGGATCTCCTAGGCTACCACCTAGACTACATGTTGTTGTATATAGCATGAGGCTTTGGGTGGGTAGGGCCTGATGTAGTCCCCACCACCAGACTCTGAGTAGGTGAGGAGTTCACACATTGAGGCATCCTAATGACAAAGGATGTCTTGGTTGCTATCATTGCAATGTGTTGCAGGGACCTAACCACAAAGGGTGTCATGGGCACTTAAGGTGGTGCTCTAATGTCAAAAGGGAACCTCAAACTAGTTGACACCAAGGAGGCCCTAGTGTTGCTAGAGGGCACATGAACCATGAATGGATCTTGTGTAGGTTCTGAGTCATCCTTAATGTTGATGGCATTGATAACATAGCTTGCATCACTTTCATTGAGAGGGTCTTTATAGACCTTCATTGCTTGATTTTCCAAGCAAATTGGGTTGGTTGCATCAAGGACTAGTTCGCCTTAGTCAATCATGCTTTGTGTGTCATCTTGTAAGGCCATGCAAAAATCCATGTCATGGCTAGGTAGTTGATCATAATGGTAGAATCGGTCCAACATAAAATGTTTAGGGACCAGAGGCTCATTTGGTGTGGCACTTGCAAGCATCTTCAGACATTTTCTTATATTGGATGCACCTAATGTTGAGTAGCTGACCCAAGAGCTTTGATGGCCTGATGGGAAGCAGTGTATACTTTGAGCAGTCCTTCCACTCAAAGTCTAGACTTAGGGTAGCTTGCCTCATGGCTATTGATGATGTGGACTAGTTGGTTACTACAGTGTCAGAGCTAGATGCCTTGTTGTTGTCTAGGACCTTAGGTGCCTTGGCCGTTGGTTTGGCATTGTTTGGCTTGGCCTCATTGGCCATTGTTGCAATAGTTGTGGTTGTCTTGCCCTTTTTCTTGTCTTTCTTTACATGTGCATTTTTGTAGGCCACATAGGTTGGATCCTTACAAGTCTTCCCCACATCCTAAATGCTCTTCGTTTGAGCAAACACTTAGCTCAAAGAGTGAAAGGTAAGGTAGTACAACTTCAACTTGATGAAGTCATTCACTATGCCTTTGAAAATGACCAATAGGTGGATTTGTACGATGGGCTTAGGAATCTCCTTAAGTGTAGTGCTCCAACACTAAATGAAGGCCACTTATTACAATGACATCAAGCCTTAGTTGGCAGCTGAGAAAGAAAGAGAGAGAGAGAGAGAAAGAAGTGTTGCTGCTGCCAACGCCAAGTTTGCTCCCTTCGTTGTTCATCCGTAAGCGCGCCATCGATCTTGCTCCTTGCATAGCTGCTGCCAGCACGGCTCCATTCCATGTGTTCTCTCCAGATCCAATTCCGTTGTTGTATGATTGCCATCTGCACACACAACACAATCTTATATTAGCAAGGGTAAATGAATCATCATGTAATTAATACCTTGCTTCGGTGTAGGTCCATTGGCTAGGTTGTGGTATGGCTAATACGGATCTGGGGATATATTAATGATGACTACCGAAGGTGTAGGGGTTAGGAAAAAAATCGAAAAAATTCGGGGCTAAGAGAAAATTGAAAATCAGGCCCCGTACCCCCATGACTAATTGTGAACCTCCAGTAGCGTTAGAATGGAGAAATAAAAGGAGTAAGAAAGATAGATAAAAAGGGACAACTATGGCATCGATGAAATGGATGTCAAGATGGAAATGAACAAAATAAAATTAATTGCAAAATGTTAAGGGAAAGAATTTAACTAATGCCCCAAATAGGAATGTCAGTGGGTCCTCCCCAAAGTATACTTATGCCCTTAATTCCCTGACAAACCCACATTCAAAGAGTCCGTAGGCTCCGGGAATGTCATTTGGAATAAGAGTTAAAGTCTTAACCGTAAGAAGTTACCAAAAAGAAAATAATGCATCTACCAAAATATACACTAATGATACAACCGGTAACGAGGTGAACAATGGAGAGAAGGATGGAGAGAAGAGGATGGAATGGAATCCCAAGAACAAGGTGGTGTACAGCCCCTTGTGTGTTTCATGATTAATGTGATTGGGCAAATCTCATTCCAACTCTAACCTCAAACCAACCACATCCAGTGACTTCGCATCAATGCAGTCAGCCAAACCATCCACTTGAAGTGACAAGAATGCACCTCCAAAAGTCACCATCATTCCGACGAAACAAAGGAGAGAATGGGAAGCGAGAAGGGCCTTAGTTAGAGGGAACACTTTTGGTTTCATAACTAGTGCTTGTAGCCCAAGTTTATTCCGTCTAAGGGGTGTGCTTTGAATTCTTACTTCTTTCTCTTTTTTTTTTCTTTTTTTTGTTTTTATGTTTTTATGCGTAAGAACCACACCATGCAAAGACTTGATTATTTTTATTGTCTCAGCTTCCGATAATTGGGTAACATCGGAACGGTGAAAAAATCAAGAAGAAAACATCCAAGCACCCAAGAGAATGGCTAACACAAAAGCATCAAGTTCCCTTGAAGTCACACCCTTTTCAAACCTTAAGTCCTTCCTTAGTTTGAGAAATGCCTAGTCACCAATTCGTTTAAGTTCTTATTAGGAGGGGATTGTACATTTCCAAGTCAAGAGAGACCATAGAACTTGGTGGATGAATGGATGGAGTGAACTCATTGCCTGCCATATCAAAAGAAACATACCTTAGTATCAACATCATCAATTAAGGTAAAAACCAAACATTAGCAATCAATATGAAAACAGTTCATACCATCATTCCGAACACTTATTAGGTGACAAACTTACAGGATGGATCACACACACATACACAAACAAAATGGAAAAAGTATAACGATGTTGTAAAACAAAAACAAGAAAATTTAAAGAAATTTGAAAAACAAAAATATGTAAGACAAAAACGTGTAAAATAAAAATGTGTAAAAAAAATGTGTAAAACAAAAATGTAAAAATAACTAAGGGCCCCATATGATTAGGATAGGCGGCCATCTCCCCCATGACTGAGTGGAAAGGGAGAGATCTGAAATAATGAGCGCCTGTTTGAATTTCTAAAAAGTGCCCAACTTCTCCCAATTGATGATCTTATATTAAGGGGTGGAAGTTGGTGACGCTCATATTCCAATGTGTATATGCTTTCGTTATGGGCATGGGTTTCCTCAGTTTGTTCCATGCATATTTGGTTGCTCCTTTGAGTAGCTTTCAACCATGGGGTGTCTACTACTGGTTGTGTGATTGCTACATACAGGCATCTTTGTTGCAAAGTTTCAAGGGCACACTTGTTACATGGAGGCATTTTCTCCATGTCATCACCTGATGAATCACTGTATTTGATGCATGGAACTTTCCATCTTTCCATAAATATTTATCTTAGAAATTTTCAAGGAAAGATCGTGGATCCTAAGGCATGCATCTACTATACTAAGCCATGCCCTTCCCATTATAATTGGGAAGTCCCCTTCATTGTTGTTGACTTCAATCACCAGGAAATCAACTAGGTAAGACCAACCACACATAGTGGTAATGATGTCCTCCACCAATCCCAAGGGAATGGTGATAGACTGGTCTACCAGCTCTAGTTGAATGTTTCTCTTCTTAAGTTGGGGTAGGTTTCAGGCTTGATACATTTCTCGTGATATTAAATTGACTCTGGAACCTGAGTCAAGAAGAGCCCTATGTGGTTCATTCCCAGTGATTTGTAAATAGATTAAGGGGCTTCCAGGATCAGTTAGTTTCCTGGGAAGGTGGCCTACCCTAATCCAGTCGATTACAGTATGCGTTAACATAACCGTATGCATTAACCTCTGTTGGACTGGAGGGTGCTCCAAAGTGTTAGATGGTGGAGGAGTGTACATGGGACCAACCACTTGTTGTTGCGAGAGTTTGTCTGGGCTTTTGGTTCTGAAGAAGGGTATTCTCTTTTTACAGTTGTCAGAACCAGCAGCAGGTTGAATATTTACAGCTCTTGCAGCGTGGCGTTGCTGCGGTTGGGTAGGAAGTTTCCCTTGCATTGTTGGAGTAGGAGGTGTTATGGGAACTACTTATGGAAGAGGTGCAGATGGATTTAGAGGATGGTGTGGGTATGGAGTATCTCCCGAAGGAGAAGGAGTCCTCCTGAAGTACTCGTAAACTTGGTAGTGATGGTGGGGAGTTTTGTGACTCGTAGAGTCACTTGGAGAAATTGGCTGCTGCACATAATATCCATAAGGGTCAGGCTACCGGTAAGGATACTGATGTTTCGACGATGGCATCCCCCATGACTATGGGTATTGCCACTGTTGATGCTGTCCAATGGGTTGTCATGGAGTTCCACTTGGATAATACGTTAATGGTTGGTAGAACTACCTTGGGTTACCTTGGGGATAAGGTAACCGATGGGGTGTTTGTCGTTGATTAAGTCTTGGATTAAGTGCATATACCCCAGACTCCTGTAGATGTGAGATGATGGGGCAACATCCCTTAGGATGGTCATAGTGGCAGATCTCACATCCATTGTCATCATCTGTGTCTAAATCCACAACCACATCAGAGTTAGTGATTTTTTCCTTACCCTTGTTATGTGTAGGGCCTAAATCTCTCCACTTTGTCTTACCTTTGCCACTACTTTGTTCTACCTTAGACTCTTCTACAATTTTTAAGACAGTTTCAATTTTTGAGTCTAAGGAACTCCATACATCATCTACCTAAGCCTCTATTTCTATTGTTAACTTTTGAATCGGCAAGGTTTTCTTGTTCACCAACTCTTCGATTGGTGACTCATCCTCTTCATCACAAAATTTCACTCCCTTCTTTCGAAGAGAGGGGTCACGGTTGTATTCTTCTGCACTTTTCATTTTATGTAGCTCATCTTCTTCTTTCGCTACTTGTTCCAACAAGCTATGAACTTCATGGGCTCTAAGTTGTGAGAGTCTCCCTTGGGCATAAGTCCTAAGGGTTCTTCTAGTTTCATGCCTTAGCCCATCCACGATGTGGTGAAATTGATCCCGTTGAGCGTATCCATGGCCTGGGCAACGATGTAACAATGTATAGTAGCAGGCCATGGTAGCATCCAAGGGTTCATGATTTCCTTGCTTCTAGCCTTGGATTTGCTTACGCAAATTCGACACTCGGGAGTACGTTTGATACTTATCGTTGAAGAGTTCTAGCATCGTACTCCACCTCCTGATGGTTTNTGCTTGATCCAACTATCTTTAAAATGCCTTGTGGGAATCCTAACTACCTCCGTTATGTCAAACATACTTAAGGTTGCGAGTAGGGGCTCGTCATGATCATCTCTTTCATGACGCCTATGATTTCTTCATTGTTCCCTACTTTCCCTACGTCCTTGCCCTTGTCCTCTCTCTCGACTTTCTCATCAAGGTCTCTTGTTTTATATACCTTTATCCTCTCCATTATGCTCTTCATGATGGCTATGCCAAAATGTGGAAGGAGAGGATGAGTGATGTGAAGAAGGGGAAGAAGAAGGGGAACCATTGCCATAACGATATTTCTTGCCTTCTCTTTGGCTGCTACGGTCCCAATCGTGGTGAAGATCTAACTGCTCATCCTTAGCATGAGTGGTTGTTCCCTCTATGAATAGTTGGTGTTCATGAGCATCAGAACCATGGATATGTATTGTTGATCATAGGTTCTGATACCCTACCTCCTCATTTTCATTAAGAGGGGGAACATCTCTTGATAGCGAACCAGTTATAAGTGGTTCCTCATCTCCTATTTCACTAAGGACGTGCAGACCTTTGTCCTTCAAAAGTGTATGTTGACTCTCCTGCCTTGAGTCCCTCATACATTGTGCTTCTGTGGGATGATAATCCCTCATATCAAAGTCTTCCACAACATATTCAGCATATATGCCTATTTGTGCCAAGGCACAGAGAAGCATGTTAGAGACTAACCGATCTGGGGGTAACATGACGTTACCTTGCAAATCTCTCCATTGTAGCTATTCGTCTTGATGGAGGATAAAGGTAAAGTTTGGAATATACTCAACAGGATGAGTATAAACTATCTTGTATTGTTTAGGACTTGGCTGATTTAGGCTATGTGTTTTATGTTGCCAACTGTCTCATGTATGGTCCTTAGGTGGTGAGTTGCTCTTATGAGAAGAAGACATTGTTATTGATGTGCTAATTTTACCGTTATATAATTTTTTATCTTGATTACCCCAAAGGTTCGTTTAGGCTCCCAACGATGTGAGTGATATCCTTTATGTTCTATTCAGTGCACAAACACTTAGTCCCCAACAATGACGCCAATGATGAGTGGCGAGGTACCCCTACACTCAACCATACGAAACAAGCATAGCACGTGCAATCCAGTCGAACTCTGAAAACTAAGTGTCTACATGCCCCATGGAATACTTGGGGTTAATCATTTGTTGTCTTCCCAGACTTACTTGTAGTTGTCACGATGTATGGTTAAGTAAGTCCAAGGTATATGATTTTTATATCTTTTATGTTTTTCTCCTATGCTATCGAGGTAAAGGGTTGAGAAACTAACTAACTCTAACTAATGGACTAAGTCTAAATTACCAAGCGTTAGCATCCGTTCCCACTTACCGTACACACCCTGAATCGATGCAACCGTGACTACCAAATGCTAATCATTGCTAGGATCACCGAGTGTAACGCACGTGCTCGAAGTGGTCGTATTGAGGCACTTAACTAGGAGGAAAGGGTTGAGAGAATCTATCTAGCCTAAGTGCGATGAGTAGCCAATTCCTTGACTAACTGTACACATTTGGGACTACCACTGGGATTACCAAGCATAGATCCTAGATACGCCACTGGGTTACCAAGTAGTCACACTAGATGCTCGTAATCAAGTTGTACTCATACCGTGGGCGATGAGCAGCCGATTCCTTGACTATCTGTACACATCCTTAGATGCTCGTAATCAAGTCATACTCATTCCGCATTCTAGGAGTTTAAGAGTGAGAGAGAAAATAATAAATAAAATCCTATTCCATGCACTGCAAGGTTTATCCAAGAAGTTCATCTTTATTTCCGTACAAAACTTGTGTTCAGGTACAATGTTGCTCGAATAAAGATCTGTTCACTTTAGGACTCCTACAGTGGGCACACGGAAAATATTCTATCTCTGGAGTGATCAAACTACCAGAGTTTCCCTACTTCTAACTTAGGATGGAGAAACAAGGGAGAGCTACCTCTTATTTATAGATATGACGACGGACTGTGATATCGTGTACGCAACATCGCAGGGGACAGCGTGATATCGCATACACGATATCGCGGCTCATGCGAATCGCATCTCATCACCCCAAATATCTATTTAACATGCTTTTAGATGATATAATAAAATTACATTATTTCAAAAACCTTTGAATAATGTAAAAATATTATATATATATATATATATATGAGTAATTGACCATCATTCTATTTCCAATCTATCCATCTCAGGAGCAACAAATGTTAGTAAAAATAATGAGAAAATAAACCCAAAATTTAGAAGAATAGATCCAAGGTGTCTCAATGGATGTTAGTAAAAATATCAATTTGAAAAAGAAGAAAAAAATACCAATTTATTAAATATACATATAACGAAGGAATCAAGGGTTCAAACCTCAGGATGAATATCATCAAAATATAATAAAACATGTATAAGTAATAAGAGATTCCAAGATCGAATTTCACCACTAGAAAAGGTTATAGGTAAATATACCATGATATACCATTCATAAATAACATATTAATTAGAAGTTCTAAGATCAAATATCAAGATATAGAAAATTAAGATATATGGGACATTAAAAAGCCTAATGGTCCAAAGCTCCATAAGCATAAGAAGGATGAAAGACTGCATATGCATATATCACTATCATAGTACAATTTTATATTAGATCATATTATATTATATAACAAAAAATTTTGCTAAAGCTCATAATATAAAAAATAAATTAATTAATTAAGATTCTAAGCACGTAGCACCAAGCTGATACCTACTTCCAACCTTTAAAGGAATCTTTATCCTTAAAGATAAGAAGATAATAGCAAGTTCTTATCATTTTTTTATCACAATTCCACCATTACATGGAACAACAATAAACCTAGATATTGAGCTTAAAGAGAACTTGTTCGATAAATTTATTCAAGAAAGCATTAGGGTTTTGTATAAGAGGAGATTACTCTTGTTAAGATACATGTTCTTAATGTACTAAGAAACCAAGGATCTTATGTAGGAGTTTGTTTAAGAATTTGTGAAGACCTAGGTTGAAGTACAACTTAATAAGCTATGTGGTTTGTTACTATAAGAACAAAAATACATGACACAAAAAGCCCTAAATAAATGTTGAAGCTCATGTTAAAAATAATTAGAGAAAATACTCAAGGATCAGTAAAATGGTTTGTTTAAGTTAAGCATTTAGGATCAGTAAAATACTCAATTTTGATTCTCAATCATAAGGATTTATTATTTAGAGGAAGATCAAAGATTATTAACCAAGTCAAGCATATACTTACCTAATAATCCCACATGTTAAAGTTGGGTAGAATAGATTTATAGAACAAAATTTTGGTTCTACAAGGAGATTTATTGATGATGAGCAATGAGGTACCCCTACATCTAACCATATAAATATGAGCATTCACGTGCAATCCATTCAAACTCCAAGGACTAAGTGCTTATGCGCCTTCACAGAACAAGGATGGGTTATGCGATCATTGTCTTCCCAAGCTTAGTTGTATGACACAATTGTATGGTTAAGAAAACCTGAGGTATGTGATTTTTATGGGTTTTTATGTTTTATGTTCCTGGTGCTTAAAGTGGAGAAATGAAATAAGTGAGTAACTAATTTAATTTAACTAATCAACTATGCTCTAGCTAGTCCTAACACTAGCATCCGTTCCCACTTGCTAGACACATCCTAAACTGATGTAACACTACTGGGATTACCAAACGCTAGTCGTTACTAGGTTACCAAGTGTTCCATGTATGTTTGAAGTGGTTGTACTGAGTGTTCTTACTTGTTGAAAATTAATAATTCTATAAAAATAATATCAATTAACTAATGAAAGCATTAAATAACTATAAATAATATTAAACACAATAAATAAGCTTCTGAATATTGTAAGGTTTATCACAAAGTTCGTCTTTATTTCTGGACACAAGGTGTGCTCAGGTACACAATGCTTGAATAAAGATCTGTTCACTCTATGACTTCTATTGCAGAATAATTCCAACTCTAGAAAGGAAAAACTACAAGACTTCAGGTAAGGGACAAAGAGACTAACTACCAAACCAAGCATCTTGATCTCCTATTTATAGGCAATGAAACAAGTTTCGACATCAGGTGTCCAATATCGCTTGGCAGGCTCTAATATTGTGGACCCAATATCACAAATCCAATATCGTGGTCTTGATATCGTGACTCATCATACCCCCATGATTGAATGAAAACTCATCCTCAAGTTCCTTACAAAATATTGGGAAGGTATGGGATTATTGACTGAGCAATAACTGATGGTGACATGAAGTGATAGACTTAAAGTGCCCAGTGTATGGATCAATAAACATATTACAGCATTGGTGTTCATAACCATTGTGATGAACATTGTACATAGATGACATCCAGACCCTTATTTAATAGCTTGAAGAGAGAAAGAGAGAGAGAGAGAAAAGAAAATGAGACGCGTTGCTGCCACTATCAAAATTGTGCACACCGTTGTTCATTCCTAGCCATAAGATTAAGCATGTTCTTCGCGTAAACACTCTAGCTCTAGTCCATCCCGAGTGCTCCCTCCTATCCCAATCCATTGTTCATGTGATCATCTTCTGCACACACAACACAGTCACGAATTAGCAAGGATAGATAAGATATAATGCAATTGATACCTTTCCTCAATATGAAGCACATTGGCTAGGTTGTGGGTATGGTAGATACTGGGTTAGAGGTTTGTAATTGATAACTACCAAAGGTGTAAGGGTGAGATAAGTAATGGAATGGAAAAAAAATTTGCAACCAGGACCCCCATGACTAAGAGCGAACCTCCAGTAGCAATAATATGGAAATCGAAAGGACAAGAAAGATGAGAGAACTAACAATGGTGAAGCCATTAAGACAAAACAAAAACGGATGTCATTGATGGGGTGAAACGAGAAATAGTTGATTGCAAGAAATGTTTAAGGGAGAAAGCTTAAAAATTTCACCAAAAAGGAATGCTAGTGGGTCCTCCACAAAGCATACCCTTTATGCCCTAACAAACCTACAAACCAAAGAGTCTGTAGGCTCTAGACATGACATATGGAAGAGGCAACACAAACAATTCATGACCCAGCTTACCTAATTTTCAAAAGCCAACATATGAAAAAAGATAAAGATAAGTCTAAAACAATAGTCACAGTAGTAGCAGAGACATTTCGACCCAATAATGTAGGGTAGAAAGGGAAACAACCCATCGCCCCCACTGGTCAAAAAAGAACCTCTCCTACTCTGACACCTGAACCCTCCTCTGCCCAAACTACTAACACGAGTCATACTCATACCTTCGAATGGAAAGACCCTTCCTAGTACACACCCTTACCCATGAAGCCTTCACAACTACTGGACCAACTGCTGAAAGCTGAGATGATTCAACATAAGCATATGTCTCATGTAGCATCTCAAAGACATGACCGATACTGTGAGTTGGTTAAAAACCCAACAGTGGCAATAGCTAA
The DNA here is from genome assembly GCA_015680685.1 of Gnetum montanum. Lineage (NCBI taxonomy): Eukaryota > Viridiplantae > Streptophyta > Gnetopsida > Gnetales > Gnetaceae > Gnetum > Gnetum montanum. The sequence goes on from MNCI01027046.1 coordinate 62,094, forward strand.
TGAACCCCCTGTTCCAAGATGTTTCAAGTTAGACAAATTTTGTGAGTATCACCAACGATGTGGACATGGAACTGATTATTGCTTCACCCTAAAACAAGACATACAACGTATGATTGGCAGAGGTGAGATAGTCTTTGATGAAGCCAACCTAGTAAGACCTCAAAGTTAGTCTATGGGGGTCTACAAAGACCCTCTTAACACCAAAGAGGTGCCCTATGTGATTAACACCTTCCATATTGGCAATGAACAAGACATCCCATGAAGGTCTTTTGTGATTCATGTGCTTGCTGAAACCGTATCTACACTAACACCTTCACAAGCTCCTTTTTCCACACATACATCTCCTATGCCGTGAAAACCATTTGTCATCCAAGTACACCTGGCGGTTGCAACAGCATATGTGCCGTTGCAAACCTAACCTATTCCATTTGTAATCCAGATGCCAGAACACTCAGATGTTTTTCCCCCAACAGTTCCCCCATGACCCTCATGGGAACACCTCACCGACAGACTGACCAAGGAATGCTTGGCAAAAGAACGTCATGGTCATGAGTTAGGACCGTTCAAAGCTTGGGGCAAAAGAACGTCAAAAGCTCAGGAGTGTCTAGTGTCCCAAGCGTAGAACTGTTGAAATGGGACCATCAAAGCTTGGGGTAAAAGAACATCATGGTCATGAGTTAGGACCGTTCTTTTGCTTGATTTAGGAGACTATCGAGAAGGCCAAGGATAAAGTGAAAAGGGCTAAGCATTCAAGGGAACCTGTTATTGAGGCGAGATCACTGAAGGCAAAGAAGATTCAATTCATCTTACCAGGAGTGGGTAAGGTTTTTTTTTGCTTTAAGTTTCTTTTATCACTTTTTGAATTTATTTGCTTACTTAAATCTACCTACCTATTATGTCATGCTAACTTTAGATTTATTGGTGTTAACAGAGGATACTCTAGAGAGGGAAAGGGAAGAATTAGCTCTAATGGGTGAGCCTGAAACGGTTATCACTGGGTGTGATGAAGAGGAGGAAGCGAGAGAAGAAGCAGTTGGGGCTATTCCCATCTTGTGAGAAGAGGATGAAATGGATACCATGGGAGTGACACTTTCAGAGGCTTTAGATGCCCTTAAGCATTCAAGCAAGGAGAAAGGTGTTTTTGACGATTTCTTTGGGTCTCTACACCTTGGTGATCCGCCTGAGCTAACCAGCAAAGGGCCGCTTGGTAAGTCTCGTTAGTTTGATCCGCATTCCATATCTTCTTAGCTTTGTACATTGTTTTGATTATCATGACTCTTCTTAACATCAAACAAGGATGTTGAAGCGCCCGAAGCACATGCATCTCAGGCGGATGGGTTAGAGTTAGAGGCCCCAGTTGAGGTGCCTTCCTGCATAGATTCAACATCCACTGATCCATTGAGGTCATGGCATGAGATGCCCAATAAAGTAGACTTTGGTACTGGCATCGTCAACGATGTTGTTGCTCGTCTACAACAGGCTCATCCTGAATTAGGTGTGTACTTTATACCAAGGGCTTGAGTTCATCATGTTTTTGCATCTATTGGAGATCTCTTGTTAGCTCATTTATGTAACTTTTGTACTTGTAGGTGCAAAACTTCAATGGAGTCCTTCCGAGGCTACCCATATTGATGGTCTCCTAGAATTGTCCAAAGATATTGAGCAGATCCCAAGAGGGATTTATGATGCAGTTTTGGGTTGTGTTGTTCCTAATGCCAAGTCTCTCTAGACCCGCAAGCACTCAATTGAATAGTTATGGCTTGAAATTCAATCATTGAAAGAAAATTTGGCAAAGGTGACAGAGGAGAGGAATGACTTGCAAGCTCATTATGATTTTTCCTCTGCTAGATTAGCAAGTGATAGTACTTGGAGCACATCTGAGATCACCTATGCATATTATTAGGTAGGCTTGAATAGCAAGGTGCAGGCGATTCGGGATCTGGCCAAACAGAGGGCCCAAATGAATTTGTTGAATAGGAAGTGCCATGACTGGAAATCCTTCACATCCAAAGTACGTAAATGGGGCTAGGATCAGAAAGATCATAAGCACCAATACAAAAAATGGTTGAAGGAGGAATCAGTTGAACATTGCCAGTTGGAGATGTTCATGGAGGGGTTAGGCTTGCACTCTTCCTATGACAAGTTTGTTGAGTGTATAGAAGTGGAGGGGTCTCCTGAGAGATCCATCACCACTACCTTTAGAAAAGCTTCAACAAGTATGTTCTCTCTTGAGTGCCCTTCTTGGTCTTTAATGGACAAGGGTAAAACCTTAGCCAATATCGACCTCGGACTTAAGAAAGACTGGACATGCGTGCTCGAAGAAGAGATTCTATGGCACCTAGAAGCTAATCTCAGGCCTTCCCCACCTATGAGTGTTTTATTGCTTTTAATCATCCC
>MNCI01027046.1:67891-131430 GCA_015680685.1 Gnetum montanum
GATCTCCCTCTCCATTATACTTAGTCAACTACGGCAATGAAATTCCTTTTGGTAGAGTCAATGGTGGCACTGAAGAGCTAATCAGATCATCCTGATAAAAATCCATCACCTTGACTTCTTCAGTGTTTGCCATTTTGCTATGCTTTACCTCATCGATCAACACTTGCATCATTTTTCTAGCCTCTACCCATTCTTGGGCACTAGGTGGACCAGCTGGTTGATTAGATTGAGCATGATAATAGTTAGATTATTGTGTGATTTTTGGGAAAGATGACTACAGGGTTGTTGATGGTTGTACTTGAGGAACATTCATGGATGGGATTGTAATAGGTGGTATGCTATAATGAGCCGGTTGATGTTGTTGAATGATAGGTGTGGGCCACTGCCCAGTTACAAGTTGTGAGGAAACACCTTGAACCTATTAAGTTGAAGTAGTGAAGGTCGTTCCTTGGATTTGCACTCGTGATGTGTAATGGGCATATGTAGAAGCGGGTATCACGAATGGCATCCCAATTATTTGGATTCGGAAGGTCGCTCCCATATTAGCTTGAGAGGGGAGTTTTTGGGATTGTCGTTGTGAGAGGGAGGGTAAAGTGGTAATCGAAGGAATAGCAGGGATGGGCATAGTGAATTGGGTGTTGGTCGTAGGGAAAGTAGGCATAAGGCTAGGTGCTTCCTGTTGAGAGACAGGTGCTTGGGTGCTTGTAAATGCATGAAGAGACATAGTCTCTCCCGTGAAAGGGTGGAATAATGGGTTTGCATAAGTATGAGGACTAAGAGTGTGGTACAAATCCCCATGTTCAAATTGAGTCATGAAGTCATCTTCCTCATCTCCATTTTGAGGCTCTACAGTGGGTTGCCGCAAGGTTTGATTCCTTACCATGAGAAGCTGGGATATGAGTTCATGGTAGGATTCAGAGAGGGGAATCACATCATATGCTGAAGGGGTAAAGTTATGGCCTCCCTTATAGATGAGTTCGTAATGTCATTTTACTTCCATTTCCATGTGATCAATGGGCAAGTTAGCTTGGATCTTTACGCAGATGAAGTTGTATTGTTCTAGGGTGAGAATTGTATAAGTGGGGTCCTTGCCTTGTAACCTAAGTGATTGGCGAGTTGGCCCTTGAGGGTTCATCTCTTCAACGGCGACTATGGGTTTAGTTGTGGTCACAGGATTTGAAATTTCGGTATTAAGGTCAGAAATAGGCAATGTTGCTCTGATTTGAGAAGATTCCATGTGTGTAACTGGCTTGACTAGCTGAATTTATGTAAGCAGGGTGTGCAAGCTGAGCTTGAGAAAGTTGGGCGTATGCAAGCTAGCTCAAGCAAGCTGGGCATACGCAAGCTAGCTTGAGTAAGCAGGGTAGCATGTGCAGCTGAGCTTGAGCAAGCTGGGCATACACAAGCTAGCTTGAGCAAGCTGGGCAGTGTGTGCAGCCGAGCTTGAGCAAGCTAGGCATACGTAAGCTAGCTTGAGCAAGTAGGATAGCAGGGCAGCGTGTGCAGCCATGTAGTGTGTTCACTTTTATGAGGGAGGTACAGCATACAGAGTGTCTATGCTTAAAAATATAGCGTGTGCACGCTGGGATCAAAGGCACAGCACGTGTACGTTGAGGATAAGGCACGACGTCTGAAGATAGCGCATAGCGTCGAGAGACAAGGCAGAATGTCTGAAGACAAGGCACATCATCTATAGGCAGAACACAGTGTTTCGGGCAAAAGGTAACATCTAGAGGCAAAGGACAACATGTGGACGCTGAGGGCCATGTATGGATCTTGAAGAGGGTACAACGTATGAACGCTGAAGAGAGTGCAACGTATGGATGCTGGATAACAAGCAGCATATGGACGCTAGGCCACAGGCAACTGGTAGACACTTGACATTGGATGCTGGACGTTGGATAGTGGGGAATGTGACAACGTGTGTACGGAACGTAAACAAAATTCGACCCTCCTTCTAGCGCCAATTTCTGTACTTTCCAAAATCGTTGGCGTAAGGCTGGAAGAAAACGTATGCCGAAAGATCTCCGGAGAGACACAGATGACCCTACCTTCACGTGAGGGCAAGCTAGAAAAAAATGAAGGGAAAGTGCCTTGGATGGTCTGCACGTAGATCAACCAAGGACTTCCTTAAGTGTACATTATGGCCTATGCTAGGGTTATCGTCAGAAATGTAAAACGAAGAGTGTAATGCAACAAAATGTAAATGTGATATACAATGTGTAATCGTACAGAGAATGTATTGCAAAAACGTGCGATAAAATAGAATAATGAAGACAATGAATTAGAATAGCACAATGGAAGGAAAAATGAAACTGTGTTATATCAATTAACAAAATGTGCACTTGTCAAAACATAGTTGCATGTCTAGATTGCAAGTCAGACGTTAAGCTCTGATGTGTGGTGTTTGCAGGTGCTAGGAATCACATGCGTCTAGGCTCAGGATTGCTAGTTTTCTTTTTTCAAATTTTGCCAACCTCGTTTATGTCAATGAACAGGGTATTTATACATTTTGCTAGGCTCAGGAGTAGGATTCATGAATAAGGTCAATGGCTGTGAGATCCACGAAAAATGGATCACATGATAGGTGTACATAGGCAGACTACGTTCTAGGCCAGGTGCACTGTATCTTACAATGCAAGCTAGCTTACGCTCATGGAAGCAGCGTAAGAGCTTGATGAGCTCACAGATGGTGAAGCTTACAATGAAAATTTACAATGAATTCCAAGAGGGATTGACTCTGGCTCACTTGAAACTTCATGGTCTCTTGAATTGACTGCTGCATGATGTCAATTTGAGTGGTTTGGTAGCTGTTTGAGGCATCTCTACTTCACCAGGGCTCCCATCGTGAGTTGATTTGGTCCTGGTGTGTCCTCAACGTGCATTGGAAGTGCTTTTGCTTGGTCGTGACCAGTGCTCACGCTGGGCTCACGCTGCCAGTGTGACCTTAGTGTGACCAACTGGAAGTGACACATTTTCAGCTGAATCTTGACCTCTAACGCATGTTCTTTGAAGTGCAATTGCTGCCTGCTCTCCAAGGTGGCTTGGATGCTAAACTTGAGTTTGTTCTTGTGTTGATTTGAGCCACTTTTGACAAGTCACGCTAGGCTCACGCTGTCAGTGTGACCTCAGCTTGACCCCAGTGTGACCTAGCCAAAATGTTGTGTTTCATGCTCGAATTTTGATTTTCTGGAGCCTGTGAACAAGTAGAACTGTTGCCTGTCCTTGGGGGTTGAGTTGATGCTGAAAATTGTGCTTAGGGCTACTTGATTTGACCTATTTTTGTTTGGTCACACTGGGTTCACGCTCCAACATGACCCTAGCGTGACCTGGGCATGAGTAAACAAATCATGTGATTTTGAGCTTAATTTTTGAGGTTCTAGAGGCCGGGAGCTACAATGAACATCAGTAAAGCTCAAGGGAAGTCTGCATGCTCGAATTTAGACTATTTGGACTTGATTTTAGGGCTCTGAAAGTTGGTCAATTTGTACTCACACTGTACTCATGCTGGGCAGCATGACCTCAACATGAGTAGCAAGATTTGTGCAATTCTGACTTGACATCTTGGGTTCTAGATGCTAAAACTTGGAGTAGTCATCAATGGGCCCCGAGGGGGCTTTGCCCATTCAAATTAGGACCATTTTGACCTGATTTGGAAGCTGTCAGGGTTGGTCACATTGAGAGCAAGCTGGCTTGAGCAAGCTAGAAGTGAGTTCCATGCCTTAGTCAAGCTTTGCCTCCTGAATGCCGAAAGAGCTTGAGTCGTTCTTGTTTTGAAGTACCTAAGCTAAAATTTTGTGGTATTTCAGTAACCTTCGAGGTATTTTCCATCTATTTAATCATGGGTTTAGTGCACACACCCCAAACTCTTACAGATGTGACACTACTGGGCAACATCATTTAGGATGGTCTTATTGGCATATCTCACATCCGCCATCATTCTCTATGTTTGAATCTACAACTTCCTCAATGACAGCAACTTTTCCCTCACCCTAGTTACATGCATATTCAACTTCTTTCTTTTTCATTTTGTCTCGATCACTACCCTACTCTCTAGACTCCTCTACTATTTTCAGAATGGTTTGAAATTTATCATCTAGGGATTTTCACATTTGATCTACCTTTGCCGATATTTCTTATACAATTTTTTGAATGGGCAAAGTCTTCCTATTCACCATCTCTTCAAGTGGTGACTCTTCTTCATCTTTACAAAATCTAACTTCCTTCTTTCGAAGGGAAGGATCTCTATTGTATTCCTCTACACTTTCTCTTTTCCTTAACTCACCTTCCTCTTTGACAACTTGCTCCAACAATCTTTGTATTTGATGGTCTCTGAGCTCAAATAACCTTCCTTGGGCATAAGTCCCAAGGGTTCTTCACATCTCGTACCTAAGCCCATCTACAATATGGCATAGTTGTTCTCTTTGCAAGTAACCATGGCCAGGGCAACGATGTAATATTGCATAATATCAGCCCATGGTAGCATCCAATGGTTCATGTCTTCCTTGTTTCCATCCTCGGATTTTCTTACATAGGTTGGACACTTAAGATTACGTTTGATACTTATCATTGAATAACTCCAACATGGTACTCCATTGACGAATGGATTCTGGTTCTAAGGATCGGTACTAGCTTTCCGCTTCCTTGATTGGTGTCTGTGAAAACAACTTTAGTTTTTGCCACTTTTTTTCTATATTTTGCAAGGCACATGCATTTTGAAACACTTGTAGATGGTTTTGAGGATCAACATTGTATCCTCCTACAAATCATGGAATGTTGTTCATGTCTTGTCTTTTGATCCTACTATCCTTTTGGTGCCTTGTTGGAATCCTAACAACCTTTGTTATCTCTAACATACTTTGGGTGGCAAGTAGGGGTTCTTCATGATCGTATTGTCTCTGGCATCTATGATGCCTATGTTGTTCCCTACTTTCCCTTCTTTTGTCATGTGTTTCCCTGGAATGTCCTCATCCCCTTTCTCGACTATTTTGTCTATGATCTTTGTTTCACTTACAATTGTCCTCATGGCCTTTCCCTTTGTAATTGTGTTTAGATTCTGAAGGAGAGGGGAAAGGCGAAGGAGATGATCAAGGTGAAGAGGAAGGAGGACTGGCACCATGACGGTGTCTATCACTTTCTCTTTGGTGGTCACGGCCTCGGTCACGATTATGATCGGAATGTTCGTTGTTCTCATGTGTTCGTGTTCCTTTTTCAAACCCTTTGTGTCCATTGGTATCAAAACCTAGGTTATGAATGGTTAAGTGAAGATTCTAATACACAACTCCTTGACTAAAGTCAACAAGAGGAACATCATTATGTGAAAAACCTCCCAAGGCAAGTTCACCACCCTCGTTTTCACTTATGACATACAGGACATCCTGAGACCACTTTCCCTTCAGAGATTTGTAATGTCACTCCTATTGTAGGTCCCTTTGACGTTGTGCCTCCATGGGTCAATAATCTCTCGAATCTTGTTCATGCACAATGTACTCCGATTGTAAGTGTTGCATACCAATTCATGTGAGAGTACAAAGAAGCATGCTTAGGATTGAGCAATTGGGGGGTAACACTATGTTACCTTCTAAATCTTGCCAACGTAGTTGTTCATCCTAGTGGACGATAAAGGTAAATTCTTGTATATACTCATCAAGATGAATGTATACTAAGTGAAACTATTGGGATACTATACACTCCACCTCTGATTGTTCATGGTGTCAGACCTAAGCGGTGAAGCACTCTCATAAGAAGAAGGAGACATGATTGATTATTCAGTGTGCAATACTCTCTTTTTGATGATTGTAAAACAACTAACCCTAAGGGTTTGTTCCAACAATAGAAAGATTTCCTAAGTTCTAATCAGTGCATAAACAACAAAGTCCCCGATAGTGATGCCAATGATGAGCGACGAGGTACCCCTACGCCCAACCATATGAATACGAGCATTCACGCATGATCCAGTCAAACTCCAAGGACTAAGTGCTTATGTGTCTTCACAGAACAAGGATGGGTTATGCGATCATTATCTTCCCAAGCTTAATTGTACGACACGATTGTATGGTTAAGTAAACCTGAGGTATGTGATTTTTATGGCTTTTTATGTTTTATGTTCCTTGTGCTTCAAGTGGAGAAATGAAATAAGTGAGTAACTAATTTAATTTAACTAATCAACTATGCTTTAGCTAGTCCTAACACCAGCATCCGTTCCCACTTGCTGGACACATCCTGAACTAGTGTAACACTACTAGGATTACCAAACGCTAGTTGTTACTAGGTTACCAAGTGTTTCATATATGCTCGAAGTGGTCGTACTGAGTGTGCTTACTTGTTGAAAATTAATAATTCTATAAAAACAACATCAATTGACTAATGAAAGCGTTAAATAACTATAAATAACATTAAATGCAATAAATAAGCTATTTTGAATGTTGCAAGGTTTATCACAAAGTTTGTCTTTATTTCTGGACACAAGGTGTGCTCAGGTACACAATACTTGAATAAAGATCCGTTCACTCTATGACTCCTATTGTGGGCACTTAGAAATAATTCTAACTCTGGAAAGAAAAGACTGCAAGAGTTCAAGTAAGGGACTAAGAGACTAACTACCAAACCAGGCACCCCAATCTCTTATTTATAGGCAATGAGACAGGCTCCGACATCAGGTGTTTGATATCACTTGGCGGGCTTCGATATCGTGAACCCAATATCATGACTCATCAATTGATAAGTTAGCATTATGATGTTAGGAAAAAATGTATGAGGCAAAGATTGAAATTAGGAGGAGTTAGGTTTTTAAATGGTTTTAAATATAGAAAGGGCTTATAGATTAGTAGTACTATTTTATTTATTTTAAGCTGCCCGAAGAAGGCTATGACATCAACTAACATTCTTAAGCTGATATATTAAGGTAGTGTTGGAAGCATAAGATTATCCCTAATATAGGTTAACAAAAAAATTAACTTCTAGTGAAAACTCATAGAACCAAAATTTAATTTTGTGAGGAAGCTTGATTTTTGGTTTTCTATGTTATCCAATACTAAGTTAAAGTTTGTTTAAAAACTTGGATACGAGAAGTTCAAGGCTAAATTTTTCAAAGATTAAATGAAATGAACTGACATCATTACTAGCTACATTATTAAAGGCTTGTAAAACAAAAAATTGGTTCTACAAAGGAGCACAAAATTAGTTCAATAGTTGAAGCATGTATTATGTGCTACATTAGATTATGATTCACATAAACTCATGTAGTTAGTAAGCTTGTAGAACCAAAAATAAATTCTACAAACAAGCTTGTTTTTTGTTCTACCACATTAGCTAATTATGATTTGGCAATCGCAAGTATAGAAAAGAGTTGGATTTTATAAAGAAAAATCTTGTCCATGATATCATAATTCACATTAGATCTTATTATTAAAAAGATGCATAGGATTAAATAATGGTTATATAATCATGCTCAAATTTACTTCCATCTACCACATACACTTCGAAAAAGAGCACAGTTCATAAAAGTAAATATTGGTTCTATAAGAGAGCTCTAAATTAGTTCTATGAAACACATTAACACTCAATATAGAACGAACTTGTAGAACCAAAAAGTGGTTCTACAAAGAAAATTTAATTTAGCTTTATAAGCCATGTTAACTCATAGAACAATCAAGTTGGTACTACCAAAAAGCTTGAACTTAATTCAACAAACCTAGAACCCACCTTGAAGTGATAAACATAATAAACATATATACATACTAATTTTATTTTAATCAAACTTAGAAATTAAAGCTAAAAGAGGCTTAGCACAAAGAAGATTCTAAGAATTTCAAGCCAAACCAACATTATAAAAGGATATAAAAGCCATGTAAGTAAGTAGTTCATAGAACCAGAGAATGGTTGTATAAAGAACTCATAGAATTGGTTCTAAAAAGATTGTTCAAGCTCTATAAAATCTAATTATGTGAAAGAAAAAGCTTTAAAACCTACAAAAGGAAAACGTAGTGTTATTAAGGCTCATGTTCATTCTTTAAAGATAAGGTCACATAAAACTCCATATAAGAACAGGCTTTATATTACCAAATAATAGTTTTAAAGCAAGCTTTCTTTTTGGTTCTACTAGCCATGTCATATCAAAACTATTAGAACCAAACATTAGTTATAAAAGCTCGCTTTAAGGTTAATTCTATAAGCTTGAATGAAATGCTACATGTGCAAAGAATAATTGAAAAGCTAGACTTATCATTTAAGCTCATAAAATAGGAACTTGGTTCTACAAAATGGTTCTAGCTACAACAATGTATCAACTCGTTAATTTTTAATAAGAAAAATTATTATAAGTCAAAAACAATTATATCTAAANTAACTCGTTAATTTTTAATAAGAAAAATTATTATAAGTCAAAAACAATTATATCTAAAAAAAGTTAACAAAAGTGTTTGAAAAGAAAAGCTAAGTCATCAAGCTAGTCATATCAAAGCCTCTTAGGCCTTAATGATCTTGAAGAAGTAGCTTAAAGAATTAAGGATTATGCAAACATTTAGGATAAATGTTGGAGCAAGTTAACTCTAATATTAAACCACCTTCCAATGCTAAAATCCATAAATGATGAAAAGATAATTAATTTGCTAGAAAATGAAAAAACTAGCTATCTTTAATTATTCAAGAGAAGATTACAAAAGGGTTCCCAAAACCCTCAAAACATCCAAAAACTCTCCAAAATACTCAAATGATGCTACAAAGCATGAGGCTATACAACCATGAAATGATTGTTCTTAATGTAAGATACAATCAATAGAGAGACTTTGCAACAACCTCAAACTTGAGATCTTAACTTACAAGTAAGATTAGAACACATCAACCAACACAAAACACAATTGATCTTGTAGCTACAACACCTATACACTCACTTACTCAATATGCTCTCTCACATTCTTGCCCAAGCATAAAACATGAACTTACATGAAATCCCCTCTCTTCTCTTTCTCTACCTCTTATGAGCACAAAACAAAATTCATTTTTATTAGAAAAAACAAGACAAAAATCTTATGCTGGTCATTTTATCCATTCCATGGAGTAGTCATTTATGAATAAAAAGGAGTGATTCTTGAAAATTTTTATTTACATTGATATGGTTTAAAAGAGTACATTGGATTAAAACAATTGAATGAGTATTCATTGATTAAAAGAAGGTAGAAAGATTGAGTTATTTGCAAAGCCCCATAAAACCCATCCAAGATAGATCTCCCTGGGTAATTGGTTGAATACAGTCAGATCAGTGAAATGAAATTTTCAAAGCATAACATAGAGCAATTTTCTTAAAATGTTAAGGTTCACTCTTCCTCTCCAAGATGAAGTATAATCATTCTTGTTAAAACGGTGAGCAGCAAAGGGCTGTCAGCAGCAGCTGTTATATTCTCTGTGTTGTGTAATTTTTTTTTTCTTTTTTTGAAAACAAGAATTAAGTACTACAAGAGTCAAGCAAAATAGGCTTGAAATATATGGTAAGATATATGGGATGAACTACATGGGTAAGCATTTATAAAACCAAAAAGAGAAGAGGCAAAGGCCGAATCAAAGATGGAGGCCATTATCACTGACATCTGTGAAACATCATTAAAAAGATAATATTTTTGAACAACTTATTCTGAATGTGGCCGGCAGTCATATCATTACAAACAATGATAAAATGAATGAGTTTGTGTACTTAAGAATCACTTCAATAGAATGCCAGTAAAATAAACGGCCCATAGAAATAATACAGTTGTTTAAAATCTTGAAGAATCAAAAGCTTATAAAGGTTCAATATATTTCTCACAAAATTTCGAGAGCTTAATTCTCATACCATCAATTGAACTTCCTTACTTTGTGGAAGTTAATTTCTCCGGGTTTATTCCTACACTAAAATTCTAAAACTTTAAAAAGAGAAAAACATACACATCTCTGCAGAACCCATCCTGATGATAGAACCAGGAATTGTGAAAAGATGATGCCTGCTGAATCTTCTTCAGAGCTGTGGAAGACTTGGATCAAGTTCAGAACACCGAGTCCGTGTAATTGTATTTTTTCTGAGGAAGTCTTCAATCAAATAGCCCAAGCAGGTGACAAACATGGTGTTGCACGTTACTGTGCACAACATTTCATCAAACACCTGTCATGCATTCTTCACGTTACCACATTTTGGGCAATAAAATTGATCAATTCCTACTACACACACAATGGTTTTTCGTTAGATGTAAGCTAAAATGCAGAGATTGATGATTTCAGTAGCAGAGCTATCTTTTAAAGAAAGAAAAGAGGAGTACTAGAAAAAGGGGCAGATTCCACTCAAGTTGGAAATTCGATTCAAAAAGTAGCGAGTAGCTGGTAAGCACACAAGCGTCATACCCAGGAATCAACATAGGCTGGGCAGCACATGCATCCCCAGACTTCATCATTGTCGACGACGGTAATGGCCACAACGGCCTCGATTTTTAAAGCTTTAGAGAAATGAAAATCGTTGGAGGAAACACCATCATTCTGATTCCCCTCAATGATTCCTGCAACACATGATTACAAGGGTAGCAAGAAAAAAGAACATAAAATAAATATAATGAACAGGGCTCCTAGTAAGACGTAGCTTTATCTCCCCGTTGTCATTGAAATCTTCATTACAAGAATTCTAGAGAAGGCTCTGCAAAAATGTAGGAATTCTACCAAAACCCTCAAAAATTTTGTTGAGGTAGCATTGTAAAAAATAATTGTGCAGAAAAACTGGATTGCACAAATAATCAAAGTAATGCAGAAGCAAATGGAACTTTTCAATTAATCTTGTTTAGATTTTTCTTTCACATGGGCACTTTGCAACATTAGTGTATGCAACCTCTAAGCATCTGTGAAAGGGACTTAAACAACCTAAACTACAATCCTACTGTGATTTGTGGTGCCTTTGTTCTCCTATCAAGAACAAATTTATAGGCCACCTCGGTTATCATAAGAGACCCAATGCCTACACGTAAAAAACACATTATCAAATATGAAGACCACATTGATGCATTAACCAACTCATAAAAATGTGTTAGTGGGTATGGTGGCCACTTTCATGCATTAACTAACCCATAAAATGCATTAGTGAATATGGTGGCCACTTTCATGCATTAACTAACTCATAAAATGCGTTACTAAGCATGGTGGCCACTTTCATGCATTAACTAATGCATAAAGTGCGTTAGTGGGTAATGCATGCTAAAATCTCCCACTTGGTCTTCATATTTAATCAAACCTAAAGTTCAAGAAATAAGTACATGAATCATGATGATAATTCATCTTAATGTAAGTATTATCTTCCATGTATTACAATGCATTATCTCTCAAACGTAATTCCTTATATGGTAACTTAATTTTATGAATAAGGCACGTTACTCATTCTAAGTCCTACCATATGTGTATTTTCTCTAATAACTATATGCGCAAACCATATGAGAAAATAGCACAAGTGAATAAGAGTTTCATTAAGATTGTAAATTGTACATACAACGAATTGCATTATGGAACCAAGTCCCATATGAACTACATGATCCTTAAATAACTTTGGTAGCATTACTTTTGTCAAAGAATTAGTTATCATTAATTCAATGCTTATATGCACAATGACGACTTTGTTTTCCTTAATGCATTCCCTTATGACTAAGTACTTGATGTCAATGTGTTTACTTCGACTACCACTCTTATTATTCTTAGCCATGAATACAGTAGCTGAATTGTCACAAAACATTCTTAATGGCCTAGATATAGAATCCACAATTCTAAGCCCTGATATGAAACTCTTTAGCCATACACCATGTGAAGTAGCCTCAAAACAAGAAACAAACTTTGCCTCCATGGTGGAAGTAGCAAGCAAAGTTTACTTTCCACTCCTCTAAGATATAGCTCCTCCAGGTGGCATAAAAACATAACCACATGTTAATTTCCATGAATCAACATAGCCAGCAAAGTCTAAGTCAGAGTAGCCAGTCACCTCCAAGGAGTCAGTTTGTTTATACATAAGCATGTAGTCTTTTGTACCTTAAAGGTACCTCATCACTTTCTTTGTAGCCCTCCAGTGGCCAATACTTAGATTACTCTAATATCTACCCAACATTCCCATAGCAAATGCAATGTCAAGTCTTGTGCAGACCTGAGCATACATAAGGCTTCCAACAGCTAAAGCATACAGAATGTTGCTCATCTAACTTTTCTCTAAATCATTCCTAGGGCACTAGTTCAAATTGAACCTGTCACCCTTCACAATGGGTGCTATACTTGGTGAACAATCTTTCATTCAAAACCTCTCTAAAACTTTATTAATATAAGTTTCCTACGATAGTCTTAGAATACATCTAGATCTATCCTTATGGATCTGTATGCCAATGACATAAGATGCCTCACCTATCCTTCATGTCGAAATTCTTAGAGAGAAAATGTTTCACCTCATATAGAAATCCATTATTATTGGTTGCAAGAAGGATGTCATCCACATATAGAACAAGGAAACATATTTTTCTCCCATTGACCTTTTAGTATATACATTGATCCATGATGTTTTCTTCAAAACCAAATGAAGTGATTATATCATGGAATTTTAAGTACCATTGATCGGATACCTGTTTCAATCCATATATGGATTTCTTGAGCTTGCATACCAATTGCTCACCATTACTAGAGGAAAATCCTTAAGGTTGTTTCATATAAACCTCTTCCTCTAGATCACCATTTAGGAATGTTGTTTTCACTTTTATTTGATGTAACTCAAGATCAAAATGGACAACCAATGTCATGACAATGCAAAGGGAGTCCTTCTTAGATATAGGATAAAAGGTCTCCTTGTAACCTGTTCCCTCTTTCTAAGTGAACCCTTTAGCAACAAGTATGGCCTTATATCTTAGAATGTTTCCTAATGAGTCTTTCTTAATCTTGAAGACCCACTTGCATCCAATGGCTTTTATACTATCAGACAACTTGACAAGATCCCGGACACCATTAGATGACATAGAGTTAATTTTATCTTTCATGATATCATACCACAAGTTAGATTCCTTATAACTCATGGCTTGTGAAAATGCTTCAAGATCATTTTCAACTCCTATGTTGTAGTTAGATTCCTATAAGTACACCATATAGTCACTAGGGACCGTTGATCACCTTACTATAGTAGATCTTCTTAATGCTAGTTCATCATTCTCTTGAGGATCATGATGTTCAACAAGTTGTTCAACATGTTCTAGTATCTGTTGTTTAGCTGGATCTACTACTTCTTAATCAGTAGTTTGTGAAACTTCAATGACTAGTTGTTGTTCAATACGCATTTATGCTATAGGCGTATTGTGCACAATAATCAATCTATCATTTGAAATAGTGAGTTGAATGTCTATATGATCTATCTCAGGAATAATGTTCCAAGATCTACTACTCTTACTAATCATGTCATTCTCAAGAAATTTAGCATTCCTTGATTCCACAAACCTAGTAGTATGTGATGGGAAATAAAAGTTGTATCCCTTAGACTATTCAGCATATCCAATGAAATACCCACTTATGGTCCTTCGGTCTAGCTTCTTTTCTTGTGGATTATAGAATCTTACTTCAGACAGGCATTCCCAAATGTGTATATGTCGCAAACTCAATTTCCAACCTTTCCATAATTCAAATGGTGTCTTTAAGATAGCCTCAGTTGGAACTCTATTTAATATATACACTGCCATCTTGAGAGCCTTAGTCCATAAGGACATAGGAAGCTTGAAGCTACTAAGCATACTCCACACCATGTCCAATAATGTTCGGTTTCTTCTTTTTGCCACACCATTCTGGTCTGGAGAACCAGGCATAGTGTACTTGGCAACAATCCCATGCTCTTGAAGAAACTTAGCAAATGGACTAGGCACTTATCCATCATCAATATATCTACCATAGTATTCACCACCTCTATCAAATCTCACTATCTTTATTTGCTTATTGCATTGTTTCTCTAGTTCAACCTTAAACACCTTAAATGCACCTAAAGCTTCACTCTTGTTATGAAGCAAGTAGAGATACATATATCATGAGTAATCATCAATAAAGGTAATGAAATACTTTTGACCATATGCATCCATATATGCACTACAAATATCTGTATGTATGATCTGTAATATGTCTAAACTCCTACTGGCACCTTTCTTTGACATATTAGTCGGCTTTCCCTTTATTCAGTCCACACAAGTATCAAAGTTAGTAAAATCTAGAGTACTAAGTACTCCATCATTTACTAATCTCTTTATTCTCTCAATAGAGATATGTCCTAATCTATGATGCCACAACATAGAGTATTTTTCATTCATAACACATCTCTTAACGCCAACATGAACATGCATAGGAGTATAAGAAGTTTCATTTTGTAAATTAATTTTGAAAAAACCATCTGTTAATGTACCATTTCCAATAAGTTCAAATCTACAATATAAACTAAATATAGTGTCTGAAAAATTAAAGGAAAATCCCAATGATACATGCCTTGAAATAGAAATTAAATTCCTTGAAAAACTTAGAATATAAAATGTCTTTTCCAATTCTAAAACAAAACCACTACTTAAAACTAATATGCATGTTCTGATTGCCTCCACATGTGAGTGCATCTTGTTGCCTGAATAGATGCATGACTCACTTTCCACTAGCTTTCTTAAGTTTTTCACCCCTACAAGGAATTGGTAACATGGATTGTAGAACTAGAATCAATCCACCATGTGTCATGGCCAACATCAATCATATTAGATTCAAAAAAAACAAGTGAGAGTTGAGTACCTTTCTTTTTAAGCCATTTCTGATATTTAGAATAATCCTTCTTTATGTGCCCTTTATTTTTGCAAAAAGAACATTTGGATTCTTTCTTAATATTAGCTTGTGCAGGTAATTTGACCTTCCACTTCCCTTTGGCTTGTCCTTTATTCTTTTCTTATCTTGCCAAATGCACACTCTCTTTCACTTCCATAGCAAGTCTCCCCTCTACTTGCACACACATGGTCATTAGTTCATTGATTGACCATTTATCCTTATGTGTGTTATAAGATATTTTAAAGGGTCTGTACTGTGGTGGAAGCATGTTTAAGATATAGGGCACAAGAAAATATTCTAACATCTCAACCTCAAGTGTTTTGAGTTGAGCCACTATATCCCTCATTTGCATGATGTGCTCATGCACACCACGAATTTTAATGAGCTTCATGGATGAGAATTTCATTATCAAGGTGTTGGCCAATGCCCTGTTTGATGACTCAAATTTTTCATTGATGGCCTTTAACAAAACGTGCACATTTTCATACTATTCCAATGAACCATGCATACCAACCGAGATCTTGGTTTTTATGATACATAGACGATTAGATTGCTTCCATTTTTCATAATTACCAATATCACCTGGACAGCTTATTGTTGTAACAACAGGTTGTTCATCCTCATGAATAGCATAATCAATGTCCATCCAACCTAAATGAAGAAGAATTCTCTCCTTCCACATCTTTTAATTATCATCCTTTAATTCAGGAATGTCACATTTAAAATCAGAGTAGCTTACAAGTTGTATAACTACATAATCAAACATGCTTATGTCACTAAATTTGAGGTTAAAATACCATTAGACATGTTTACCAATGTAAATCATGAAAAATATGAATCAAATGACATAAAATTGCCTGTGGACTAAATTTTAATTCAAACAGATTCATATATCCTTACGGTGAAACTATTAAATTATATTCCTTTTCTTAATCCTTGAGGGTAAATTAAGAAAAATAATTTAACATGTCATTCCAATTAATCATATTAAAAATAATAAAAAATCCTATGGGATAAATTTTATCATATTACATATGATTAATCATAATTTTTAATGTTGTGTATCATATGTGATCCAAAATCTCTTAGTACATAATTTTGCATAAGTAAAGATGTTGTTGTTACTCTCTAATTATACAAAATTATATAGATCACTTGTTATAATTCATATGTAGAAAAAATGCATACATATACAAAAATATCCATAAAATTGATAAATTACCAAATTCAACACAATATAAACATAATTCGTTCAATTATCCTAGCCCAAGGTGCCTAGGTGAAGGCCAGAGCGCCAAAACAAAACCCTATAAAATGATGCTAATTCATTGGCAGATATGAAAAAAACACCAGAAATTGTAATAACAATGATGAATGTTGGATACGCAAGTCGAAATAGAAAAAGCACATACATAATTCACAAAATCTAGCTATGCACAGAGGGAATAAACATTTGTTAGCCTTAAGACCACTCAAGTTAAACCAAATCATGCTCAACCTTTGAAAGCATTTACATAATGGTAGGCTATTACAGGACAACAATGTAAATAGTAGACTATCGCATGAAGAAAAATTGCAGACAGCACAACCAGACCAACTCTCCAAAACAACCAAGGAAAATATCCTCATTGCCATAGGAGTAATGGTTTCTATTTTCTAGTTCTACGATGCACAAGAATGCAACAAAATGTAAGAGTGAAATCTCTTTTACCAGGCAGAAACTAGAAGCAAGCAATCTTTCTCAAACTACAAAGCACAAAAATATTTAAAAAATGTTGTTTCTAGATTGCACCATCATTAAAAATCGCATCAAGACAGAGATCTAATGCTCCAATACCAAATGTAAGAAAATAATTGTGCAAAAAAATTGGATTGCACAAGTAATCAAAGTACAAAATGTGAAAGTAAATGGAACTAATCTCCAACCATTGATGCCTTTGATTAATCTTGTTTAGATTCTTCTTTCACACTGGCACTCTACAACAATGGTGTATGCAACCTCCAAGCGTCTATGAAAGGGACATAAACTACAATTTTGCTATGATTTGTGGTGCCTTTATTCTTCCATCAAGAATGAATTTATAGGCCACAGGATCGATTACCATACGAGACCCAATGCCCATGCGTAAAAAATGTGTTACCGAATATGGAGACCACATTGATGAGTTAACCAACTCATAAAAATGTGTTAGTGGATATGGTGGCCATTTTCACCCATTAACTAACCCATAAAATATGTTAGTGAATATGGTGGCCACTTTCATGCATTAACTAACCCATAAAATGCATTAGTAGGCATGGTGGCCACTTTCATGCATTAACTAATACATAAAGGACATTAGTAGGTAATGCATGCTACAAAACCCTAAAAAATGCTAACGAATTCTAGAGAAGGCTTTGCAAAAATGTAGGAATTCTACCAAAACTCTCAAAAAATTTGTTGAGGTAACATTTGAAAATTCACAGGTTCTTATCTTTGAAGATGTTGAAAAAAGAGGTGCACTGGCATACCAAGGAAGGAGGGCAGGAAGATTTTTGGGAAAAGACAATTGAAGATTATTTGTAAAATGGCTTGCTAAAGACATCAATTCAGCTACTTTATTTTAATCTGTGAGTTCATTCTTTTCCATTTTTTTTAGTTCCTTCGCTAATGCTTTAGATAGTATCATGCTTGACATTTAATTTTATGATTTTTCCTAGGTTTCTTTTATAGCTCTATTTTTGCGCAATATTAGACTCTTATTAAGATTTTCCATAGAAGAGTTTCTATTGTTGAAAAGCCTCAAGAGCAATTTAATAGTAATGTCTTAACAAAATTGTCTATTTTGAGCATAGAGGATTTAGGAAAATCTTTGGTATTTTGAGATGACTGAAATAATTTCATTATTTTAAAGTATATTTTCCTAGTATTTCAATCCTGAGATTGTCAAATTTTTTAAGGCTGTATTGCATACAATCTTTGACAACTATTAACTAGCCAAAATAGAGACTCATACTTTGTCGTTTGTGCAACAATTTTTGGTAATATAATAAGATTATCTTTATGAAATTACTTGTTGAGCTCAGAGGGTTTGGACAATCTATGGTTAGATTGAACTAGGATAGCTTTATTGCAAAGTGTTTCCTCATGTTAATCTATCATGCTTAGATATTTGAGATTTCATGCACATCTACTTTCTTTTCTTTCTCTTTCAAAGTCCATTGAATCTTGCTTTATTTCTAGTTTTCTTGTGAAATTTTCTCTATGAGGGAAATTAGGAGCAGATTGGTAAAATTATGCTTAAATGTTTTTGCAAAATTTTATTTGTTACAAGTAACGTACTATAGGGACTGTATAGACTAAGTAATTAAACAAAATAAGAATTTTCAACAACTCACAATATTTGACAAATTTAGCTGAATCTCTTTTATGATAGCTGATTATACTTTTATACACAACCCAATCATTTCAACATTTGCAACAGTAAACACATACGATTAATTTGTTTTATAACTACTGAGTGTATTTGGAAGTATCTAGGTCATGGTATTTCCAAAGACTAGTAAGCACCTAAATCCTATTTGAAGAACACCTTTGATCCTGTGACCACAAAGGTTACGAGACCCAAAGGCCACCAACATTGGCAGTTCCAAATGGTCACCAATAGTTCTTTTGGCACTAGAAGGAGGGAAATTTGTCATCTAAATTTATAAGCCTGATAGTCCTAGTGTGCCAATAATTATGTTGGCACTAGAAGGAGGGAAATAACATTTTTTTCTAAGTTCCTTATATTCAAAGAGATTGATAGTCCTAGCACACCAACAATTCTTTTATTGCTATGAGGGCTTAAAAATTAGATACTAATTTGGGTTCATGATCAAGCAAACTAATAGTTTGGAAGATTTCAAAGGTTCCAAAGAAATTCTTGATTATAAGACTGGTTACTCATTAGAGGTAGAATAGAAAAAGGTTGTTAATTTTGGAAAAAAGTAGTGGTGTAAAGACCAAAAGGATAAGAAGATCATCTCTTTTGTCTGGTTTATTAGTTTATAAGAGAAATTCAAAGCAATATAAGAGTTCAACGATCAAAAGGAATTCTAATAGGATGGCAAATTCTTGGCAAAGAGTTACATCATTAGGATTTTAAAACTACAACAATATCTCTAAGGTAGTTTACAAATATTTTCCTAAGCCTTTTATTACTAGGAATGCTTACTTAACTGAAGAGTACATTCACATATTTGAGTTAGGTTTAGCTCATGCAAATATTCAACATCAAGATCAAGCTTGTAGATTATTTGTGGCAAATCTAAAGGATATGGCTCAAATTTGGTATTCAAACTTACCAAGCAATAGTATCACAAGTTGGGAAGACATGAAAAGTATTTTTTTGGTCCAATTTGGTAATCATTTGGATCAAAAACTATATTGTGGGCTAGTACAAGCTAAGCAAGGAGTCAAATAGTCAATTAGAGATTTCAACATTAAGTTTTAACAAATTTGTGGACTCTTTCAAAGACAATATAGACCATCAAATGAAATTCTTTGGGATACTTATCTTAAGGTACTAAATCCTAATATTTCAATTTGGTTAAGGAGAACTCCAAACTTATTAACACTGAATGATTACTTTAGTGAAGCTATACAATTAAAAAAAAACTAGACTTGAATCATAAAGAGATTTTCATAACTCAAAAAAGAGAAGAGAAAATGATGATTCTTGTGCAAGATTTTACTCAACTTAAAGCATTACCAAAACCATCTCATATTAAGATAGAGCAAGGATGAGAAAGAAAAATATCTAATGAAGGAAAGTTAATGATAGACTTATCCAAAAAAATAGTAAAACTAAAAAAAGTTTTGGTAAAAGTTAAGATCAAGGAAAAAAAAGAAAAATAGGAAATATAAGCATCAAGATACTAAGTTAGTAGAAGACGAGGATGAAAATGATCTTGCCATGTCCAACTTCCTTGATATTGAATCTAATAATGAGTTATCTAGTGCTCATTATGCAAGCAAATCTTCTAATGGATCTAGTGATACCTCATCCCTATCATGTTCTGAAGAGGATATATCCTTAGATGAAAAGTGTAATAATAATGAGGAAAATGGATATAATCTTCAATAAAAAGAAAGATTAACTACTTCTAGGCCTCTAAATATCATTTTTGATTCATCTACTCAGAGAAAGATTTTTGAACCAAGTAGAAGAGAGAAAAATAAAAGTAAAGAAAATCAAGTAGAGCAAAGTACTCAAAATCAAACTCTTAATACATGGATGAAGAAACCAAGCTTTTATGGAGATGGAGAATATGTTTAATTGAAGATCTTAAATACGTCAAGGCTAATATCAACATATATATAAATTGCTATAGATAGGAGATCAAAAAAGAAAAGCTTTAGAGTTTATTAAAGGTAAAAATAGAGTTGGAGAATCAGAGCTAAGCTATGTATCTAACATTGACAAAACAACAAAAACTAGCTATGAGTGTACTCCTGAAAAGGAAGCTTCTCCTTTTCTTTTAACAATGAAGTTAAAGCACAAGTATCTTCACAATTTTTTAGTTGATTATGGAGCTACCTCTACTATCATGCCATTAACTATATGCAAAAAACTTAGTTTGATTCGTGAGCAATCCAATAAAAAAGATTGTTTAAGTGGACAAAATTAGAGTAAAGATTATGGGTCAACTACCCAATGTTCTATTGGAAATTGCTTCAAAACCCCATATCAAAAGTAGAGTAACTATTCAAGTAGTAGATATACCATATTCACATCGTCGTTTGTTAAATAGAAGTTAGAGTAAGAATTTCTCCAATTAAATATCAACAAATTATTCTCTTATATGGCTACCTTGGAAAGAAGAACCAAATCAAATTTACATATACAATGAACCTTTGATGAGCAAAGACATTACTTCGAATAGGAAGAATAAAGTTGTTAAAATAAGAGCTTTTGAAACCAAAATTTGCACACTTCAAGAAGTTGATAACTTGGAAAAATAGGAATCTCAAGATGAAAGAAAATGGGAACAATAGTTTGATGATTCTTGTAACTCCAAAGGTGCAGGGGCCAGAATAGTTCTAGTAAAGGATGATTCCCCAAAAATATTCAAAGCGATTTATCTATCTTTTCCTTATACTAACAACAAGGTTGAATATGAAGCTTTAAGTATTGGAATTAAAACAACATTGAAAAAACAAATCAAGATAATCACCATAAAAGAAGACTTAAGATTAGTTTGTGAACAAATTAAAGGTAATTGTGTAGTGAAAAGCTCATTCTTGTGATCCTATTAATAGCTTGTCTACAACATGCTAGATCAATTTCATCATCATAAAATAAAACATATAGGTAGAGAAGACAATTATATAGTGGATAATTTAGCAAAAGTAGCTTCAACATTAGATTTGAAAAAGATAGAAAAGTACGAAGGGGTGACAATTGAGAAAAAAACATCAACCATTAGTACCAAATAACATAAAGCATTTACAAGTATTCAGAGATGATGATCAATTACTTAGATTCTTGAGAAATAAATAATAATTTAAAAGTCAAATCATACCTGAAACAGCATTAAGGTTTAAGAAAAATTCCATTCCCAAAAAGGTGTTTGATTATGAACATGAGCTTAGCAAAAATTGGCTTCTCAGAAAAGATATACATAATCTAGATTATCAAGCTTATGAAGTAATGAATTTTGCATTTACTAAAGTACCAAAGATGTTAAATGTCACAAAGGAAAAGGATTCAATTTTCAAGCAAAATTTATTATTACTTCTAAAAAATAATTTGGAAAATTTTGGTTGGTCTTATGATGATCTAAAAACTTTTCAACTAGATCTAATGACACATAAAATTCCTTTGATGAATGATTGTAATATAGTTAAACAAAAATAAAGGAAATTTAATCCATCATTTGAGCCAGCTATAAAATTTGAGATCAAAAAGTTATTACAAGCTAGAATTCCATATCTAGTTTGATATTTGACATGGCTAGCTAACCTTGTTCCAATAAGAAAGATGAATGGTGATATTATGCTTTGTGTAGATTTCAGAAATTTGAATGAAGCCTCAAAAAAGATAAATACCCACTTTTTAGAATTTAAGAGATGTTGATTAAAGTATCAAGTTGTCAAGTATATTCTTTCCTAGATGGTTTTTCAGGATATAATCAGATCATGGTAGATAAGGGTGATAGATATAAAACAACATTTATCACCAAATGGGGAACTTTTGCTTACAAAAGAATTCCATTTGGGTTATCCAATGTTGGAGCTACTTTTCAAAGAGCAATGGATTTAGCCTTTAAAGGTTTATAGGCAAGTTCATTGAAGTTTATTTGGATAATATCACTATCTATGCAAAAAGGAAGAAAGATCATATTAGTCATCTTCAACAAGTTTCTAACAGATGTTGTAAGTTTGGTATTTCATTAAATCATAAGAAATGTATCTTTAGGATTAAATCTCAAAGTTTACTAGGACATGTAATCTGTCAAGAAGGAATTGCTATAGATAAATCCTGAATTCAAGAAATACATAATATTGAGCATCCTACAAGTAAGAAGTCAAGTCTCTTAGATCTTTCTTTGGAAAGATAAATTTTGTTAAAAAATTTATCCCTAAATTCACTAAAATTACTAAACCTTTGATGCATATGCTAAAGAAATATTTCCTAGTAGAGAAAACATCAAAATCAGAGAGAGCCTTAGTAGAAATTTAAAAACCCATTCAAAAAGCTCCATACTTGGTAAAACCAAAATTGAAAGAAGATTTCTGGTTATATGCTTTTGCTTCAAATGATTCAGTTGTTACTGTTTTAACTCAAAAAGATGAAGGTCAAGATGAACTAATTGGATTTTTTGGATATCATTTGAAAGGTTTAGAATTAAATTATTTAGACTTGGAAAAACAAACATTTGCAATCATTAAGGCACTTCAGCATCTCAAATATTACTTGGAAAGCATGTATTGAGAGCCTATTGTAAGGCAACTACCCATGGAGCATCTAGTGAAAGATTTTCTTACTTTGGATTTTAGATGAGTTTAGATTTCTCACTAGTGGACTTTCTATACATTCAAATGTTTGGAGAAACTTTTGTGAATGCACCACCCAAGCTAAGTTCCAAGGAGATTCCAATAAAGATGATTCTTAGGGAGAGACTTTCATGTTTTAAGACACAAAAGAAACTAGTTGGGGAAACTCTCAAAAATCAATAGTTAAATAATTGGATGAAAAAGATGTTGACCTTTTTGCATGTCAAAATGTTAAGGAAATGGAGTATAAGGATGTTCATCTATTTTTTGTGTTTACAAGAGTAAGAGCAAAGGACTCAATGACTTACAAGCAAACTTGAGATCACAAGGACTCAAGGAAGCATGGATGAATACTAAGAATTCAAGCAAATTGTGTATGTTTTTATTGAGGATGATTCTTGGATATTTTGGCATGTTTCAAAGTATTTCTAGCTCATTTTAATGATTCTATGAGATTATAAGATCTATGGGGACTTTTTTGGAGGCATCCAGAGGCTCCCAACATCAAAACAAATAGTTTCATTTTTGGCCCATATAGAAGAGACATCTTTCCCCTACCAAAGATGTCTTTCCAGTAGGTAGCATAGGCAAAGACATCTCTACAAAACATCAAACGTATTTCATGAAACAAATACATCTTTCTAGAATCAAGATCAATTTCAGAAAGATGCCTTCCATCAAACAAATATGTCTTTCTAGAATGTAGATTTCAAAAAAAAATGTCTTTCCCAAACAAAGACGTCTTCCTAGAATAGAAGGAAAATTTAGAAAGATATCTTAGGCATGAAAAAGATGCCTTCTTTGACCATTAGTGACCATTGCCTAGCCATTGCATAAGTTCCAAGATGGATTTAGAAACATGGTAGTTATAATAAGACATCATATGCATTGGGAAATATGCAAGATTATGTGTAATCATTGTACAATCATTTTGTGAATGATTGTAATCTTTGTTGATCTTCATTGTATCATCATTTGTTCATTGTAAAGTGTGTTGTACCTCAAAGTACAATGATGAGCAACGAATAGACCCTATCCCTAACCATATGAATCACTAAGTGTTCACACGCGATCCAGTCGAATTCTGTCGACTTATAACCTTCTAAGTACATTGGTCTCTAGGAAGTGAAACTAATCATTGCAATCATTGTCTTTCCAATTATACTTGTGAAATGCAAAGGTATGGTTAAGTTCAATTGA
Source organism: Gnetum montanum (assembly GCA_015680685.1). Classification (NCBI taxonomy): domain Eukaryota; kingdom Viridiplantae; phylum Streptophyta; class Gnetopsida; order Gnetales; family Gnetaceae; genus Gnetum; species Gnetum montanum. The sequence continues at coordinate 91,917 of MNCI01027046.1, forward strand.
GGCATATGATTTTTATCATTTTTTTTTGTTTTATGTTCTAAGTCACCTAAGAACAAAGAATAAAGAATAAAAGGTATTTAACTACTAATTTAATCTAACTAGCTAACATTTAACTAATCCTAACATAAGCATCTATTCCCACTTTTTGTACACATCCTAAACACATTTGACAATATTGGATTGCCAAACATTAAGCATTACTGAGATTACCAAATGCCAAGCGTATGCTCGAAGTGGTCGTACTTATGTGCCTAATTAGTCACTATTTAATCTAGCTTAGTCTATCTTAATTAATTACTTAATTACTTAAAACATTAAAAAAAATTGCTTAAAATATTTAATGCATAAAGGAAATAATTAATCTATTTCAAAGTGCTACAAGGTTTATCAAAAAGCTCATCTTTATTGTCGCACACATTGTCGTGCTTAGGTACAACAATGCTCGAATAAAGATCCGTACACTCTTTGACTCCTACTGCAGGTACTTAAAAAAATATTCTAACTTTTGAATGACAAAACTACAAGAAATTCACTACCACCATGAGACTTATGCCATAAATGTGATTGATGAGCACATATTTATAGGCAAAATAGAAAGCCCTATTGATGGGTAAATTTCAATGGGTCAAACCCTATGTCAACAAGATCATGTCATTAGCATCCCATCGATGCGGCCACCCAAACGACTCATCATACTCCCATGACTAAATGAAAACTTGTTCCTAAGTTCTTTGTAAAATTTTGAAAGGTATGAAATTATTGACACACAAAACAAACACACAAACTATAGAATAAAAAAGTAAGTGTCCAAAGTATATGGTTTTACAATGATTAGAATATTTTGATGTTTAGGACAACAAAATCGAACACTAGGATAAAATTGACAAACACAATTCCTCAGATGGTGTGAAGACATTGGAGAAGATCAAATGGTCCCAAGTGGTGAAGGCTCTACAGGCTTCAAAGGGCCTTCTCCTACTTCGCATGCATGTGATGGTTGAGGTGGTTATGGCTGTCCAGCAATAGCTACAACATTTGGTGAAAGACGAAAGGCATCTAACAGTGCCTTGATCTTTCCCTCCTTTCCCCTGGGATCATTCACAATCCACGCAACATCTCAAATGTGGGCTAGAGTGGGAACATCCTAGGGACAAGGCATTATCGAGAACAACTCCTTCATATTAACAAACCAAGTGGTAAAAAGTTTTTGTTCAACATTGAATGCCTTAAGAGCATTCTGCAACTCTTGGTAGTCATTAATCCCTTTGGCCAAGTTCTTAGTAGTGGATCTCTAATCAGTGAATTGTGACTTGAGAACCTTGAGTTTAGCATTAGCAATCTCAAGCTTTTGCTTGGTCTCCTTATGGGTTTTAAACTCTGCCTCATACAGCAAGTACAAGCTGGTCACTTACTTCTCCAACTCTAACCATGGTCATTTGACAATCAACATTGTTAGGTTTGCATAACAGAGATTGGCAAGTGAAACACCACAAATTTTGAGCTCCTGCAGTTCAATGGCAGATTTTTCTAAGTGTCAAAACTTGGGTAAAATTTTACTAAGTTTGGTATCACGTTGTGTAGCATAGATAGCGTAGCATACCTAAAGTCCTAATTTTTACAAAACTTCTCTAAGCCTACTTGCTATGCTCTCCAACATAGCCAGCGCAGCATACACTTCTATGGCCAGTCTACACAAATGTCAAGCCAGAAGTGGTCAAGGATCGCTTAGGATGGACCAAATAGTTTGGCATATTTTCTATCTCCCAGGTTTTCAAGCTCGCTACCCTCTCTAGTGTGCTTAGCTTGACACATGTTCTGATTGCTAGTTCACCCAAGCACCAAGCTAGAGTCTGTCAAAAGTGCTCAGTATGAAAAAAATAGTTTGGCAAATTTTCTATCTTTCAAGTTGTCACACTTTGCTACACTGCACAACGTAGCTAGCTTGACACAAGTTTCAGGGCCAAATTTTGCCTAAGTGTTGGATAAGGATCTGTCAAGCCAGCTCGACATGGAAGATGCATTTGGCAATTTTTTGACTTTTGAGGCTGTCAGTCCTACTACACCCCAGAGTGTGGTCAGCATGCTACAAAGAAACATTGCAAATTTTTTCAAATTTTATCAAAGTACTCATGCTACGCTCTACTATGTTGTGCAATGTAGATAGCGTGACAAATGTAGCAAGTCAAAATCTACAAAAAATTTTACTAAGTGTTCATGCTACACTCTACTACGTTATGCAGTGTAGCTAGCTTGACATGTGGAAAAAGCCTCCAGAAGTTTCTAGAACTTAGAATTTCCCTTCATTTTAGCTTTGACATCCCTCCTACAACCAAGATCAGTAGTTTGCCTTGCTTTTGCACCCCCCATTGATCCCCAAAATTGTTCCTATGCTTGACCCTACTCGAAAGAGGGGGAAGACGTAGTTCCAGAGTGTAGACTCTAAGTTGCATTTGTTTTGGAACTATTTGTAGGTACATGGTGGTCTCTCAGACTTTGGCATGTGTAGTTTAGGCAGTGTGGTCACAATTCGACAGTCTCTAGGTTCCCGTTCTTGTTCTGAAAAGCATAACACTTTGAGCATAATATGTCAGCATGACCTATTCACGCATGTGCCATAGCCACATGGTGTCCAGTCCACATCTCATGACAACCCTAGCTCTATAAATACCCTAACAATTAGCATTTTAGGGGTTGAAAAATCATTTGAGCATTCAACATTCGAGCATTCCTAGCATCTTCACTACTCCCACACCTAAGCACCCAAGCTTAACACCTTGGTAAGTACTGCAGTGCAATCTTCCCTTGCACCAGTAGAGCTTGACGACTACCAACCCAACAAGTCCAACCTTTCTTGTAGCTGCTAGTACCATGTTTGTGGCATCCCAGAGACTGTGATCACACTGCCACATTGCTGTTGTGCTTGTCTGACGCCACGTACTAGTTTCACATATTGTTCAATCAAAAGTTACATTCCCTGATCTTAGGGCAGTGTAGTTCTCCATCTAAACTCTTGTTCTATTTTATTTTAGCATTTTTTTCAAGTTTTTAGCATAATATTTTTGCATTTTTTCTACTATCAACATGCACTTACATATTCATGTTACTATTTTTTCGAGTTGAGACTCTACGTTTCGTTCTTTCTTGTTATTCCAGCTCCCACATGAAACTCATTAAAAAATCTTTTTACAAATGATTATTGTTACACCACATAAGTCCCTGTCTGATCGACCAGACCATTCAAGGCACCTCATTTTTGTTTCTCCCAGCACAACCCTCACACAGATTTGGGGTTAGTTTGTATGCCCGTGGTCCTCTTGGTGTTCCAGCCATCGATGTTTTCGGATGTCATAATTTTTGGCTGTAGAAGGAGGGCCTCCCACTCCTTCTATGTGAAAAGGGTAGTCTCATGTGCTTTTTACACCCCCATCACTAGCAGAAAGCTAGCATAGACATAACACACCTATGGACCTACCACAGTAGTAGCTAGATCATAGGCCAGCGTAGGAGTCGTCAACGTTCTAGTTGGTGCAGATTGGTCCCAGTTGGCGATTCCCCTAGAACCCCATAGGATGGAAAGTCCAAACTGTCCATTGTGTTAAACTTTGAGTGTTCTGTAGATTATGACAACCTAATGAGCATGATAGTCCCTCAAAGCGTGACAAGCGTAACACTAGACATAACCATTATTTCAGCATTTCCAAACTTAGCCATTTTTGGCCTATTCTTTACAGTTTTCATACTTAATTATCTTGTTTTAAAGTTTCTTGCACTTAAACATTTTTTACAAGCATCATTTTCTCTCACATCCTTCTTATGCAATGAAATTGAACCTATTTAACACCTCAGCTGCTACCTTGAGCATGGAGGTGGCTCACCCCATCCAACATATGGAAGATGTGGAGTAGCCACCTAGCCTTATGCGACCACAATGATAGTTTCTTAGACTATGACATCAATCACCTGAGCACCCGAGCTTGACAATGAATGGTACAATTTCCTATGTGCTAAGCTTTAGGTGGGCCTATCATTGGATCGCCAGGAAATGAAAACCAAGTGTAGTTTTGAGATTATCCACAAAAATGGAAGGGAGTTCCTTCCTACCTCAAATGCAGTGATACTACTCATTGAAAACTTCAAATGGATTTTGGATCAACTCGTTAGGGTGAGTGGGCCAAGAGAGTAGGACGTTGCATCAAACTATGATGAACCCATGCATGATGGGCAAAAGGAGTTTGAATCTCATTCCGATGGTGGCATCTCATTCTACGTATTAGTCGCACAGTCTACCTTTGTGTTCTTACTACACCAGTCACAGTCCTCTACCTTCTTTGAGGTAGCTATGACACTTCCATAACCCAAATCTTCGTTAGTGGTGGCTAACCACTAGGTCCTACCTACACAACAAAGTGTAGGGCCTTCTTCCTCCTTTCCTTTCATTATTTCTACGCAATCTATTCAGTCTTCATAGCCTACATTTGTGACACCAACACTACTATATGTGCATACCATATCCATATCGTAGCTGCACACAAGTCACATTCTTGTCATTCCCGCCATCTCAGTCCCACCACAAACAACAAACCCAACCTCAACTGTGTGGTGGGCCCCAACATCAATACCCATAGTATAATTATCACACGTGCTGCAATATATGCAGCAACAAACATATCAAGTGTCACACGTGGTGGCACAACCCACTATAGGGATGTGGGCCACTTCAACGACACCACCCATGGCACAACTAATGCAACCCTCTACAACATCCCTGAGTCTAGACCAAGCATTCTAGCTTATCCAAACTCTCATAGAGGAGGTCAGGCAGCTTAAAGTGGCCAACTCAGAAATGGTCCACGTAATGGACTTTTACCAAGATGATCCTATCAGTCCTGTAGTTCTTCCACTAATACTACCTCCTAGGGTTCCCCAGTTCACAAAATACAATGGTGAGGGTGACCCAAATGCTCACTTAGTGATTTTCCATTCTAAGTGCTTACTACTGCAAGTGTGGCCACACATGATTATCTACATCTTTTCCATGTCTCTGATTGGCAAAGCCCTCGACTAGTATCATGTGCTTCCTAGGGCTTCCATCTTAACTCTAGATGATTTGTTGAGCTAATTCATAACCCACTTCAAGTACAACTTGAAGCTAGAGGCCATGCTAGATCAGTTTATGAATGTTAAGAAAGGAGTGTTGGAACCAGTGCAAAAATTCATACAATGCTGGAGCACCTCCCTAAATGAGATTCATGAGCCAATCGCTGAAACCCACCTACTGGCCATTTTTAAGGATGCAGTAAATGATTTCATTAAATCAAAGCTATTCTATTTAGCCCCACGTTCCCTTAGCCAAGCTTTTGCTCAAACAAAGAGCATATAGGATGTGACGGAAGCTAGCAAGGACCCAACTTATGTAGCCTACAAGAATGCGCATGTAAAGAGAGAAGGAAAAGGGAAAAGCCAAGACAACCACCGTGGCAACTGTGGCTGATGAAACCAAGCCTAACAATAACAAGTAAGTGGCCAAGGCACCTAAGGCCTCAACCACCAACAACAAAGCATCAAGTTATGGCAACATAGAAATCAACCAACTTGCATCATCATCAGCCGCGGGGAAAACTCCCCCAAGGCCAAATATTGAGTGCAAGGATCACTCAAAATACACCCCTTTTATGATTAGGTTGTCAGAGCTTTTGGACCAACTGCTAAGTGCTGGCCGCATTCAGCACAAGAAATGTCAAAGGATGCATGAAAGCGCCATGAGAGGTACTACAAGGTCCTCCAAAACCCTTCCATGGCTATGCCCAATGAGCCTTTGGTACCCAAGAATTTTAGATTAGACTGGTTCTACAACTACCATCAATTGCACGGCCACAACACAAATTACTACCTAGCATTGAAGGATGATATCCAACGCATGATCGATCAAGGCAAGCTGGTCCTTGATGAAAGTAATCATGTCTGGCCAGAAAATCAATCCATAAAAGTTTATAAGGATCCATTAAACACTAACGATGTAGGATATATCATTAATGCTATCAACCTTGATGATGATGCAAAACCAACACATGAACTATTTGTGGTTCGTGTGCCCTCCAATGACATTGGGGCATTAACATCAACTAGGCCATAGGCCCCCTTCATCATTAAGGCACCACCTCGAGTGCCCATGACACCCTTTGTGGTTAGGGCCCCACAACATGTTACAGCAACAACAACCTAGACACCTTTTTTCATAAGGGTATCAAAACATGCTGATCCCCCATCTACCCAGGGTTCGGTGGTGGGCACTGCATCATGACCCACTCACCTGAAGAGACATGATGAGTGTCTAGCTAACAAGATGGCTAGGAAATGCACAGAGCTAGGTCCCCCTAAGCCTATCCCCTTGTCAGCCATAACCATGGCCACATCATCTAAGGCCACCAATGTAGACAAGCACATGCAACAAGCAAGCACCAAGGCTCAAAGGCCCACTACCCAACTAAGAGCTAAGTCTCCTCCTCAAGAAATTTTTCTCTTAGGATACATGGAGGAGATAAAAACCACCAAATAAGTTGATAGTGGAAAATATTTTCTAGATGCACTCACATAGGTCAAACAAGCTCTAAAACAAAAGAATACAACTTTGAGCTTGTATGACTTAATTATGACCTTCCCTACTCATCATCAGGCCTTGGTTCGCATGTTGGCATCCATTCCTATTAAGGAAGACATGCTAGCAAACAAGAAAGTTGTCCATGTAGTGATACTCCTGCCAACAACCAAAGAGCCAAGGTCAACACTGTTGATCTTTTGGTGATGAAGCAATCAAAGCTGACCTTGAGAAGGGTCAAGTAACCACTACTCCCATGTTCATAATGATTTTCATGGATTAGTACAAGATTTGAAGGGTGCATGTAGATGATGGGGCAGCAACCAACATTATCCCATTCCCCGTCATTGACAAGCTAGGCATGGTGGATCAAATCAGGCCAACAACAATGACCTATTTAAAATCCTTTAACAAGGCATGTGTGGTTGTCAAGGGGATAGTCATGATTGATTTTGTGGTAGGGGAAAAATTCCCCACTAACATAGAATTCATCATGGTTGAAGAGATGTCTAGATTCAACTTAATCTTAGGGAGGTCTTGGTGAGCCTAGCTACCAGCTATCTCTTCACCAATCCACCAAGAAATCCACTTGCCTTACGAGGGTGGGGAAGTGGTAATCTTTAGTGACAATGTAGCCCCTCTAATCAACAACAATGTAGACACTAAAAAAGGGTCGAACATGGAGATCTCTGAGGATACACCACTTGTTTGCAATGAAGGTCACTGTTGTTTGGTCAATGAAAAGCAATCAAAAAAGATGAGCAACCTCCAAGAGGAGGCTCTATGGGTAGAATTGCCCTTTTATACAGAAAATGATGGCCTAGGGGAGTACCGTCTAATACCCTCCAGGCCTTACGCACCGCCTAACCTGCATTGGGTTAGAAAACATCTATGCGACTAGGGCAAGTCCCTAATTCATCTTCCAGTCCAAGTTGTAGTTTGTGTTATGTTTAATTCTTGCATTAGTTATGGTTTTTTTTAACTTTATTTCATAAAAAAATGCAGCCTAAAATGACCTTAAACTATCATGTCGCTCAAAATGACCTTAAACTATCACACGGCCCACCAAGGCCTAAAACTGACAACCGACTTCCTTCTACACGATGGCCCGAAATGGCCTTAAACTAGCGATGGCCTGAAATAGCCTTAAAATAGTGATGGCCCTACCACCATGGCCTTAAACTAGCATGGGGCCCACAAGGGGCCTAATTACATCAACAAAAAAAAATCCTAAGTAAAATTATGAATTGAATTATAGGTTAAAATGATAAAATGAGAAGTAAATAAATGCCATGTTTTTCATTAAATCATGAGTCAAATACATAGTCTAAAGTTACATCATATCCAAAAAGACATAAAATTGCCCAACAATAGTGTTGCATCATAATTTGCATTATGATGGGAAGCTAAGGCTTTTCCCCTCCGACTTTATCCGCTACTCCACTAGGTCCCGCACCTTTACTTGGAGCCTACACAAAACAAAAATGAAATAATAAACTATTCAATAAATGAGATAATGTGCAAAACTATAATGAAATAAAATAGATAATAATAAAATAATTGAAATTGACCTTAGATGAGCCCACGTCCATGTCTGGGGGCATCCTATTAAGGCCAACCTTTAAGCGTAGGAGGATCTTGTCCTCTGACATGCGTGTCTAATCCTCCTCTCCCAAATCAACACCTGTGAGGGTCTTCTGTTTCTCCATGGTTGTCCATATGGGTTGCCTTGGCAAAAAGGTTGCAAAAGTGACCTCTCCAAAAGGGACACTAATCTCTCTTTCCAGGGACTCACTAACCACTAGATGGCTCACAAACATGTTGTAAGCCTGCTTTGCACTAATGGCATCAAGGAATATGTCTCGACATTAGCGCTCCATAGACTCATCCCTATACTTCTTGTGATAAGCTGTGCATTTCATCTTGTAATGATACTTGTGATTTTTCTGATTTTATCCCAATTCATATACTTTGGTCCTTCCAATCTTAGCTCTTCCAAGACAAGAGGTCCATCTACAAATGTTGTTCAATGACCTCATGAGTAGCCTCATTCTTGCCCAGCATGGCCAACTAGTACCTGGCATAGTCAATCATAGCCTTACGCTAGCTATCATCTGATTTTTCATGGGCTGCCAGGAAATCATAATGTGACTGCAAGTCTTCTAGCTTGGCTACCTAGTTCACCTTCTACTCCCAAAGCTCTTGGACTTGTTTTCAAAGCTCCTTGTTCACATGCCTACACTCCCACAATGATTGTGTAGAGTGAAGTGCACATTTTCTTACCTCATCGTATATACAACGAGGCACCTGCTCCACCTTAGGAGGGAACCCAGGCACAGCATCGACCTAGATTGCTCTTCTCGGGTCCCACTTAAGTCGCAACCTATTATCCTAAGTGGTGAAATATTAGTCATAAAACAAAAGAGAAAAAAAAGGAAAAGGAGGTAATGATAGTAAAATAAACATACCAATCTTAGGATCTATCTATTTAAGGTGGTTGATCATATCATCCACTACGCCTTACATGAAGGAGAACTTGTCTGGATTTTCTGCCCATGATTGTGAGTGGAAAGTGGATGTAAATTCAAGACACTTAGCAAAGGCATCACTCGTTGTAACATAAAGAATTTTAGGATTGTCAAAAAATACATAAAAATATAAAAATAATAAAAGTATATATGTAGAAAAAAAAAGAGGAAGGGTAACACAATGAAGATGGTGGTGCAAAGCCCCTATCCAGCAAGCCCTCAAGGGTGAGAGTGGAAAAATCACCCATATGCACATCATCAAACAAATTATCAAACTCACCATCCTCAAATTGCAACCCCTCTTCTTCAAGCTACCTCAATACTTTGGTAGCTTCCTCATCTTCCATGTGTCCCTTGGGTTGAGGGACATTGTCCTCTAAGGGCTACTCTTCTACTGCAGGGGTCCTCTTGCCTATGTTGCAAAAATATAAATTAGAATACTCAATAAAAAAATATAAATAATAATAATAAAATACACTAAATAGTGCATACTTACTAGCTAATTTTGATTATGCATCATGAAGTCTAAAGCATAACTTCTTGCCTCTTTCCTCAACCTCACGCATGGGCTCCTTCGAGGGGCAAGGCTTCTTGATTTGCATTGTTGACTTCACCATCTCAGCGATGAGTCATGCCCCCTTCTACATTACCTATGTTTGTAGGAGGTTCCTCTCCAACACTATCACATGCATGGTAGGATGGCCCCACATGGCCCTTGGTTGTCACTAAGAAAGACTCACCAATTATCTTTGGGGATCCTATGACCGAGTCATGTGGAACAAATGGCAGATCCATGGCTTGAAAATCTAGGTGTGATCTTGCACCATCCATAGCCCATTCTCACAGACCACCAAGAATTCTACAAACCTTCATAGACACACTACAAAGAAGGCAAAATGCATGTGGGATCGTGCCCTGAGGTTGTCACGAAGTTTGACAATTTTAGCTCGCAAGCTGTCAGCAAGGTATTTGGCCTAGTTATACTATGTCCCCTCCTCTATTACGTCTTTCATTATCCAAGCTTGCTCCACCCCAAGGACCTTTCCTTGAGAAAGCATCTTAGGAAATGCATGAGCCTTAAAGATAAGATAGAGGTGTTGGGCCACAAGCAATTTCACTTGCTTCATGGATATACCCTTGCAACCTTTCTCAGTGCCTAGCCACTCTTCAATGCCCTCTCTATGATTTAGCTCCTTATAAGTCTTCTCACCTACCAATAGACCTTTAGAGGAGATGCCAAAGAGATCCAAGAAGAGGTCATCCATGATCTTGAAGACCACCCGCACGTTATGAACTTGCATGTAAAAGTGATCGACACTCTCAGTGAAAGAGTTGACTAAGGCAATCATCTTTCGTATCAGGATGTTTGGGTTCACAGCCAAGAAAAGGTCCATGAGCCCAGCCCACTAAAGATTTTGGGTTATCCTTGCTAGGGCCTCATGGCACAACCAGCATTACGAACTATCAACCTCACCGTACTTGAAGAAGATATTAGCCTCATTGTACCCTGAAACAACCACTATAACCTCTTTGGACTTGGTTGCAACTACAATAAATAAAAGTAAAATTAGTAACATGATGAGGATATAAAGTCAAAGGTACATGAAACTAAATAGATGATATAACTTACATGGCACAAATGGTGTGCGGAACGATGGTAGTGGGACCGAAACCTCCTCTACACTTGGTATTCGAGATGCCCACTCAATATCCAACTAGCCAAGACTCTGGCACTTCTCATACGATTTGGAATACCTACTAGGGTATTTCACCAAATCTGCCTCATCTTGTCCTATAACGCCAGCATGCATATTCTCAGTGATGAGAATTCCTATAGGGTTTTTTGGACTAGGTCTAATATCCCCTCTCCATCATGGAAGCTGTTTGCATCAATAGAAAATCTAGCAATAGGAAAAAAGACAGTTAGCATCCTAAGTCATGAAACAATTGGTAGTGTAAAAAAATCACAATAGGGCTCACCCTCTAGCATAGTAAACCATCCTAGGTGAGTTCTAGAAGGTTGTGTACACACGACAAGCAAGAAATACGATGTTGTATTTGTGCTAGCATTGAAACTTGGGCATCTCCCAGATCCAAGACAAGAGCCTAAGGCCTTTTGGGCGTTGGCTTGAGCTCCCTGCCCCTTTGCCTTTAGTAGGTTCATCTTACATAAATTTCAAGATGTGTTGATTTTCCCCAAGCAACAACATCTCAACTATGATACCTGCTACTTTAGCTAACAAGTGTAACCATATGATCACACTGAAGTGAAAAAGTAGGAATTCTAAGAATTCCTGTGCACCCTCCTAAAACCAAACTACCTAGTGTCCCACACATGCATGTGGTGCAAGAACATTTGACACGAGATCACTCATACAACACAAAATCCCCACCAGTTCAACCATGATGAGGGCAGGTTTCAACAAGATCCTACAATGCCACAATAATTAAAGCATTAGTATTGGAAAAAGGGAACAAAAATAATAAAAAGTAATAGACAAATGATGCATGAAATAAGATAAAAGGAAAATAAAAGTTATTACGTACAACATAATTAACTTTTCCCCAAGCCCCATAGGGAAGAACATTGGCACCACCATCTAACATGCTTGGTTCCAAATGGAGCACAACATTAACACTTACATTTTTTCTAAATGTTACAATATTAAAGAAAATATCAAAAAATTTCTAACTATTGATCACACTCCCTGCAAAGTGTGACAATTGCAAACCCAAAAATTTTCTAACTGTTGGTCACGCTCCCCACAAAGCGTGACACTTTCCAACCAAAATTTTTTCCAAGTGTTGGACATGTTGCCAGGGAGCATGACAACTATAGAGTTACTAACAAAGAGTTCAAAAAATTTTCCAAGTATCAATCACACTACTAGGGAGTGTGAAAACTACAGAACTTGCAAAATATTTATAAGTGTCGAGCGTAGCAAGGTCAAAATATTTTCTAAATTTTTGTCACGCTCTCAAGAACACTCAAGCATGACAAACATGACCTTGGACTACCTTGGCCGAGTTCCATGCCATGATGTAGGACACCAAAAAATCTTGTACTGTGATGTGATGCGGGATGCTCATGAAACCCCTATTCCATGCTACGATGTGGGATGCCAAAGAAAATCATGTTCCATCCTGCAATGCAGGACACACAGGAAACCCTTGTTCCACGGCATGGGACACCAAGAACCCCTATTTTGCACTGTGGCGCAACACGTTCACAAACTTTTGACAACAAAACAAAATAGAAAAAAAAGGGGGGGCAAAAGAAAGGAAAAAGAAATGCACAATGCACACTCTCTCCCTGGCTGTGGCAGAGTAGCTATGGCCACGGCGGTAGTCGTCCCTACCCATGGCAAGTTGCCTTTTAGACACCCAAAATCCCAAAACCCAAAGCCCAAACATGTGGGAAGGCAAGAAGAGAACAAGATCACAAGGGTGAAGCATGACAACTTACTTGGTTGATGGCATCTCTTGGTGTTCCTCAACGTGCACCCTGGGAATACACCATAGGGTGCACTTACCTTCGTCAACGTTGGTGAGGCCACGGTGTCTCCATTCACTCCTACATGCCATCTTTAGCTGCTACGCTCTAGCTTTCCTGTTGTCACAGTCTAGCTCCCCCTTTGGCTACTATGCTCTACCTTGCTTATGCTACGCTTAGATGATTATTGGCTCTAACGGTAAAAATGATAGGTTTACTATGTGTAAAACCTATATTTATACTCTTCAAGATCAAATGACACATCACCCTCCTGAGACGTTCCATGTCCTGCCAATAACACGGGATGAGTGTAACACCCAAAGTTAGAAAAATTTTCAAACATTTTTACTTTCCTACACTTAGAAACTTTTTTACATTTTTTCTACATGCTTGATAAACATTTATCTCGGTCCCACATTTCAAACCTTTCAAGCTTTGCTTAGGTTTACACCCCACGCATAGTCTATGGTCTGCTACAACCTTAAATTGGCAATTTTATGGTGAATTTTATGGCAATTTTATAGCAATATATATATATATACAAATCATTTTACATACTGCATGGTTAATTAAGTTGTCATATCATTGCCTTCCCTATTATATGCATTTTTCTTTATTAAAATAGATGTGGACAGATCTTTATTTGAGCACTATGTACCTAAGCACACCTTATGTACGACAATAAAGACAAGCTCTTTGATTCATCCTTGTAGCACTTGAGATTTATTTTCTTACACATTTGTTTTATTTTATTTTCTTATGCATTTATTTTATTTTATTTTATTTTATGCACTTTGCATTTCTTTTATTAGCACAGAAATTCATTTTGATCAATTAAGAAAATTGTTAAATTACACAAACACGACCACGTCTAGCATGCGTGTAATGCTTGGTAACCCAGTAACGATTAGCGTTTGGTAATCCCAATAGTGGTGCACGGTTTAGGATGTGTATGGCAAGTGGGAATGGATGCTGGTGTTAGTATTAGTTACAACTTAGTTAATGATTAGTTAAGTTAAATTAGTCACTTAGTTACCTCTCTCCTTCCCTACTAGCACAGGACATAAAAACATAAAAGCTATAAAAATCATATGCCTTAAGCTTACCTAACTATACAATCGTGACATACAGGTAAGCTTGGGAAGATAAGGATCAACCAACCGGTCCTTGTTCCACAAGGGTGCATAAGCACTTAGTCCTTGGAATTTGACTAAATCATGCGTGAAACGCTCGTATTCGTATGGTTGAGCATAGGGGTACCTCGCTGCTCATCATTGGTGCCATTTTCAGGGACTTAGTTGTTTGTGCGCTAACTAGAACATAGGAAATCATTCACATCATTGGAACAAATCCTTAGGGTTGGTTGAGAAAATAATAAACAAGATTACATTGCACACTAAATAGACAAGTATGTCTCCTTCTTCATACGAAAGCGCCTCACCACCTAGGTCTAAAATCAGAAACAGTCGACGGTGTAATACACATGACGTTGATCCACCAGCCCCTCAACAAGTTCGAGTGGTATATATTCATCTCAATGAGTATATACCAAACTTCACCTTTATCCTCCATAAAGATGAACAACTGTGTTGGTGAGACTTAGAAGGTAACATAGTGTTACCTCCCGATCATTCAGTCCCGAGCATGCTTCTTCATGCTCTCACACGAATTGGCATGCTGCACTTACATGCAGAATACATTATGCAAGACCATGACTCGAGAGAATACCATCCTACAAAGGCACAACATGAAAGGGACTTGCAATAGGAGAGACATCATAAGTCTTTGAAGGGTAAGTGGTCCTAGGATGCCCCACATGTCTTAAGCAAAAATGAGGGTGGTGAACCTACCTCAGGTAGTCGTCCACACAACAATGTTCCTCCCCTTGACTTTGGACAAGGGGTTGTGTATCAGAACCTTTATTTTACTATTCATAACCTGTAGCAACCGAAAACATCGGTGGCTGGAAAACATCGACGGGTCATCGGTCGTTGATAGTCTTAACCCCGTTTCCGTAGGAGGGTTGTGCTGAATGGAATGGAAATGGGGCACCCTAAACGGTCTGGTCGATCAGATAGGGACTTAGTCGGTGTCAATATAACCTTTTGCAACATGTGATTTGAAAGCAAATTTTATAGCATAAAAATGATATTTTAAACATAAACGATGCAACAATGTAAAATGCGATGATAAACAGGAAAGCAAAGTAGGATGCAGTTAGGGAAATGCACCGCTTCAAGATTATGACTTTACTATGTCGAGGTGGATACAATCGGTTGTGTGATGCCGAGAAGCGCAAAGATCTCAAAAGTAACCAAGGTGCTCAGAGCAAGGCAGTTGGATACTTGAACATGAACTTGGGAGTCAACAATGCAGAATGCTACCAAGATGGTAAGGGAAAGCTAAAAAAAATGCCAAATGGGAGTGCTAACTGCTTATAATGTCAAACAGAAAGCTTACAGTGCTCAAAGTTACAGTGCTAACTTTTTCTTGTTAGCCAACAAAATTGTTAACTAACCAGATTGCCAAAAGACTCGAGCCTAGGGGATCGAAAAGCTAAAAATACTAAAAAAGCTAGGGTACCAAAGAGTCCTAGAGAGAGAGAGAGAGTCCCAAAGTGCCAAGGTGCCAAAGAGTCAGGGAGCCAAAGTGCCCAGGTGCCATAGTGCCAGAGTGCTAGGGTGAGACTAAGCATCACTCATCGGGGTATTTATAGGACCAAGGGCACACAAAAGATGCTATTTGGATGCCATGTGCCTTGGAATTATGCTGACCTGTCTATGCTGCACATGCTTGCATGATCGTTGGGCAAGCCTGCCATGCCGTAATTACAAACCTGCCGCGTTGTAATTGCACTGTCAAAGCAATGGTGCAATTAGGTGAGGTGCATTGATGTCATGTAACCACTTGCCACCTTGCTATGCTTTGTAGCGTAGGATGTTTGGCGTGGCATGGCATTTTTTCATGCTGTGCTACGCTATGCAGTGTAGCATAGCCTCCGGTTCGAAGCAAAAAATTTGTGTTATGTCCTACTGCATGTGTTGAAAACCTTTGCAATATTGTGACTATTGGTTGCAGATTTGCTACGCTACGTAGCGTATCATAGCGTAGCAATTGTCCTTAGTCGCAAAAATGTCGCCAATCTACAAACTTTGCCCTTTGCACTGCAAAGCTTGCAAACTTGCCGATCCCACCCTTTGAGATGCCTTCTGTCACATTCACAGAATTGCTACGCCTTGTTGCGCCATGTAGCTTAGCGTAGTGTAGCAGCAAACATGACCTATTTTTGGCCAAGTTCATCACTTTCTGATGGAAGGAGACACTACTGACGGACTTGAAGTCGGGCGAAGGGGGCTAACCATCCAGCTTTTGCTACGCTGCGTAGCACAGCATAGCGTAGCATTTTGATCCTGCAAGCCTCTTCTGAAGTCTACTATGCTACATAGCGTAGCGTAGCATAGCAAAACTCCTTAACTTAGAAAACTTGCTGAAGCATTTTGTGCATTCTAAGCACTGCTCCTAAGCACACTGTTAGCTAGATGAACTACTCAGGTGAACAGGCTAGAGAATCTGTTTAGCTTGTTGACACCTAGGACAGTAGAACTTGCCAAACTGGACAGTCTAAACATCAAAGCATCCATCTCCTGAAGAACTACCGTAAAGGCTGCGCGATTTGCAAAGACCTGGTGAAGCAAGCATATCTTCGAATTTTGGGGTGTTTCATTGGCCCCTCTTTGTCGACGTCTAGAGGACGGGCTCGAGAGACATTGACAAAGAATAAAAAATACCACAAAAGACATGACATTAACATTAACTCTCGATGATCGTCAAGACGTCGCTTGGCTGCGCTTGAGAGTGAAAGGGCGAAGCAGGGAGGAAGGAGGTTTAGGAAAAGGGTAAAGATGAGGTTTAGCAGAGTCCCTCATCGGAGTGCTCATGAGGGAGTCATTCGCATTTTCATCCTTACTTTCGCTGGCCTTTGACCTCCTGTAGGACAAATGTTCCTTTCCCAAGATGAGCTGTGTTACATCCAACTGGAGTTTTGACCTGCCTAAAGATGTTTCCCATGCGGTGAGCTGTGTTACGCACATCATGGAATTTGCACCCTAAAGTAGCCAAGCTAGTCAAGGCACTCACTTCACGACGTTGTAGCATTTGCTGTTGTGGCAAGGCATACTCTCGGTCGCATCCTGTAAGCACGACAAAGAGAAAAACAACCAAGATGCGAGGCGAGTGTGAAGGTCTTGCATGCTACAGACATTGTTGAAGCTCTTGGACATCCGTGCTGGTGCACGATGTCCAAAGTAGGAAGGCCAGGAGCGGCCTTGGCAGCACCGTTGCGGTGGAGTTGGCGTCAAAGGTGCCAGGAGCTACTGTGAGTGCAGATGCTCTGGAATCCTTGCCAAAGGCATGCATTCTCAGTTCAGCTATGGGATCAGCTACCACATAGCTAAACCTCATTTGAGCCGAGGCGTTGGCAAGGAGCTAGAGGGTAACAATATTGTGGCTAGGCCACAATACTGCTGAAACTCCAATGGCGGGCATTAGCCAAGGAACTACCATCAGGGCGATGGGTCGTGGTGACAGTAGGTCCGAAGGATCAGCACGATGCCAAGGCTGGCGGCATCACATACGTTCCAGATTGTGTTCCTAGTGCATCATGAAATACGTTTTGCAGCTGCAACGTCCGACCCACATGTCAGCACTGTGCACGTTCATTCGATGTGTACTTGGCGCAAATGCATGCTAAGGATGTGACGCGAACCCAGTTTAAGGTCCTAATAGACCGTGTGCTAGTTTAGGGTCTCAGCGGACTGTTGTGCTAGTTTAAGATCCCAACAGATCGTACATGCCAGTTTAACATCATAGCGAACTAGCTGTGCGAGTTTTATGTCGTAGCGAACGCTATTCGTTGTTGCCAGTTTATCGTCATAGCAGACGCTGCTCATTGTTGCTAATTTATCGTCGTAGCAGATGCTGCTCATTGTTGCCAATTTATTGTCATAGCAGATACTGCTCGTTGTTGCCAGATTATCGTCGTAGCAAACACTACTCGTTGTTGCCAGTTTATCATCGTAGTGGACGCTGCTCGTCATTGTCAGTTTATTGTCGTAGCAGACGCTGCTTGTTGTTGCTATTTTATTATCGTAGTGAATGCTACTCATCATTGCCAGTTTATCGTCATAGCGGATGCTGCTCGTTGTTGCCAGTTTATCGTCATAGCGGACGCTGCTAGTTTTTGCCATTTTATGGTCGTAGCGGACGCTGCTCATTGTTGCCAGTTTATCATCATAGCAGACGCT
The DNA here is from genome assembly GCA_015680685.1 of Gnetum montanum. Lineage (NCBI taxonomy): Eukaryota > Viridiplantae > Streptophyta > Gnetopsida > Gnetales > Gnetaceae > Gnetum > Gnetum montanum. The sequence goes on from MNCI01027046.1 coordinate 109,836, forward strand.
ACTCATTGTTACTAGTTTATTGTCATAACAGATGCTTCTTGTCGTCTTCACGCTTCAGATGTACTATGGCTTGAGGTACGAGTGATTCACCGAGTTGGCGAACTCATTGCCATCCATGTCCGCTAGCTTGAAGGCTCCATTCCTGAAGGCTTTAGTGACCATGTAAGGGCCTTCCCAATTGGCTGAGAATTTTCTCACATGCTCATAGACATCTTTGAGGATGAGGTCTCCCTTCTGTACTGGCCATCGATGTGGGTCTACACGGTGCTTTTGTTGTTTCTTGCTCTGGTAGTGCTCTATGCAGCTCAGTGTCTATACATGCTCTTCCTCTATTGAGTCGAGGTCGATGATCTATGACTTGTTGTTCTGGGCTTCGCTCACGACACCTGAGAGGATCATTCAGAGTGATGGTACCTACAACTCAAGAGGCAACACAGCTTCAAATCCATAAACAAGACTGTAAGGGATCTTACTTGTCGCGGTTCTGCATGTCGTTCTGTAGGCCCATAGAACATAGAGGATTTGCTCGTGCCACTGCCTCTTACTATTGCTAAGCATTTACTTCAGCAAGTTGATGATGAACTTATTTAGAGCCTCAGCCTATCCGTTTGCCTATGGGTAATACGAGGAGAAGAATGATTGCCTAATGCCTAGATTGCTACAAAAGGTTCAGGTTTTTATACTACTGAATTGTGGCCCATTGTCGATTACAATAGTCATTGGAAGTCTAAACCTTGTCACGATGTTGTCCAGGATGAAGTGGCAGATCTGCTGAGACGTTGTCTTCTTCAGGGGGATGGCTTCCACCCACTTAGTAAAATACTCGATGACAGTGATAATGAGGCTATGCCCCGCGGAGGACTTAGGCGTGATAGGTCCTATGAGGTCTAGTCCCCATTGTTGGAAAGGCCACGTGATTTGCATTAGGTGTAGCTTTGTAGGTGAAACGTGTATGAGATTTTCATATCTCTGGCACGTGTCACACGTCTTAACTTTTGACAGGCATTCACGCTCCATGTGCGGCCAATAGTACCCTAGGCATCTGATTTTTGCAACCATAGCCCTAGGTGCTATGTGTCTGCCACACAGTCCCTCATGCACTTCATTAACTACCTTCTATGCCTGCTCCCCACCCATGCATGCCAGAAATATCCCGTCATAGGAGCATCGGCACAGGGTGTCATTTCCCATGAGCGTATATTGCTGTGCACACTTACGTATTGCATCTCTCTGGGTAGATGTTAGTCCGCTTGGGGGTTCGCTGTGTTGTAGGTAGGCTTTAATGTTAGCATAGCACTCCTAGGTATTCGCAGCACTGATAAAGGCTGCGTGTGCTGCTTGAGTGATAGGCTTAGTACATTCAACAATCAAAGTTGGCAAACTTGCAAATGAGTGTAGTGGAATGTTTAGTGCAAGGGTGGCTAAGGCATCTGCCATGGTATTGTCATTGCGTGGCATATGTTGCACATCTATGGTTGCAAATTGCTAAAGTAGGCTCTTTGCTAGATCGCAGTAGGGTTGCAAGTGCATAGCTTTGCAGGCATAGACCCCGGTGGTCTAATTCACAACTAGTTGTGAATCCCTGCGAATCACCAATTGTTGTATGCATAGTATTTGGGTAGCTAAGAGGCCTTTGAGTAGCCCCTCATACTCTGCCACGTTGTTGGTGCAGGGGAATACAAAATGATAAGTGAACGGGTACATTTCCTCAGAGGGAAACGTAATGATGGTAGCTGCACTACCTCCTCGCGTGGTTGAAGCACCGTCAAAGTGTAAAGTAGCTTCCAAGTGTGATGGGACGATGTTGATAGTGCCAACATGCTCATCTGGGAATTTGGGATCTATGGTTGCGTGGTCATCGACGGGTGAGGCTGTAAGTTGTGTTGCTATGGCTTGACCTTTAGTCAACGACTGGCTTACATAATGTAGGTCAAACTCCATGGTTATTGCTTTCCATCGGGCTATCCTGCTACTTTCATACAGGTTGTTAGTGATAGCCCAGAGTATGTTGCTTTTGCAAATGATGTTGACTACACTGCGAAATAGATAGTGCCTCCACATTTTTACAGCAAATACTAAGGCAAGGCAATGTCTTTCTACTTCGTTGTAATTCTCCTCGTGCGCTATTAATGCATGACTCAGATAATACACTGGTATCTCAGATCTGTCATCTCGTTTCTGACATAGCAGTGCTACGATAGATGTGTCGGAGGTGGCAAGGTATATGAAGAAAGGCTTATCTTTCTGCGGTAGATGCACAGTTGGGAGGTGCAAAATCTCTTTCTTCAAGTCATCGAAGGCTTGTTGACACTGGGTTGCCCATTTGAAGTTAACCCCTTTCTTTAGAAGGTGTTGCATGGGGTGTAACTTGTCAGTCAACTTTGCTATAAACCTTTGGATAAACTGTACCCTACCTTGGAAGCCACGTAACTCCTTAAGGTTTGCAGGAGGTGCCAGGTTGACGATGGCCTTGACTTTGTCAGGGTCCACCCGTATTCCGACCTTCTATACTATGAATCCTAACATGCGTCCAATTTTTACCCCGAAGACACATTTCTTAGGATTAAGGCATAGATCATGCATTTGACAACACTTTAGGACTATCGCTAGACTACATGGGTGATCAGCTGCCTCCTTGGACTTGACTGCTACATCATCCACATAGTCGTCTAACATTTCTTGGATGTAGTCACTGAAGATGTAATTCATGGCTCGTTGGTAGGTTGCCCTAGCGTTCTTGAGCCCAAAAGGCATCATGGTGTAATAGAAGGTACCCCATGGGGTCATGAAGGTTATTGTTAGTTGATGCTCCGGGTTGATGAAAATATGGTTGTAGCCAGAGAAGCGATCCATGAAGGATAATAGAGCATGACTAGCCGTAGCGTAGATGAGTTGATCAATGCTTGGAAGTGGGAAATCGTCCTTGATCGTTGCTTTGTTCAAATCCAAAAAGTCTATAAAAATTCATATTCCTCTCATTTTCTTGGAAACTATGATGATGTTCGACACCCATTCCGAATAATCAACTGCACGGATGAAACCAGCTTGGTATAGCTTGGCAATTTCCTCTCACAGCTAGTGCAATTTCTAGCTTGATCTTACGAGCCTTTTGCTTGACTGCCTTCATGTGCGGGTCTAGGACGATGTTGTGCTATATCAACCTCGGATCTAAACCCGGCATGTTGTTGTATGACCATGTGAAGACTTTGATGTTGTCTCGCAAAATCTAGGAGGGGGCTAAGTTTTAAAGTTCTGACTTCCCCCTTGGACGTGATCATAGGCATCTCAACAAGAGGGTCCTCAGTCACATCCCCAACCTCCAAATCTAGAGTTTGAACCAGATGCTCGGGCCATTCTGGGGATGTTTCTAAAGACACTATGGTGCTAGCTGTATCTGATACCCAGTCGATCAGGTCAGGGTTCAATTGTCTTGCGAGCTTGCCATGTGGACCTGCTAAAGCTAAAGGCATGGAGAAATTGCGATGGATTTCTATTTTTTTCTTAACCTATCAAGATGAGATGAAAGCCAGGTTAAGAGGCACCTGTCGATAGTAATCGTGTATAGTGAAAACTTGCAAAGTAATGACAAGATGTAACTAGTGAAGTATAATGTAAAGGTTAAAATTTTTCCAATTTAAAGTCATGGTAGACCGTTATGGCATGGAGATGCAGAGCTGCTAAAATAGGAAATGTAAAACTATCGATGTGAGACGTGAAACTACTAAAAAGAAAATGTGAAACTGCCAATGCAAAAACGTGAGATTGCTAGTTTAGCATCATTGCGGATTGCAAATGTATAATAGGTCAAAAATGCTAGTTTAAGGTCTTTTCAGATCATTAAAGTCACTGCTATGCTAGGATTGCTAGTTTCAGGTCTTTTCAAACCACAAAAGTTACAACTGCACTGGGATTGCTAGTTTAAGGTCTTTTCGGACCGATAAAGGTGCCACTACGCTACAATTATTAGTTTAAGGTCTTTTCAGACCGATAAAATCAAAAATATATTTTTTCATTTTTCAAGAATGCAAACAGTTAGCTTGGAGCGTGTCAAGGTTTTAATGCCAACAGTGCTATGATGTTGTGGCGAGCATGCTACACTGTACAGTGCACTTCGCATTAAATGAAGAGAGAGAGCAACAAGTTTCCCTTTTTTACCATTACGACCATAAATAGGGATTAAACCCTGGTAAGCTTGTCATTCTCACTATAAGAGTGAAAAGTCCATATTTAGAGCACAAAACAATTCTGGAGTGCAGAGCGATTCTGCTAACAGCGAGTAAGGTAGTTTTTTGCATCGCGATGAGGAAAAGTCTGCAAGCAAGATAATGGCTCCAAAGAAGGAACGCATGAATTTGGCACTTGCAAAGGTCGAGGAGGTGAAGAAAACCCTAGGGCGCGTGACACAAGCCATTAACCCGGTAGGCTGCCATGCTCCTTTTGCTATTTCATGATTCTATTATCATTTTTTGCTTCTATTTTCTGCTTTCATTTTGTATCCTAGTCTTAGCCATCTGGGTTTTCTGTCATCACGTTGTGGCCTTTGCATCACCGCTGATGTCATTTTAGCTACGGTGGATGCAGAAATGCTACACCATAATTACATGCAAGGTCGCTTAAATCTCCATTGCTGCAATTGTCATAACTACGGGGGTTTGGAAAATTTAAGTTACTTGGCTTTTGAATGGCATGACGTAGGACCCTGAGGAGGGTTGGGCCATGCGTGATGTGATAGTGCGACACATGTTCTATCAGGGCATATTGTTAATCACCCTGTTAAGGTTAATTGCTCTATTGCTATGCTAGGCTACTTTCGCTGCACTATTACTTTCATGTTCTTGCTACGCTATGTGTGGGAAGAGGGTCATGCTATGCTATATGCATGAATTGCTAGGTATTGCTATGTTGCATGCACATTGCACTTAGACATGATGCTAACGTTTGCTGGTTGTGTTGTACAAGATGGGGCTAAGGCTCATTTTGATTATCTTAGAAATTGCAGGGGTCCTGTGTCACGCAAGAAAACCTATGGCCAATGCTCCTCCTCCCCAGATATGTGTGGGGGAGTGGGGAGTCTAGTTCAGGAAAGGAGCACAGGAGTTCCTACAATACCTCCTTGACCACTTCAGTGTGATCGTTTGGTCATACCTAGAGGAGGAGGCAGCCGTCATAACCAAAGCCATATTGCTTAGGGCAAGCTGGGGCATCCTGAGGTTTTTGATGGATGGGGCAATCATGAGCAGGCAAGGAGAAGGATCTAGTCAATGCCCCACAAGGTTAAGGCGTTTGGCCTGGATCTAGAATATTCCTAAGTACAGCTACTACCATCGTTTCAACACATTGTTTGTTGCACGTTATATGGCAACGTGCTTCCAAAACCCACCAGGAACTATCTACTATGCTAGTGGGTGAGTTTTGCAGCCTTGTTCCATGGTGTTGTGAGATGCTTGTCATATTGGCCAAATGCTAACAGTATGTTTTTGCTACCAGGTTCTACATCAACAAGGACGGGGTTCACGATCGACCAGGTCTGCTGACTACAGCACATATAGCCCTACAGGAGTTCTCTTCTGCTGAGAACCTGCATGCAGGTGTGATCGGTCAATGTAGGGGTGAATACCGCACCTACCCATACCTATACCCCATTCCCTACAATCAGTGCAAGGGGGCTGGTTGGCTAGATGAGGAGTGGGTAGAGCCCTTCAAACTGATCACAATTGAACAGGTTCTAGTTAGTCTTCTGCCATTCCTGTTACCGTACAAACTCGGTAGGCCAAGCAGTAAGTGTTGCATGCTTAAATATCTTTGTAGTCTTTGGATTTTCTGTGTTTTTATGCTAAATGTTTTTGTGAAAACTATTATAGGGGCGAAAAATCCCTAGGAGGTGATGATGGTAACCGCCGAGACACAAGGGGCAAACATCTACTTCAAGTATGGAGAAGTAGATGCGAGCCAACGCTGGATAAATGATGTGGCTTTGGACTCCTTGGTCCAGAACATCCAAAAGGCTGGGCTTATGGATCTATTCTTGGCCCTGAATCTGAGTGTTCCTGCCACCGAGATGCTCTCCCTGGTCAACTTCTTTTTCGAAAAGGCGAGCCACTTCCACACGCGCATACAAGGCGTATGGGTGATCATTGAAATCAATGACCAGCTGTTTGTAGACCTGTTCGGTGTCCTTGCCGATGACATTCCTATAGGGTCGAAGGGCAAGAAGGAGCTGACCCTTTAGAAGAAGGACATTCAGGAGTGGTTAGGGATTTCCAAGGAGTGGAAGGGGCTCCCCATGGAGAAGCTCAAAGAAGGACCCACCAAGGAGATTTACCCTATCTTTCGCACTTGCGCATTCCCCTAACTGCTTACCCAAGGAAAGGTCCTGGGGATTAAATAGGCCTGGATAATGTGTGAGGTCATGGAAGAGGGGGCCCGCTACAACTGGGCCAGGTTTTTATGTAAAGGCTTGCAGATCGAAATCTTGGGGCTCCATAAGAAATCGAAGTCCCGATCCAATATACATTATGCTTTTTACATACCCTATCTAAAACGTTTTGTGGAGTTTCTGGTGGTTTAAGAGAACAAAGCCTGGGTCATGCGAAATTACGACCAGATTTTCAAACCGTGGATCTGCTAGACCCTCCGGACCATCCGAGCCCAAGATCCCCCAGAAATAATTGGGGAGTCGCTCTCTGTGATGACTAAAGATCAGGTGGCCCGTAACTTTCTTGGCCTAGACAGCGTAGGGGAGATGCCCCCTACTGTAGCCGGTTGCGTGTCACAGGGGGAACGTCTCATAGCCGAGACTATGCCCAAAAAGTTAAGTGGAAGAGGCCTCCCCCAGCTAAGGAAACCCTTCACACGGAGGAAGAGGAGGGGTGGTGGTTGCGGCTTAAGCTACAGAGGACACAACCCCCCATTGGTAAATGCTTTTGTTTAATGCCTACCTTGTTATTGTCTGCCATACTATGCTACACTAGGTGACGTAGCGTAGAGTAGCACCTATTTTAAGCTAACTTGTTTTGGACTAATGCAAACATGTTTCTTAACTGGAAGAGGAAGAAGAAGAAGAAGAAGAAGGCAACGAAGAGGTGTCAGCCCCTAAGACAGGGGTGATGAATAAAGACACGGAGGCCCTAGTCTCAGAAGAAAGGGCCCCGGTCAAGAAGGGAAGAACCCCTATCACTAAGGCGAAGGCTCTTGTTATTAGGGAAAATCCTCCTACTAACGAAGAGGAGTCTCCCTTGAATAAAAAAGACACTGGTCTCCTAAAAGGAAAGGCACCAGCACATGAAGAAGAGGCTCGTACAGACTTGGCAGGGACTTCTACCAAGGATGTCACCCTCATTTTGCATCAACAGGAAGGGAGACTACAAGAGGACACTGGTGAGTTTGGCGATGTGTTTAACTTATCTTAGTCCATTTCAGCCATTGCTGATATGTTTAGTTATGTAACAGGTGCCACTGTTGATGCTGCAGGACCCCCTCTGACTCATGCGGAATCATGGGCCAAGATCCCTGATAAGTTTGCATACATGCAAGGAATCATCGATGACATGATCATCCACCTTCAGCAGGTGGACCCTAACATGGGTAAGTAGTAGTGTCAGGTGCTCTCATGTTGCTATGCTAGAGTTTCTTGAGTTTCCTATCTTGCTACGCTAACGTAATTGCTACGCTCTTTGTGTCATGGTAGCCTCTCTGCTTAAATGGGACATGACACAGCCTTCGAAAGTCGATGCCATGCCTACATTCCCACTTGAAGTGACTGAGGTGTCTCGTCATGTGTATGACAAGGCTTGCAAATGCTCTTTGCACTCGACGCGCTCCTTGTGGGAGTATAAGCATGTCAATAAGGACCTATGGAAACGGATCCAAAAAACTAAGCAAAGGGAGGCCGACTTGAGCACTAAGGTAGAGGACCTCAAGTCGAGGAATGAGTTCCTCATAGCCCATGACACTAATAATGAGGACTGGCACACAGCTATGATAGATTACACTAGGTTTTGAACAGTCGCACGTCAGAATGTTGAAGCCACCCATGAAATAATAGAATAGTGGATGCCAATGGACTTGCTAGCCCAGAAATGTCAGGATTTGAAAGATTTCAGCGCCAAGGTTTACAAATGGGGGCAGTCCCAGAAAAATCACAAACACATGTATAAACTAGAAAATGCCATCCATCATAAATTGTACAAGGATGCTGCTGTAGAGGCATTTACGTATAAAGCATTTGTAAATGCCATTGATGCTTCTAAGGCCTATGCTAAGTTCAAAGAGCAAGTAAAGGTTACAAAATCTCCTGACCTGAAAGTGGACCTTTCCACAGGAGAAATCGCAACCGTCTCCTTTTCTCTGGAACCACCAAGATGGACAACCACCGAAAGGGAGAGAGCTGTTGCGGACGCTAAACCAAGCAATAGGCGTTGGGTGGACATCACGGTAGAGGAGGTATGGCGCTACCTTAGGCTCATTTAGACCAGATACCCTTCGAGATGGACACAGCCCCTTCTCAAGGTAGTCACTTTCTACTGTATTAATGCTTATGCTCTGTTGTAGCTTGCGTGCGTTGCTTTAGCTAACTACTTCATTCCTATGATGCAGGCTCCAGATGAGGGCGCGAGGCCTGTGGAGGGAAGGAATGAAGAATTGGCAGAGGGAAATGCAAGGGAAGGCAATGCAAAAGGAAATACCGAAGATGATGCGAATAGAGACAACTCCTGACAGCATGGGGTTTTTTTTGAAATTTTGAATTTTTGTAACGAATTTTGTAAACATTGTCCAAAAGGCAAAAGTTTTAATAAAAAAGAGAATTTCGGCAAAGAAATTGATTCTACGTTAACTTGTGCATTGTCTACGTGCTACGTTTTGTGTAAAATGTTCATGCTTAAATGTGCTAGTTTTAGGCCATTTCGGGCCATTACTAGTTTTAGGCCGTTTCGGGCCATCGCTAGTTTTAGGCCATTTCGTGCCATTGCTAGTTTTAGGGCATTTTTGGCCATTGCGTAACATAGTTTTAGGCCATTTTGGGCCACTACGTAGGCAAGCCAAAAGGGTGGTAAGTTAACAAAGCAAAAAGTGGTGAATGTACAAGGGATGGCAATTGGGCAGGAGGCAGTGAGGTTACTACGCTATGTGTAGTTGCTTCTTAACCCATCGTGGATTGAGTAGAGTGTAAGGCCAAGGCGCTTTGCCAGGGCCTTCTGTTGCATCATTTTCCCCTACTTGGCAGGGCAACTCAACCCACGCATTTTCATTTTGGAGACCGATCTGCTTGAGCCAATTCTCCCTTTGGATGGTTAATATGTGCGTGAGCAGGCGCTTCATTCTTAGAGGTTATGACCTCTAAGCCCTGCTCCATGTCTACATTGTTAATTGCCTACGCTACTACTTCATCACCACAGATCACCACCTCCCTGCCTACGTATGGTAGGTGGATTTCCTGGTGTATGGGTGAGGAGACAACCCTGAGTTGCGCTAACCATGACCTCCCCAAGATCAGGTTAAACCCAGGCATTTCCTTGACCACGATGAACATCGTGTTTGTGGGGAACTGGTTCCCTGCCACGAAGTCTATGTGGACTATGCCTTTCACCAGGACACATGCCCCGTTGAACGACCTCAGGCATGACGTCGTTGTGGGTTTAATCTGGTCAACCAAGCCCAACTTATCCACAATAGGAAAAGGGATGACATTCGTGGCGGCCCTATCATCGACGTGTGCCCTTCGAATCCAGTGTTGGCCGACCCGACTTGTGATGAAAAGGGATGTTGTAGTCACCTGATCCCTTTTGGGATCTTCCCTAATGGCTTCATTGCAGAAAGTCAATTAGGATGATTCTAGCTCTACAGGTGCAGAGGAAAGCATGACTGATTGGATCGCTTCCTCTTCCACTAGCATGTCTTCGTTGACCGGAATTGCTGTCAACATGTGGATCAGAGCCTCGCGGTGTGGGATAGATGTTATGATTAGGTTGTACAAGCTCACTGTAGTGTTTTTTTGTTTTAGAGCTTTTTTTACTTGAGTGAAGGCATCCAAGAGGTCTTGGCCACCCCCTGTTTAATGCTTTCCTCCTCTTCTATTCATCCCAGAAGATGGATTTCCCAAGGAGGAGTGACTTTGGATCTAGGTTCAAATCCTTTTTAGCAGGGTGATGCAGACTGTGTGGTTATAGCAATGTTCATCTTTGATGATGAGGGCATGGACGCAGGGGGTGGAAATGTAGGCTTGGAAGTGCCAAGGACGATACTTCCTTTCGACATCTCACCTATGAAACACACTTTCTATTTTTTAGGATGATAAGGTTGTTTAGTTGTCTCATGCAGGGTGGAGGCTGTTGAATGGATCGATCCATTGATGATGAAAGGAGCTAACGGTGTTAACACGTGGGGTGGCACGGTTTTGCTAACAGATGGCGCAGAGATGGATGCCTGGGGAAGGACCCTCATAATGAACAGCAGTTACAAGCTTTGACCAACCGCTGGTGGTACCAGTGCACTACGCTGAGGCACATGGACCACGAATCACTGCTGGGGTGGCCTAGGATCACTGTCAATACCGATGGTGTTGATGAGGTAACTGACATTGCTAGCATCGAGGGGATCTGTGTAGACATACACAGATTGGTTCTCAGGGCATACTAGGTTGCTGTCATCCAATACTAGTTTTCCCTAATCGATCAATCTCTGTATGTCATCCTGCAACACCATACAGTAATCTGTGTTGTGACCACACTGTTGGTGATAGTCACAAAACCTGTCCAGTCTAAAACCCTTAGGAACTGGGGGCTCATTAGGTAAGGTCAAGGAGGGGTTCCTAAGGAGATCGCAATAGCGTTGATGTCTCCTGATTCCTTCTTCCGACATCTGCTTCTGTTGAATGTGCCCAGCTACCAATAGCTACTTCAGAAGTTCTGAAGGCTTAAGAGGTAGTGAGGTGTACTTCAAGCGATCTTTACGCTCAAAGTTTGATTTGGGTTCTGCAGATGTCTTAGGTGCAGGAACTGGAGGTTGCAGCATGTTGCCCTGCTTGGGCATGGGGTTAATAGTGGGTACGGCCAATTTCTTATTGTTCTTGTTATCATTATTACTCAATTTGGACTTGGCCTCGGTCGCCACAGTGGCCACAGTGGTTGTTGGGGCCTTACCCTTGTCCTTCTTTGCAAAGGTGTTTTTGTTGGCAATGTAGGCCAAGTCTTTGCTCACCTCGGCCAAGTCCTGTATACTCTTAGTCTAAGTGAAGGCTTGACTGAGAGTGCGAGGGACGAGGTAGTGCAGTTTAGACTTGATAAAGTCATTCACTGCACCCTTAAAGATGGCCAGCAAGTGGGCCTCTGCAATGGGCTCGCGGATTTCATTAAGGGTTACGCTCCATCGCTGGATGAACTTCTGGAATGGTTCCAGAGGATCCTGCTTCACACTCATCAACTGGTCCAGCGTGATTTCTGGCTTCAAGTTATACTTGAAGTGCATTACAAACTGGGTCAGAAGCTCCTCTAGAGTTGAAATAGATGAGCATGGTAGCGCGCAGTACCAATCCAGGGCTCTCCCAGCTAGGGACATAGCAAAGACACAAATAATCGTGTGCGGCCACTATTGCAATAGGAGAGACTCAGACCTAAAGGTAACTAGATGTGTGTTGGGATCCCCCTCCCTATCATACTTTGTGAAGTGTGGGAGAGACATCCCTGGGGGTAGCATTAGAGCAAGGATTGTAGGCCTGATGGGGTCATCCTAGTAAAAGTCCATGACTTGTACCGTGTTAGACCCGACAACCTTGAGGTGTTTGATTTCCTTAGTGAGGATCTGGATGAGCTGGAACACTTGGTCTAGACCCTGCGACGTTGTGGATGGTTAGGGAACTACTGAGGTAGTTCCCATCTATGGAATGGTAGGGGTGGCAGCATGACCCATCGATGGTACCGTTGGTATAGCCCCCTTGAACGGTGTTGTTTGCGCTGTCCACCACCTAGCAGGTGGTGTTGTTGGAGCAACAACCGTGAGTTGTGCTGTCGGATTGACTGCTTGTGTCACCGACAGAAGAGACCATAACCCCATGTTTGGTTATACCATTTGTAGGGTTTGGTAGATTTGAGGGTGAACATAATGGGACATCTATGATGGTTGTAGAATAGGCAAAGAAGTGAATGAGGTCCACCATGTGGATAGGCCTAGGCCCATCGTAGTGGGTGGAACAGACACAAACGTAGGAATTGAAATGGTAGTTGCGTACAATTGTGAAGTAGGTACAGTATGAACATGTGGTAGGGTAGCCGTGATTGGTGTGTGATGTGCTACAGGAATGAACTGATGAACAGTTTGTGGAGGCATAGTTGCTATAAGTGAAACAAGGGAATAAGAGCATTGATACGTCGGGAAGGTGACATGGCTACCGATTGTGGTTGTAGTTGCAGGCTCCAGGAACGTAGGCGTGATCGCAAAGGGAGCAGTGACAGACAACGGATTGGCCCAAAAGGACTAGGTAGGAGGGACAGAAATGGGGTTGGTTTGACCTCCCTCATCAAATTGGGAATCGAGTTCCTCCTGTCCATCCTGGAAGGCGTCATCCTAGTTAGACTCTATGTCCTATTGCTCCCTAAGCCTAGCCAACTATATTAGCTAGTCTAGAAGCCTTTGGTTTGTCTGTGTTAAAGGTATGGAGGCATCAGGAGTGGAAACAAACTCCTTCCCATCGTAGTAAGCAAACTCGAAGCTGCATTTGCCTTTGAACTTGTGTACATCCAAAGGCAAGTTTGCCTGAACCTTTGCACAGAGGAAGTTATAGCACTCATGTTGCTAGGCCAAGCCCTCAGGTCCCCGATTTTGGATCCTAAGAGATCAACGTGTTTCTATCGTCAGGTTCAGCGGTTGTTTGGCACCTGTCATGCCTTGAACCATGATGGGAACCTTAACGTTAAAGGTGTTAATAGTAGTAGTTGCAAAATTCATTGTTACTAGGCTAGATAGGCAAGCAATAGTGTGCAAAACTACTGTAAGATAGGCAAGCCAGCTAGCAACTGGAGGCTTTATGTCTTGTAGGGTTCCCAAGGAACCATCAAGGCAATTGATCTGCACTGCACAATGCGTAAACAACCACAGATAGGTGTTAAGTTTACGCTAATGTATATCAAGGTGCAGAAGTCTTACAGGACTACCGTGACACGTGGAAAGGGCACCAAAAGGCCCTCCTTCTAGCTCCAGAAAAACTGTAGCGACCAAAAATGTTGGTGGCTAGAAAACACCGACAGGTCATCGGCCGTTGACAATCTTAACCCCATTTCCATGAGAGAGCCGTGTTGAATGGAACAGAAATGGGGCACCCTAAACGGTCTGGTTGATTAGATAGGGACTTAGTCGGTGTCAATATAACCTTTTGCAACGTGTGATTTGAAAGCAAATTTTATAGCATAAAAATGATATTTTAAACATAAACAATGCAACAATGTAAAATGCGATGATAAACAAGAAAGTAAAGTAGGATGCATTTAGGGAAATGCACCACTTCAAGATTATGACTTTACTCTGTCGAGGTGGATACAATTTGTGCCATCGGTTCAAAGTAAGAAATTTGTGTTGTGTCCTATTGCATGTGTTGGAAACCTTTGCAATGTTGTGACTGCTGGTTGTAGATTTGCTACGCTACGTAGCGTATCATAGCGTAGCAGCTATCCTTAGTCGCGACAATGTTGCCAATCTGCAAACTTTGCCCTTTGCACTGCAAAGCTTGCGAACTTGCTGATCCTACCCTTTGAGATGCCTTCTATCACATTTGCAGAATTACTATGCCTCACTGCCCCATGTAGCTTAGCGTAGCGTAGCAGCAAACATGACCTATTTTTGGCCAAGTTCATCGCTTTCTGATGGAAGGAGATACTACTGAAGGACTTGAAGTTGGGCGAAGGGGGCTGACTGTCCAGATTTTGCTACGCTACGTAGCACAGCATAGCGTAGCATTTCGCTCCTGCAAGAGTCTTCTGAAGTCTACTATGCTACATAGTGTAGTGTAGCGTAGCGTAGCAAAACTCTGTAACTTAGAAAACTTGCTAAAGTGTTTTTTGCGTTCTGAGCACTGCTCCTAAGCATGTTGTGGATGAACTACTCAGGTGGATAGGCTGGAGAATTTGTTTAGCCTGTTAACACCTAGGGCAGTAGAACTTGCTAAACTAGACAGTCTGAACATCAGAGCATCCATCTCCTGAAGAACTGCCGTAACGCTGCGTGATTTGCAAAGACCTGGTGAAGCAAGCATGTCTTCAAATTTTGGGGTGTTTCATAACCCAAGTTTTGATACCCACAAGCACAAAGGATCCGAAAAAGGGACACAAACTTATGATAAAGTTGGACATTCTAATAGCAATGGTGATTGGGGCTGAGACTGTAGAAGAGAAGCTAGTAGACACCGTCATGGTGATGGTTCTTCTTCTTCTTCACCTTCATCATCTCCTTCAACCTTTCCTTCAATATCTGGATGTGTTCATAAAGAAAAAGACCATGGGGATAAAGGTAGGCAAAGTGGAAGTCATAGACGAAATAGCCAGGAAAGGGGACGAGGGCACTCTAAAGAGTCACGACATAGAAGAAGGGAGAGTAGGGAATAACGTAGGCATCATAGACACCATGGATGAGACGATTATGATGAACCCCTCCTCACTACTCGAAGTATATTGGACATAACTGAAGCTATTAGAATTCCAACAAGGCATCAGAAAGATAGTAGGATCAAGAGATTAGATATGAACAACATCCCACAATTTGAAGGGGGATACAACGTTGATCCTAAAAATCATTTACACGCATTCCATGATGCATGTGCCTTACAAAACATAGAGAAAAAATGGCAAAAACTTAAGTTGTTCCCATGGACATTAGTTAAATAAGGGGAAAGCTAGTATTGGTCTTTAGAATCAAAATCCAATTGTAGGTGGGGTACTATGTTAGAACTATTTAATGATAAGTACCAAACATACTCCCGAGTGTCTAACTTGCAAAAGCAAATCCAAGGCTAGAAAAAAGGAGGACATGAACCCTTGGATGTTGCCATGGGCCAATACTATGCACTATTACATCGTTATCTTGGCCATGGTTATTTGCAAAGGGATCAACTATGCCATCTCATGGATGGGCTTAGGCATGAAATGAGAAGAACCCTTGGGACTTATGCCCAAGAGAGACTATCCGAGCTTAGGTCCCATCAAATTCAAAGACTATTGGAACTAGTTGCTAAGGAAGAAGGTAAGCTACAAAAGAGAGAAAGTGAAGAAGAGTATAATCGAGATCCTTCCCTTTGGAAGAGGGGAGTAAGATTTTGTGAGGATGAAGAAGAGTCACCACTTGAAGAGATGGTGAATAGGAAAACTTTGCCTATCTAAAAGATGACATCGGAAGTTTTGGCAAAGGTAGATCAAATGTGAGATTCCCTAGACAATAGATTTCAAACTATTCTTAAAATAGTAGAGGAGTCTACAGAGTAAGGTAGTGAGAAAAGAAAAAAGAAAGAGGCTAAACATGCACGTAGCAAGCATAAGGGAAAAGTTGCCATCATTGAAGAAGTTGTGGATTCGAAAGCAGACAATGATAGTGGATGTGAGATATGTCAATATGACCATCGTAAGGGATGTTGCCCTGTAATCTCACATCTGTAGGAGTCTAGAGTGTATGCACTCAACCCACGATTAAACAAAAGGCAAACACCCCGAAGGTTACCTTATCCTTAAGGTAACCCAAGGCAGTTCCACCAACCCTTCACATATTATCCCAGTGGAACTCCACCATAATCAATATAGTAATATCAATAGTGGCAGCACCCACAATCATTGGCAATGCCACCACTAAGGCAACAGTATCCTTACTGATAACCTGACTTGTATGGATATTACATGCAGAAGCCAATCTCCCCACATGACTCTATTGGTCACGTTACTTCTCAACCTCACTACCATGCCCATAAGTATTATGGGTCTCCCTCTTTTAGAGGTGATATTATGCAAGCATATCATCCTTCTCATCCAGCTGCATCTCTTCCACCAATAGCTCCACTACCACCTACTCCTGCGATGCAAGGTGAAATCCCTACCCAACCGCAGCAATGTAACACCATGAGGGATGTTAACTTTCAACCTACTATTGGTTCCAACAACCACATGAAGAAAAGACCTTTCTTTAGAACCAACAATCCAACCAAGCCCTTGCAATCATAAGCAGCTAATTCCTTAGATGCCTCAGTATCAATCAAAACATCAAAGCCCCCTTCAACCTAATCACTGCACACAATGCATACAGTCATGCTAACACATGCCATCACCGATTGGATCAAAGTTGGCCACCTTCCAAAGAAATTCTTTGATCCTGGGAGTCCTCTGATATACTTACAAATATTCAAAAAGGTGCTATGCAGGGCTCTTTTGGATTTAGGTTCTAGTATCAACTTGATTTCTCAAGAAATGTACAAGGCCTGGAACCTGCCTCCATTGAAAAACAGCAACATCCATCTAGAGTTGGCCGACCAATCCATCATTTTCCCATTGGGACTAGTGGAAGACATTGTTACCACTATTTGTGGGTGGTCATACCCAGCTAACCTTCTAGTGATTCAAGTAAATAATGGTAAGGGTGACTTCCCAATCATAATGGGAAGAGCATGGCTAAGCACCATCGATGCATGCCTAGGAATCCGTGATCTTTCCCTAGAAACATCAAAGGAAAATACATTCGAAAAGATCAAGAAGAAGAAATTTTTGTGCATCACATAATGTGACACAAGGTGTAATTGTGTGCAGAGGTCATGGTTTGTGCAAAGTTTAGCATTTCCTACATGCAATCAGTGTGCACAAGTGATTAACATAAAAATATGCTTGTATGCAACAGCCACACAACAGGAAGACACCCAGTAGCTGATAACTGATCAAGAAAGCAATTCACTCATATGCATGGAACCAACTGAGGGTTTGACTTATGCTTACAGCGATAGCATAGACACATTAGAGCAAGTCCACCGCCAACTTCCAAGTCTTAACCTTGAAAATATCAACTAGGGGAAGTTGGAAGTCCCTGAGAAATTTAAGTAGGATCCCCTCAAGCTAAAATCATTGCCCACTAGTATGGAATACACGTTCCTTAAAAATGGAAAATTGGTAATTATCAACGCTAAGCTTACTCCTCAATAGAAAGAAGAATTGCTGAAGATAATAAATAAATGGTCGAAAGCCTTCGCTTTTTCATATTCTGAATTAACTAGAATAGATCCTAGGATATGCCAACATAAAATTTACACTAACCCCTCCATGAAGCCGCGAAGACAACCGCAGAGGTGATTGAACCCTAAGCTAAAGTAAGTAGTTAAGGAAAAAATTGAATAACTTCTCAAGGCTGGGTTTATATACCCCATTGCTGATAGCGAATGGGTTAGCCCCTTAGTTATTGTGCCTAAAAAGGGAGGCAAATGGAGGATATGCATAGATTTCAAACTACTAAATATGGCAACATTAAAAGATCACTTTGCATTGCCATTTGTCGACCAAGTCTTAGACACCATCACAGGGCATCTCTATTACAATTTTCTGGATGGATATAGCGAATATAACCAAATACAAATAGGACCAGAAGACCAAGCCAAGACTATGTTCACTAGTCCTTGGGGAATGTTCACATACAAACAAATGTCATTTTGCTTGTGCAATGCCCCTGCAACATTTTAATGACTAGTTCTAAGCATATTCCAACAGCAGATAGGGAATGGCGTGGAGGTCTTTATGGATGATTTCTCCACTTATGGAGGAAACTTTGATCAAGCCTTGGACCAGTTGGAGCAAGTGTTAAAAAGATGTATAGAAACCAATTTGACACTCAATTGGCAGAAAAGCCATTTGATGGTCCAAGAAGATGTAGTACTAGGGGCACAAAATCTCACACACAAAGATAGAGGTAGACCCCGAGAAAATCAATATTATCCAAGGAATTACCCATCAACCGAAAACTATCAAAGATATTCGGTCATTCCTTGGACATACTAGCTACTATGGGAGATTTATTGAGAACTTTTCAAAGGTTTCCAAATCATTGGTGGAATTAACAAAAAAGGATGTACCTTTTGAGTGGACTATGGAATGTGAATTAGCTTTCCAAACTCTAAAACAAAAGCTACTAGAAACACCCATTCTACAAGCTCCTACCTAGTCCAAACCATTCCATATGATGATTGACACATCCAACTATGCTTTAGGAGCTGTACTTACATAGTTAGATGACCAAAAGCATCCTTATTACATCCACTGTGCAAGTAGAAGTATCGCAGGTGCACAACTTAACTACACTACCACAAAGAAAGAATTAATGGTTGTAGTCTAAAATTTTAAACACTATGTATTGGGATATAAATTATATATACATACAGATCATAGTGCAATCCGATTACTCATGAATAAGCCAATGGTAAGCCCTCGTATCATACGATGGCTTGTAATCCTACAAGAGTTCGATTTAATGATGATCGATCACAAAGGCACCAAGAATATAGTTGCTGATCATTTACCTCGGTTGCGATGGGACAACAAAGAGGATGAGTATCCAATTTCTGATCATTTTCCTAATGAATTTCTCTTGCTAGTGTAGTAAATAATCAATTACCCATGGAGACAAATTGGTACAGTAGTATTATTACCTATCTCTTCACCCAAAAAACACCACAAGAATTAAACCTTAAGAAGAAACAACAGTTTCATCATTGAGCCATGTACTTTATGGAGATCAATGGGCAACTTTACAAAGTGTGCCCCGATGGCTTGGTTCAATGGTGTGTTCCCAATATAGATCAAGTGCAAGTTCTCCAAGATGCTCATGAGGGTCCTTGTGGGGGTCATTACACTGGGAGACGAATGGTCATCAAGATCCTGCTTGCAGGATATTATTGGCCTACATTATTTTCGGACATCCATCATTTCGTCCAATTGTGTGAGTGCTGTCAACATGATGGGGGAATGACTACTAGAATGGAGGGTTTGCAACAATAGATTCAACCGTTAAAACCCTTCAACATTTGGGGAATTGATTTTATGGGGACAATTATACCAATGTCTAATGGAAAAGCTTATATTATTGTCGACATTGATTACCTAACAAAATGGACCGAAATAGCTGCTATTAAAGATTGTACATCATCTACAACTGCATGATTTTTTCAACAACAAATCATAAACAGGTTTGGTGTGCCGCGTGCACTTATTTCAAATAATGGTACACACTTCACAAGTGCAACTTTTCAAAAATTAATGCAATGCTTAGGGGTTGAGCATAAATTGACTACACCATACCACCCCCAAGCGAACAGTCAAGTAGAAGTCACCAACAAGGAGATTACGAAGCTATTGAAAAGAACCATTAGCAAGTTTAGGTGAGACTAGAGCACTAAACTAAACAATGCTCTTTGGGCATACTGCTCCACATGGAAACTTCCTACAGGCTACTCTCCCTATGAGTTAATGTATGGTAAATTACCAACTCTTTCCATTCAAACTAAGCTCCGTACACTATCCATGACATGTGACCTCAACCTTGACCTTGATCTAGCATAGAAACAACAATTAGTAACCCTTAACTTGCTAAATAAAAATCGACTAGCTACACTATCATCTAACAAGTTGCACAAGGCATTCAATAAACAACATCATGACCTAAGAATTAGGAAAGTTAAATATCAGCCAAGAGATAAGGTTCTCTACTATAATCCCACACATGTGTCAAAATGTACTAAATTTCAAACACTGTGGAAATGACCTTATATTATTTATGCAACTTTTCCTTCAGGGGCCATGAAAATATGCAAACCTGAGAGCCTGGATAAGAAACTTTTGGTCAACGTGCAACAAACCAAACCTTTCTAAGAGCTTAGGATAGCTAGTACACATGCTACCTCTCTTGATGGATAACCCTACTCACTATTTTGAATCTCCTCCTTCTAACTTAGTATTGGCGACCGTTTGGGACGCGACCACCAACGAGTGTCCTCGAACAGGATTTAGGTGCTTGCTAGTCTCTGGCAACACCAAGGCCCAGATACCTCCAAATAGACTTAGTAGTTAATGTGAGTATGTGTGTGTGCTGTTGCGGCATGCAGTTGTGTAAAATGAAATGATTGCGTTATGTGTAAACTACAAATGACTTATCTTAAAGAGATTCAGCCAACTTTGCCAAGTACTGTGAGTTGTTGAAAGTTCCTATTTTGTTCAATTGCATAGTCTACGTGGTCCTTATAATACCTACTTGTAATAAATAAAATTTTGCAAAAACATTTGAGCACAACTCCACAAATCTACTTCTAATTTTCCCTAGAGAAAGAGATAGTTCCACAAGAAAACTAGAAATAGAGCAAGATTCGATGGAAATAGACAAAAAAGAAAGCAGATTTGTGTAGACCTCAAATATTTGAAGGTAAAATGACACGAGTAAACACTTTGCAATAAATTTGTCCCAAATTCAATAACTATGAATTGTTCAAACTTCCAAGGCTCAAATAAGCAATTTCTTCAAGACAATCCTACTATGCTACCAAAAAATTACTGTGTAAACTATCATGTACGAGACTCCATTTTGGCTAGATAATGGACGTCAACAATTGCATTCAACAGAACCTTCAAAAGACTTGACAATTTCTTATTGAAATACCACGAAGATTCACTTTAAAGATAAAATAAAGCTATTCTAGTCCCATCAAAATACCAAAGATTTTCTGAACCCTCTTGACTATTGAATCGTTCAACGGCTTAACTACAAGTAGAGGCTCTCTTACAACAAGCAATTCTTATACGTTGCACAATAAAAGTTACTACTAAAATGCTCTTAAGGATTTCAAACACAAGCGCTTCTATGGAAAAAATTTAATAGAAATTCCTATCGTGCAACAAGAACAATAAGAGTAATCTAAAAATCCCAAAATTACTTGCCAAGGATGATACTATCTAAACCACTAGCTAAACAATTTAAACAAAATAAAAAAAATAAAAAAAAATAACTCACAAGACCATAAAAAGGAGGTTGAAATCTTTTCTTTAGCAAGTCATCTTACAAGCAATCTTTCACACGTTCTTCTTTACAAATGCTCTTCTCCCAAGACCCAAAGTGTGTCTCCAAGTGAGAGCCCAAGTGCTAGCTAGTAGCCTTCCAAAGTGTGATATCAATGTCTTCTCAAAAGTGTTCTCCCCCCTCTTACTTTTTCTTCTTACCCTTGAAGCCTTTTTATAGGATTCAAAAGGTAGTTACAAACTTTAAAATATCTTAGCTAACTTCTCTCCCAAGTAAGGAAGTTACAACTTACCCAACTAGTTAGGAGATATTTCTTACCAATTTATTTAGGAAGTTATACATAAAGTTAGGAGGATTTTATGCTAACATTAATATGTAAATATTACAAATACTTTATGGGTAATACAATAGTTCTTTAAAAGTAAATTTAAGAGCTCAAAATTATGAGAGCTTCATTTACTTAGATTAAATTAATGGTAAGTCTTCAACTAGGGCTTCATACTGTTAGCGTATGTGAAATTGCTGAATTAATCACTAGACTATTTAAAATTTTATTTTTGTAGTGATGAATAAAACTGCAACTCTGATTTAT